>JASAOG010000260.1:0-600000 GCA_030265305.1 Biomphalaria pfeifferi
TAATTCAGTTTTAATTTGATTGAACTAGTTTTACTCTAGCATTGAGGCCAACTTTTCATATTTTTTTTTTAGTTCTTTTTGAGGTTAACATTCAAAATGACACAAGGTCAAGGCCAGAGTTTTACTTAGGCTTGTAGTCAGTGCTACTGAGTTCAGGGGAGGGAGCAGAGAGGGAGGGAGCCAGCGCGGGTAAATAATCCCCAGGATATCTGCCTGATCTGGACAACAATGCTTGCTTCTGATCATAATAAAAATAAGTCTGGGGATTTTGTGGTCATGTGAGCTGGCTCTTTCAGGCCGGGGTTCTACAGCTGACCGTGAAACTCGCTGACCATAAAGTTTTTTTATATTTTTTTATTTTGTGAGAGATGGAATGCGTGCGAAGCTTTAGCAAAGAGGGTTTTTTTAATTGAATTTTTGTAGCTCCCCTCTCTGTCTCTTTCATACACACTCTCTCTCTCTCTCCAGTTCTCTCTTTCTAGTCCCTTGATGTTTCTAGAGCTGCTTCTCGATTCCTCTTTCATTTACTAGATATCTCTCTCTCTCTCTCACACACTGTCTCTCTCTCTTTCTCCAGTTCTCTCTTTCTAGTTCCTCAATGTTTCTAGTTATGTTTCTCAATTCCTCTTTCATTTACTGGATCTCTCTCTCTTTCACTCTCTCTCTCTCTCTATCTCTATCACACTCTCTCTCTCTCTCTCTCTCTCTTCAGTCTTTCTTTAGTTCCTTACTTTTTTTGTTCTGTTTCTCGATTCCTCTTTCATTTTCTAGATCTGTCTTTCTCTCTCTCACTCTCTCTCTCTCTATCTCTATCTCTCTCTCTCTCTCTCTCTCTCTCTCCAGTTCTCTCTTTCTAGTTCCTCAATGTTCTTGTTCTCTTTCTCGATTCCTCTTTCATTTACTAGATCTCTCTCTCTCTCTCTCTCACACTCTCTCTCTCGCTATCTCTCACTCTCTCTCACACACACACTCTCTCTCAGTCTCTCTCTCACACACACTCTCTCTCTCACTCTCTCTCTCCCCTCCACTTCACTCTCCCTCTCTCTATCCCTCTCTCTCACTACCTCTCTCACTCTCTCTCACTCTCTCTCTCTCCACTTCACTCTCTCTCTCACTCTCTCTCCACTTCACTCTCTCTCTCACTCTCTCTCTCTACACTTCACTCTCTCTCACTCTATCTCTCCTCTCTCTCTCCTCTCTCTCCCTCTCTCTCCGCTCTCCTCTCCTCTCTCCTCCTCTCTCTCCTCTCTCTCCATCTCTCTCTTTCCTCTCTCTCTCTCCTCTCTCTCCATCTCTCTCTCCTCTCTCTCCATCTTTCTCTCTCCTCTCTCTCTCTCCTCTCTCTCTCCTCTCTCCATCTCTCTCTCCTCTCTCTCTCCTCTCTCTCCATCTCTCTCTCCTCTCTCTCTCCTCTCTCTCTCTCTCTCTCTCTCTCTCTCTCCTCTCTCTCCATCTCTCTCTCCTCTCTCTCCATCTCTCTCCTCTCTCTCTCCTCTCTCTCTCCTCTCTCTCTCCTCTCTCTCTCCTCTCTCTCCATCTCTCTCTCCTCTCTCTCTCTCCATCTCTCTCTCTCCTCTCTCTCTCCTCTCTCTCTCTCCTCTCTTCAAAAAACAAAACAAACAAAGATTTACTGCTGCGGGGGTAAACGATTGTATAGAAAATACGAAAAACATGTAACCCTGCCGGCCAAGTAAAACAAAGGACGTTTGGCATGTTTTTCGTATTTTCTATATGTATCGGCTCTTGCCGGTCCTTTGGATACATCAGCTGCTTGGGACGAAGGGAGCTGCTGCGCTAATGCCCAGGCGTTCATCTCATTTCTATGAGATCATCCATAGACGCTTCGTAACTGAATGAGACAATTTAGTTTCTGTCAAGCCATCTCTCTCTTTCTCTCTCTCTGTCTCTCTTTCTAGTTGTCTCTCTACTTTCTCTAGTTCGCTCTCTACTTTCTCTAGTTCGCTCTCTGTTATCTCTAGTCTCTTTCTACTATCTCTATTTATCTCTCTACTATCTCTAGTTCTCTCTCTGTTATCTCTAGTCTCTCTCTACTATCTCTGTTTATCTCTCCACTATCTCTAGTTCTCTCTCTGTTATCTCTAGTCTCTCTACTACCTCTAGTTATCACTCTACTATCTCTAGTTATCTCTCTACTATCTTCTAGTTCTCTCTCTCTCTGTTATCTCTAGTCTCTCTCTACTATTTCTAGTTACCTCTAGTTATCTTTCTTTCTATTTCTCTCTCTTTTTTTTCTCTCTCTCTCTTTCAGTCTCGCCATTTCAAAATGAATCTCAAAACCCAAGACACAACAATGGTATTCACATCCTAGACATAAAAACATTTGTACCAGGGACTGATATGAAGCAGATAAAGTTGAGGCGGGAGCCAAGGGGCGCCATGGAGCGGGTAAAGTAATACCCTTATCATAAGCTGCCGAGAAAAACGTTTCGAAAAAAAAAACCAGCACCCGGGTGGGGGGGGGGGGGGGGGCGGCTAGATATGGACACTGCTCCTCTAATTAAGGTCAGTGACTACAATTCCAAAGACGCTGAAATATGATCGGACTACCAAATACAAGGGAGGGGGAGGGGAGTAGGCCTGTACGGATGTCACGTGATACAGTCAATTGGTGCCACCATACACAGACACTCACACAACCACATATATACAAATATTTACTGTGCCTGAATGTAGATATAAAGAGCTGTGTGGTCTATTTCATAAAGCTGTGTGGTCTCTTGTCAAAAGGCTGTAAGGTCTCTGTCATAAGACTATGTGGTCTCTGTCATAGTGGTCTCTGTCAAAAAGCTAGGTGGTCTGTGTCATAAAGCTAGGTGGTCTGTGTCATAAAACTGTGTGGTCTCTATGCATATGACCTGGCAATACATCAATACTTAAGTCTATTCGCTTATTAAAGTTATTTCAGTTGTCAATACCCTGTAAGTGGTCAGCGCTATTCCGCACCTCAAAACTTGACCCTGGCTCAGATTCTACGTTCCACTGGACGATGCAAGCGGCCCGAGACAATGGTGTGGGAAATTAAAATAACCCTTAGGCCGAAAGAGGTTTACAACCAACACCTCATTTCAATAATAGATAATCTATAATGCAGTTACTTTCTTATTTAGACCATGGAATCCTCACGAATTTTTTTTTATGTCACGTGGTCATGTTGTTGCCATTGTGGCCTTATTGATTTCATGAACACGGTCTAGATCTAAGCATCTTTGATTAATTAAAACGTTACAATAATTCAGATAGACTAGGCCTAGGTCTAGAAATCGAATGTCTCGATCTCGATCTTCATCTGATCATCGGAAGATAGAGTCATTGTTCTCTTTGTGAGGTCATAACCACGTGACTTAAGTAGGTCAGATACACGGAACAACCCCATTGGTTGTATGACGTAAATGACGTCACGCAAAAATGACCTTTTTTGACCCCCCTCCCCTCCCCCTTGTCGCAAAGTATCACAAATTCTCAGACCATCCCCCCCCCCCCCACACAATTGAGTCACGTCACAAAATAAAAAAAAAAACAAGAGAAAAATTTAAGTTAGTCAAAAAAAAAAAAAATTAAATGAAAATTGCTTATCAATCGTGCTTACTTTAACTTCTGTGTGTTGCTGAGTCAATTCAGCAGCAGAATTGAGGAGGATTCGTGAAAATAACAATAATTTTCGAGCGGTGAAAAATGACGTGTGACCTCTTAGAAAGTCGCGATAGAAAGAGCGAGTTGCGCGAGAATTTTGGCGATCTCGGCCAAATGAAGCGAAATGAGCAGAATAATTCAAATCGGAAAAGTTCGTTACAGAAAATAGAGCGAGAACTAATTAAAAGTTCCTGCGGATGTTTCACTAGTTTCTGTGTGTTGATGAATGTTCGTTGGTGAACATATACAATATACAATATCACGATAAATAAATTGAATTTAACTTTTTTCTCCATTTCATGTTGTTTTCCGGTTAGAGATTTGAATTTTCAAAAAACACACGTTGACGTCGTTTTTTTTTTCCGGAAATTTAAGATGAGTATTTTTGAGAAGAACAACGAGAAATTCTCAGTCGCCAGTGCCAATATGATGTTTTCAGTTGAACTCCTCAAACAAGACTGAAATATCTCTATATTTTCAATGCTTTTTACTTGAGAATAAAACTACCTGAGAAGTTCGTGTTGGAATGAGTACCTAAAAATGTTATTATTTTTCGAAGAGTTTTGAAGATTAAAAAAATATTTTATTTGTGGTTTTTTTTTTTCGGAATTTTAAATTTGTGACGTCACAAAATCGCTAACCCCGTTCCCCCTTGTCACAAGGAGTCACATTTTCTCTCCCCTCCCCCCCCCCCTTGAGCGTGACGTCATTTACGAACGACCCCTGACATGATGCGAGGTTGCACCATTTTGTAGTTATTAACCCGCCTAAGAATTCCGTGTTTCAAAAAAAAAAATTTTAATATTGATCCTATTATTAGTACGTTTTCTTTCCGCAATCTTAACAGTATCAGACCATGTCAACAATTCGCTAATTAACTATATTATCTTTGTCTTATCTTACATAATAAAGACGCTACTTCAAAAAATGAAGATGATTACGTCCTACGCGTCATGCATTCAGTAATGCATATTAACCAATGACTTAAATTCTGCCAAGTCACTGGTTTTTCTGGCTGGCTCAGGCAACCCATTCCATGCCCTAATAGCACCCGCTAAGAAAAGTTTAAAATATTGTTTCTAGAATTACCAACAATGACGTCCAACATCTTATCTTATACATTCCAGACGTTCTTTCGAAAGAGAAGATAATTACGTCTTACGCGTATACATATGTTGATATAGTCTTGAATGCTATTTAGAGTCTTTAACTCTGCTGCATCATTGGTTTTCCAGGCTGATTCAGGCAACCCGTTCCATGCACTGATGGCACAAGAGGCAAATGTACGAATCTGTACCTGTAAATGGAATATGAAATCTTGTTGAGTTCAACCGAGACCCATCTTTGCAGTGGAGACCATTAGCTCGTTGCGCGTCGTACTGACCTGTGACATGGCAACGAGCTATTGGTCTACACTGCCCACAGGTGGCGACGTCACAGGTCAGTGTTGAGGCATTCTCTGACGTCTGGTCTCGAATCAGCCCTTGGCAGCATTTCGCAAATGTGAAGATAACGTGACTCAGAAAACATGGCCGTGTGCTATACTTTCTGAACTGTCTACTTGATGGTCCTGGGTTCAAACCCTGCTCGCTGCGAGAGGTATGGGCCAGGTTTTAATACTCTTCAACTCTAAAAGAACTTTCGAAACAATTTTTTTTTAAATTTATTTTAAAAAAACGTAGCTTATCTAAGGTAAAGAACTCCGCACTTACAACTATATTTCTCAATAATGTAGTGGGTTTTTTTCTCTCCATTTTTCGATATCAAACAAAATAATTAATTACCAATTATTAATTGAAAGATTGGTTAATTTTTTACATTTATATTTCTCAATTATGTAGAATTTATTTCCCTTATTCGATATAAAATTTTTAAATTATTTAGCAATATTTTTGAAGAATGTGTTAATTTTGTAAAATTAATTTTTGTTTATGCACAATAAATAGTTGTTTAAAGTTTCAACTTCATCCAATAATGAAATCAGGAGAAATAAAGTGTATAAACTTGTAAATCAGACAGAGTTGATAGAAGCTTTGTAAAAATGCAACTATTAAGATGACCTTATTCTTTTTAGAAATACACATTAACCATGACCTATAAATGCAATAAGATCTCTGCTTAAAAACTGGGGATTGGACCGTCTAAAACGGAAATCTACTTTGACGAACTTCCACCAGGTCAATCAAAAGTTAACATGACCCTATTTTGTTAACAGTTCCTCGGGCGACCAGCGCGTCTCTTCCATTTTATGGGTGTCGACTTTGGTTTAAATCAACTGACCACCTGTAGCAACAGCCAAAAAAGCCTTTTCATTTGTTCAGATTGTGGCGTAGAACATAAAGCCGGAGGGGGGAGCATTGTTAATGGTCCCTCCAATTCTGAACCTCATCGCCCTTCCTTCGCCATGTTTCACGGTTGAGAAAATACTGCTATTGACCTGATTACCGACACTATGTGTACACGATATGTTCAATCTATGTCTTCGTTGATGTCTTCATTGATGTCTTTGTTATATGTCTTCGTTGATGTCTTCCTTCATGTCTTCATTGATGTCTTTGTTATATGTCTTCATTGATGTCTTCGTTGATGTCTTCGTTGATGTTTTCATTGATGTCTTTGTTATGTCTTCATTGATGTCTTCGTTGGTGTCTCATTGATGTCTTAATACAGTTACAGTTTTTAGTCGTCAACAAATGACACACTCACAAATACATACACTTACACACAGAGAAAATCCTTCAACGAATCACACACGCACGCACTCTCGTGGATGACAGTATACATGTTTTCTTTTTTTACCTTTCCTCTTTTTTTTTTGTAGGACCGTCTCAGCATTGACACATAGTGACCCCGAGAAGACCTCCTGGAATCCCTCACAAACGTGAGAGCCCCCCCCCCCCCCCCACACTCTTTAACACTTCCCCCCACCCCGCGTCCGTTTCATCTAACGGTTTAAACAACATGGCTAATTCCATGGCTAACATTGCCCTAAAGTCCAGCCCTTTCTCCCGAAACAGAATGTCTTCACAGACTGGCTTGTGACGTAAAACTTTAAACCAGACACATTGAATCACACACACACACGCATACAAAAGGGTGGGAGGGGAGGCTAACCCTTGAGAGTTCAAACAACGAAAAAAAAAGTTTCCTCCCTTTGGGGCTCCAGTAGAATGTAAACATTATATAGCGGGAGTTAACCCCACTTCTGTATTATCGTCTGCTAACATTTTGAAATAACCGCTAGTTTTCCTAAACTATCACATAATCTTATTTTTTTAAATTCCTACTTTCTAATCTACGTCTCAACTAACAGAGCCGGACTTAAACCTGATAAGGCCCTAAGCTTTTTTTTATATTTGGGGCCCCTTGTAATCAGTAAAAGGCATTTTTTTTTTTTTGCTTTATATTCATAACAATTTAAAATATCAATGGGCAGGGTACGTATGGGGGATGACCGTATGCCAAATGCAGTATTTTTTTGGGGGGGATGAGCTGAAAGGTGGTTGGGGTAACAGAGATGCCTCACGGAAACGCTTTAAGGAACAGCTTAGGCGCCAACTTGCTTTCACTGACATTGAAGAGGGCTCTTGGCTTCAGAACGAGACAGCTGGAGGTCACTTAAAAAGGCCGAGGGATAAAAATTTGAGACTAAAAGAAAAAGAAAAAACACAGCCGATGACAAACGTAGACGGCCAAACATAAATTTGATTACCGCAGAGCAACGGATATGTCAGCGTTGGAGGTGGCAAAATATGTAGGTCGCAGCTGGGACAGCGTAACCACGTGGAATGCTGTACTCCTCATTAATATTCTGACTGAAAGAAAAGTCTTATTATTATTTTTATGTCTTTTATCTATCTATCTATCTATCTATCTATCTATATGTCTGTCTGTCTGTCAGTCTGTCTGTCTATCTTGGAATCCCATCAAGCAATAGTAGTGTCAGTATGTATGGTCGTTTAAATAAAATTTCTATAATTCAAATAAGAACACAATACTAAATTGATATTTAATCTTGGTTAGGTCAATAATAGACTATGCATACTCTGTTTGGGACCCCTCAACTCAAGAAAACATTAAGAAACTGGAACAGACACAAAATAGAGCAGTGAGATTCATAACAAACGAATATTCACGTTTGTCTAGAGTAACACCTTTAGTAAAATCACTAAATTTAGAAAGCCTTCAGGACAGAAGACTCAAAAGTAAAGTAGCAATTATACATAAAACACTGAACCATAATCTTCAAATACAAAAACAAAATTTAATAAAATACTCAGAAAGACACAAAGATAAAGGCACATTCCTCGTCCCATATGCTAGGACAAATTTGTACAAATACTCCATCTTCCCTAGTGCTGTTAGAGCATGGAATGGGTTGCCTGAGCTAGCCAGGAAAAACCAGTGACTTGGCATCATTGAATGCATGTCGCGTAGGACGTAATCGTCCTCTTTTTTTGAAGTAACGTCTGTATCATATAAGATAAGATAAGATAATTTTGTGTATGTGTGTTGGGAAAAGGTGAACACGAGATAGAAAGAAAGGAGAAATGTGTGTGAGTGTTTTAAAAGAGAAGGCGGAAGAGAGAGCGATAAAATAGAAAGAAAAAGATAAAGAGAGAGAGGGGGGGGAGGGGAGAGACAGAGAGATTGGAGTCTATCTTTATAGTTCAGGTCCAATTCACCCACACATCACATGATACACAGGCCCTTTTGTTCTCTCACTTTGACCCAGAAGCGTAGCAAGGATGGGGGGGGGGGAGGGAGGGGAAGAATTTGAACCCCCCCCGGGCCCCCACTTGATTGGGGCCCCAAAGGAGTGTTTTATTTTACATTAAATATTAAATATTACGAAAAATTCAGGGGGCCGGCCCTACAAAGAGGTCAAGGCCCCCTGGGCCCCAAATGATGGCAAATTTCTAGCTACGCCACTGCTTTGACCTTGACATTCAGAAGTTACTGTTTTCTCTCCTTACGCTTACACTATCATTACAAACTCTGTGTAAGCGAAACATCTTTGAACACGTGGATTCTGGAAGATTGGTTATTTTTAAACGTGAATCCATTTAAATTGGGTCACTAAACTGTCCAACTGTGTCCAAAAAATTAAAATTAAAGCGGGGAGTGGGTGTTGCCAGGTAGGTCTGGATTGTTGTCCGCCATTCATGACAGAGAAAGTTAAAATTAAGTTACATCATTCGTTAATATACTTCGTTGTTGTACAAACATATTTTTTTTGTTTCATCTCTCTCTCTCTTTCTCTCTCTCCCTCTCTTTTTCTCTCTTTCTCGCTCTCTCTCGCTCTCTCTCAATCTCTCTCGCTTTCTCTCTCTCTCTCTCTCTTTCTTTCTCTCTCTTTCTCTCTCTCTCTTTTTCTCTCTCACTCTCTTCTCATCATCTTCGTTATTTCCTTACCAGATCAGATCGAAAGTTCCTCTTGGCTCCTCTAGCTGACTGAATGACCGAGACCCCAGATGACTTAGCCTTGTTGATTTGGGCTTTACTTCTCTTTAGGCGTGAGATTGACTCAGGGCGAAGCTGGGGTCCTTTTCTTGTGTCTCTTTCACCCGGGCCTCGACCTCCTCTTCCCTTTGACCTTCTCTTTCATCTTCCGTCCTGCATTAATCTTTGGGGAAACAAGGGGACATAACGTCTGTCGCGACTCTGTTGGTCGGTTGGGTTAACTCCCCTCCCGAAGGTCTTTAACGAAGGTATTGAGCGCTGCTAAAGCACACAATAGAAACTCAAGACTGTGTGTGCGCGCGTGTGTGTCAGATGATTGTGGGGCTAGTTCAATGCATGCTTTACAGATTCAATATTCTGGGCAGTAAAGAATACCCTACCTTTATTTGACTTCCCATCAATCCCGATGTTTCGATCTACATAGTGTGTGTAGTGTGTGTATATATATATATATATATATACATATATAAGATGTCTTAAGTCTTATACTTGAGCTTCCCCCCTCCACCAGTTAAACTAATTTGATGTTTCCCCCCCCCCCCGCACCCCTAATATATGTCAATACGATGTTTGGTCATTTCATTAATTTCAGTATTCCAAATTCTATCATAAATGTTTAGTGCTCCACCTAGTCACGTGACACTATCTACGGAAGCAGACAAGAGTGGGGAAAAATGAGTTACTATCAGAACAGGGCAAAGCAATGCGTTGGGTAGCTAATGATCACGTGCCTATGAAATCATCGACCTTCTCTTGTCAAACTTGAACTTCGGAAATGATTAAATGTGATCGTATTACGTAGTCAGGGAAACAAAGTACCACGCCTTGAAACTAGAAACAAGAGACATACAAGTACATATATATAGAAGTGGAACAAGTGAATCATCCATTTAGTTTATCCGCAAATAAATAAATAAACAAATGTGGTACAACAACAGATGAATAAATAAATAAAGAAAAAAAAAGAAATTATTGATTAATTAATTAAAACATACTTAAATAAATAAATAAATAGTTACATAAGAATACAAAATAATTATTGGACTATACTTGCGGTTGTTGAAGCTAGCGGCTGACAGGTAAAGCGCTTGGCTTCCGAACCGAGGGGTCCCGGGTTCGAATCCTGATGAAAACTGAGAGTTTTTTTATTTGTTTGGGAACAACCTCGAGTCACCCAGCTCTTTGAATTGGGGAAAAGTAAAGGCGGTTGGTCGTTGTGCTGGCCACGTGACACCCTCGTTAAGCAGCGCTAGAGAAACATAAGACCTTTACATTTTCTACCCCACTGTTTTCCAAACCGTGTTCCGCGGAACCCTAGTGCTCCGCGAGGCCTGAATAGGTGTTCCGCGAACTACTGGGAGAATAAACGAGTAGGCCGCCATCTCTCTAAAACAAAATAAGCAAAGTGTTCCGCTAAATATGTGAGAAATGTTCCGTTTAGTTTGGGAAACACTGATCTACCTCAGAGATTACAAGGTCTGAAAGGGGAACTTTACTTTTTACATTGATATGACACTAAATGTATTGTAAAGAGCAGCCGAGACAATAGTTAATTTCATGTTTGAAGGTCTCATATTTTGTGTACATAGAACACTATATTATCTTCTTATCTTGTAAAATACAGACGTTACTTTACTACAAACAGACAAATCAAACTACCTACAAACCATCCAATAATTTTAGATCCGCCATGACACTTTGCTATCCATCCCATCGTTTACCCACAATCCATCATACGTCTGCATCGGTCCTCTTCCTGTTTTAACTTTGAATTCATCATTCGTGCATCGCAAGGATCCTTTAACAAATCCTAAACAGGAAATGTAAATGTTAAGTTTAAAACTCTTGATATCAGCCAAATAGAGGGATAAACTGAAGATGATTTGGAGCACCCCACAATCTCACGGAGGCCACGGGTCAACCCCCACACCCCCACCCATGTAACGTTTAGTTGAATGAATGAGAACCTGACGATGACAAGGGCGGACCACCGCTGTGTGGGCGAGGCAGAGGCAGAGCTCAGCAACCTCTAGGCCACTCTAGGGCGCCTACCGCCCCTTGTGTTGTTATCATAGAGTAAGCGTCGTGTAATTATAATTATTCTCTCACGTGACCGTATTAAATTCTCTGGGTGAGAAGGAGGGCGGTAAACCCAGCGGGCAACAAGTGGTCTTCATATTACCGGAAGGTAAACAGTTATGAAGAGAGGCCGCGTGATCACATTCAAGGTTGTTACAACACTCCATGTATTCTGATGTACTTTGACCGGCCACTCCAGCAGATATTCAAACGATTAAAGGATCATATTCCTCCTCGATGGCTGTCTGGTGCAATGAAGTCTATTTTTTTTATTTTTTTAACTCTTTCTCTCCTAACTGACGATACCAACATTGATTCCACTAGAATGTAATAAATAATTACGGAGAGAAAGACTTAAGAAAAAAAAAAGTGAATTGAAAAAAATTGAACCAACGGAACAGGAACAAACCAAAATAAATTTTCCGAGAGAAATACAAAGGAGGAACTCGCTCTTTCTTTCTCTCCCTCTCTGTCTCATTCTCTCTGTGTCTCTTTCCCTCTATTTCTCTCTCTCTCTCTCCACTGCCCACAGGTTGCGACGTTGCAGGTCAGTGTTCAGGACTACTATGACGATCGGCCACGGATTGAATCAACAATGACAACCTCCTATTAACTCTTTCTTTCCGTAATTATTGTCCACGTTCCCGTGGAATTCTTCGTTTTCTCATACGTATTTTATTTACCCAGTTATGATTAAGCTTGAATAACTTTTTTCGCCTGCTATCAAAAAGTGTTTTATTTGGAATAGAGTTAAAGGGGAATGCATGCTCTTTTTATATAACACAGAGTAAAGTCTGTACAATCAAATGTTAATTTAATTTAATGAGGTCAAATCAACGATGGCATCGTCGATCAGGAAGGCAGAGGTAAAGTATCTACATGGCTCTTCTACTATATTCGGCCTGATCCTATTCTCCACCGCTGACCTGACTGTTATAAAATCCAACTCAACTATTGTCTGTGTTACGGTCGTAGCGCAGCATGGTGTGCATGAATAAGGTGCGAATTGGTGGAATGAATGGAAGGGATGTAAAGAAGGAGGAAGCCGGGAGAAAGTGACAGGAAGAGAGATGAAATGCTGATGTTTACATAAATTGTTATAATATTAAAGTATTTCTAGAATAACCCTGAGAGTATATTATTATTTTGAAGAGTCTTGTGTCCTAACAGTCTGGTTCTGCCCATCCTACTATGCGAGTCTCTTTAATGTGGCATACTTGTCAATTGTCAGCGTTGTATTTATGGATGCCCCGGGGGCGATGTAAACTAGATTGGAGCTTCAAGGGACCCATCGCCAGGGTGTCAACTGTTGACAGCAGTGTGTGTGGTGTGTTAAATTGTATGTGTGTAACTTTCTCAATGTTGCTGCTAAACGACACACGTGCTAGACCAGACTGTGTCTCAAATGGTGTGTCCTTGTTTTCCTCAAGTCTTTCTGTAACATCCCAGTGTCGTGTAGGACAGACGCCACTATTTACACGCTCTGATGATACATACATATTAAAAATAAATAAATAGCAGCACCAGGGACCATGGTTTTAAATGAGAGAAGGTAGCGAATTAAATACGACGAAAATAAGGGACTGCGCTACCAAGGCCCGAACCAGTGACCCTGGAAACGGACAACACCGACCTAACCTCTAGACCATCGGAATGTCCAAAAAAACATTCTTCGGGTCCAGAGTCATTTCGCTCGTAAGCAAATTACCACCCCAGTGGTCAATGGTCACATGCCCTAGCTAGCCCTCCCCCCACCTCGCCACATCCGTTCACCAACAACTTCAATAGAGCCGACACAGACAGTCGTTAGGCATCTATTAAACAAACAATGGCTCTATCTTATTGTGTCTCTCTCATAATGACAAGTGGACAACATAAATGCATAACACATAGAAGCTTCTCTATTTACACGTTGGTTATCACTTGCAAGACAGCAAACAACTCATATTTAGATACTGCGTAGGACTCAGTAAAACAGACTCCACTGTGAAGGGTGGGGGGAGAGGGTTAAGCAGAGGCGGCCTTAACTCTTTCTCTCCGTAATTATTTTCCTCTTTTTGATAGTATTATTCATTTAGCTCATTTGTACTTCACTATCCTGTTATGATTAAACTTCAATAACTTTTGTGTTTGCTATCAGAAAATGTTATATATGTTATATATACACAACACAAATTCAAGTTTATAAATCCAAAATCAATGGGGGTCAAATCAACGTTGGCATCGTCAATTAGGAGAGAAAGGGTTAAGGTGTGGCGAGTGGGACAACTACCCCAGGTCCAACAAATTAGTGGGGGGGGGGGGGGCGCGATAAAGAGTCTCCTTTGTCACCGTCAGCCCATCGTACAAATTATTCGTGGCCCTGATATGACACTCACCCACTGCTAAGGCAATTAGAGAATGGAATGGGTTGCCTGAATCAGACAGGAAAACCACCGACTTAGCCGAGTTTAAGTCATTGATTAACATGCATGACTGTATTGACTCATGAAATGCGTAGGACATAATTATCTTCTTTTTTTTTTTAAATAAACGTCCGTAAAATATAAGATAAGATAAGATAAGGCCGCCTCTCTCGACGGTAACAATCAAACATGCAGTCGTATCGTCTTAATCGGTCCACTGATAAAAACGACCAGCTTTTAAGTATCGAAACACATCTTATCATACAGTCGAATTCGGTTAATAAGACCAGACGGTTATTAGGACCTGAATAACTGCGTTCAAAGTAACCGGATTCAACTGTATTTGCTAATTGCCCTCATAAACGCGCGTGCCTTTAGTCCGGCACCGTTTGGCCCACGTCCTCTGTCCGACAAGGCATTGAACTAAAGTGCGAAAATGAAAATGATTCACTCTGTTAACTTTCTTCTTCTTCTTATATGATACAGACGTTACTTCAAATAAGAAGATTAATACGTCCTACGCGTCATGCATTTAGTCATGCATATTAACCAATGACTTAAATTCTGCCAAGTCGCTGGTTTTCCTGGCTAGCTTAGGCAACCCATTCCATGCTCTAATAGCGCTAGGGAAGAAGGAGCTTTTGTACAAATTTGTCCTAGCATATGGGACGAGGAATGTGCCTTTATCTTTGTGTCTGAGTATTTTATTAAACTTTAATGGCATTGGTATCTAGCAATCCAATTCATTCCCTAATATCGTCAGGTTGAAACAAATATCGTCAAGTTGAAACAAATATCGTCAAGTTGAAACAAATATCGTCAGGTTGAAACAAATATCGTCAGGTTGAAACAAATATCGTCAGGTTGAAACAAATATCGTCAGGTTGAAACAAATATATTCACTTCTGCTTACATAACGTTGAGAAACTATTTTAGAATGAACGAAACTCCGAGACAAGAAGAAAGAAATTTGGTACACATGCTGTCGTTAGACAGTTTTTGCTTAATAGTATGCATTGTTTTTTAGTTTTTTTTGTTTTTTGTTGTTGTTGTTGTTTTCTTTGGGGTGGGGGTGTCATTCTTCAACATTTCCAGTGGAGCATCGAAAGATAAAAATAAAATGGAGCGACGCCTAATTGGAAAGAACTAATAAAGCATCTCACGCATAATATATTCATGCGCTTGTGTATTCATGCGCAGATGTATTCGTGCGAAGATGTATCGCATTATTACGGGGCATAAGAATAACAAAAGAAGAGCATAAAGGAGTCTGTCTTTGGGTTGAAATATCCAAGCACAGACCCCTTCCCCACCCTCCCGTAACACATTGGCAATGACCACCAATGAACTCGAGTGATCAGGTGTATCCTGGTCAAAATATTTAGACAAACGTCTGCTGTGATCTAACTAAAAGAATTTTCTCATCTCTTGTACAGATGTGCATTGAAGATCATAATTATATTCATAATGTGCGCGACCAATATTTATACTAGGCGTATAGTTTGTAACGAGGTTGTCAACAAGTAGTAATGTCAAGGCCATTTCTGCTAGGAGCAGAATGGTCAATTTCGCTATAAATTTTAGATAGAAAAAGTATAGAAATTGTGATAGCAATGTTAGAGACCAGAGTCTTCTTCTTCGTTCTCATTAGTAATTTATGTTGGAGTGTTCAGACGACTTGACCAATATATGTAGTGATGGTGTCCAGACCAGGCAGCTCTATTATAGTACAGACAGAGTCGGCAAGTAAACATAAAAGTCATAGTTGAGACAGAGTTAGACCAGTAAAACATAGAGTCATAGTAGAGACAGAGTTAGACTAGTAAACATAGAGTCATAGTATCGACAGAGTTAGACTAGCAGACATAGAGTCATAATATCGACAGAGTTAGACTAGCAGACATAGAGTCATAGTAAAGACAGTTTCGCAATTTTTTCGCAATGTACATATTCCTTTAGTTACGCTAATTTTCATTACAGTATCTCACACAATGAGGCTATATAAGGCTAATATACATTAAAAAAAAAAAAAAACTCACACTATTCCTTGACTTAATTTCCTTGGCTCAATGATCACCAAACTACGACACGCGGGTCATATCTGGCCCGTGACGAGAAGCCATGCGGCCCATAGAAACTCTTTCCCACGGTGTTTAACAAAGGCAGTGAAGCTCAGCTCCATTGAGTTTAAAGTATTTTCTTTTTCTTTTGGGTAGTGCGACCCTAGAGGGCCTAGACACGGCTGTGGCAAATGTATACAGCACCGAAGACAAAAACACTCAAAATATTTTTTTAAATATACTAATAGTAAGGGAAAGAACTGCAAATTTACAGTCACACATCTCAATACTTTAAGATTTCTTTCCTTTTTTTTCTAAATGAAGCAAAATTAATCATTTACCATTAATTTATGAATATCGGTCCAATGTTTCAACGTGAACCTAGAATTGGGAAGTGGGAGAAATAACGTTTACAAAATGTGTACCAGACAGACAGATTGAGTTGATGTAACATTGTAAAAAGTTGGCTGCTAAGCTATTTCCTTAAATAGCTTCTTTTTAGCTCATTATAGCTTATTTTTAGGCTAAATTTTAGCTCGTTCATTGAACTCATTTTGTTGCTTCCTCTTTCCTTGAATATGGGCTAATAATGCTAATAGATTCTGGACTCCTCTTCAGTTAAAAAAAACACCAAGACCCCCGACTATTGCTTGTCATAATCTCAATATGTCCAGTGGTCATCTCTTGCTGACCTACTTTC
This sequence comes from Biomphalaria pfeifferi, assembly GCA_030265305.1. Lineage (NCBI taxonomy): Eukaryota > Metazoa > Mollusca > Gastropoda > Planorbidae > Biomphalaria > Biomphalaria pfeifferi. Next base: position 16,359 of record JASAOG010000260.1, read on the forward strand.
ATAAGTTATGTTGACGTTTCCTGTGACGTCACAGGTCACTGCGGATGACATTCTCCACGTTTAATTTATGCCTGTGTCACTCCGTTCTGACGTAGTGGCAGACCCATTTGTCACCCACCAACTGCTTGTCACCGTCCTCTTCTGACACTGTTGTGACACGAGCTGCAGATCAGTTATATTTGATGTTCAGGGCCCCTGTCTTTGAGGTGCCACTCCTGACACTGGGGCTACATTAACTGACAGCAAGAGGCAAGGGAGATGACATTGTCTTTCAGGCCCTGTTTATATGAGGCTCTGCCCCTGAAAGTATGGGGGCTAGTGATCCTGCGATAAAACAAGATGCAAGCCAGGTGAAAACATTTTTTTTTGTTTTCTTAAGTTAACAAAGTGGAACCCGAAAAAAAAAACTTAAAAAACTTAGACCTCAGACTTGGGTTGTTGTTAAAAACTTTAAAAACGTAGACCCCAGACTTGGGTTGTTGTTTTTTATTGATTCTCCTTAGTATTATGATAGTAAGTATTATTGTTAAGTGCAATGGAATGTTGTCTGAGACTCATTGATCTCGACAGTAGTTTACTTACAGCATAAGTTGCTGGTAGACAACTAAACCGCTGTAGGCGTATTATATTTTAACCTGCAAAATTTGAAAAAACAAACTTTATTAAAATATAACTTTATTAAAATCTAGACAAAATCAACTTGTGATGAAATGCAATAAATAGATTAGACTTGAGTCAAATATAACTTTATTAAGATCTAGACAAAAACAACTTGTGATGAAATGATATAAATAGAGTAGACTTTAGTCATGTATAAAATGGTATTTTACACACAATCTAACTCACTGCAAAAACACGTCTTCTTCAGTCTGGCGTACTGGAGTAGTCTCTAAGACCCCTGACGACAATGCAGCTTATCTTGCATCATTCAGAACCAATCGCAAACCTCTTTGCACCGTCACCATTGAAACACACACACACACACTCAATAACACTCATGTAGTGGGTCCAGCAATTTTGCAATGTGGGCTCTCTACTCTATATCTCCTTTTTTTACTAGGACAAACAATCTGTTGTACAGTTTTACACTGTAGTTATGGTCTAAATATTTTATTGTTCTTTGTGGTACTAACAGCGACACTCTCCAAAATCTTGTACCAAAGTCCTGCAAGACTTGACGATCTTTGTTGTAACGTGGCCGTCGGGAGACTTACGTCAGAAGATGTGCCAAGGTCATCATTGGCCTCCTTCAGTCTTAGAAAGACTATGGTTCATCTCAGAGCACACTTCCTCATGAGGCTGTGGAGCCCTATTTTGGAGAGACACTCCCGTCCACAGATAGCGCAGGTTAAGGTGGCTTTTGCTTCGGTGGTAGAGGAACTGGCCGTTTTTCGGATTGTACGTTTTTCTTCCTGAGCTGAGACCCATGTACTTTCACTGTCCATAGCTTTTTTGTTCACTGTCTCTCTCCATCTGTTGCGGTCTAGAGCTATGTCTTTCCAATTGTCAGTATTGATGTTCACTGATTTGAAGTCACGTTTTATTACATCTATGTAACGGAGGTGGGGGCGACCAGTTTTTCTTGTGCCAGTCGCGAGTTGACCATAGAGAATGACTTTCGGGATGCGCTTGTCCTCCATCCGGCGAACATGTCCAAGCCGGTAACATCTGTCTAATCTGAAACATTGATTTGCCATCGTTTGAACCGCTGCTTTCAAATTCTAAATCTTCTTGGATAAGAGGAACATGTCCAATCATCTACAGGGAGCGCATAAAGTCAACATTAGAACTAAGCAGGCTATGCTTATTACTGTTAAGCCTAGCATAGAAGACTAAAAAGTAGCAATTATGCATAAGACACTGAACCATAATCTTCAAATACAAAAACACAACCCTATAAAAAATACTCAGATAGACACAAAGATAATGGTACATTGTTTTGCCATATGCTAGGACAAATCAACACAAATAGGCCCAAATCTTCGTCTCTGGTGTTATTAGAGAATTGAATGGGTTGCTTGAATCAGCCAGGAAAACCAATGACTTGGTAGAGTCATTGATTAACATGTATGACTAGATAGACATAGGGGCATCCTTGGGAGTAAGTATCTTCTTTCTTTTTTTTAAGTAATGTCTGTTCTTTTTAAGATAAGATTCGGTGGCGTAGCTAGGAATTCGCCATCATTTGGGGGCCCGGGAGGTCTTGACCTCTTTGGAGGCCCCTGCATTTGCGTAATATTTAATGTAGAAAAACACTTATTTGGCCCCCCCCCCCTCCTCAAGTGGGGGACCGGGTGGATTTTCATATCCCCCCCCCCCCGCACCATAGCTACGCCTCTGATAAGATTTATATATATATATAAGAGACATTATATTGATCAAGATTGACTCTCATGGAGTGCAAGCATGAAAGATTGGTCTTGCATCGCTGATGGTGACCTGACCAGAAGCAGAAAAACGCTGCAGCTTCTGGTGATTACAACTACCTAACGTGCGTGACCATTAATCGATATCCAGGATTGGTTTCTTTACTCACACAAGAAGCTGCAAAGGGACGACATTATCTTCCGGAAGATATAAGTTCTATTCAATTTTAATTTCAATGATAGATTAATTTGTTTTGTGTATCGGTCTTAAACACGTGACATGCCTGGAAAAGAAGATACCGGCAGTTCGTTTGTTACATAAGAAATATAAACTCGGGGCAATTATTTCTGTAACAAAATTATTATAAGTGATGTGATAAGTCTACGTGTTTAAATTGAGTGACGTCATATAAAGTGTGACGTCACATTGAACCATCTACAACGATGGTGATAATCCAACACTGAAATCACATTTTGAAATTGAAACAGTGGTTCTGAGCTCTCCCGGTTCATTGAAACCGAATACTTCAGTCCCGTCTATAGCAGACGCGGAGTGTGCAGTGTACATGCACTGAATTATGCGAAACTAATTCACATGGCGTGAACATTAATTCTGCTTCGACCATTGGCCTTAGATAAGCCGTAAGTTTTTGTTTTTTTTTATTAACAAAAAACTTAATAATTTATATTTAAATTTTAATACGGATTAGCCTAGAATGTTTCAGAGTTATGTCATCTTGTCCTTGTTAGAAGCTATTTATAAATAATAAATATTAATATCTTATAAAAAAGTAAGTAAAAATAAAGTTCCCCTTTCAGACCTTGCGATCTCTAGGGCAGATATTGTTAATGTCATCTTATATCTTCTTATCTTATCTTATATAATAGAGACGTTACTTCAAAAAAGATGATTACGTCCTATGCGTCATGCGTTCAGTCATGCATATTAACCAATGACTTAAATTCTGCCAAGTCACTGGTTTTCCTGGCTAGCACAGGCAACCCATTCCATGCTCTAATAGCACTAGGGTAGAAGGAGTATTTGTACAAATTTGTCCTAGCATATGAGGCCAAGTGCATAACTTTATCTTTGTGTCTTTCTGAGTATTTTTTTAAATTTTGTTTTTGTATTTGAAGATTATGGTTCAGTGTTTTATGCATAATTAAGAATTAATATAAAGCCTTTAAATGAATATATAGATATATAAATAAGTTTACTAGCATTACACACTGGCTTCTTCCTCTGCACCCCCATCTCAGACCATTTATTGTTTATTTTGGCTAGCACCTTTATTATTATTATTATTTTTCTTCGAATAAATGGTTCACACTTTAACGTTACTCTCTAATATTAGCCCGTGAATTCTAGTATCTGTTACGTTGAGTTGGAACCACCAGCTCTCTCTTTTTATCTCCATCTTCCTGGGCATGCTACCGGCGCCTTCGACATACACGGGTCACGGAGGTCACGATGCTACCCTGCCTCATAGTGGCGCCCGGGTGGAAACGATTAGGCTAAAGGGTAGCAAAACAAGACTCCCGTGGGGGTGCCTAAGGGGGGTGCGAGAGCCTTCCTTATTGCACTGCGCGGAGTTGTAAAAAAGCTCCCACATTCTCGTCACAATTCAGGCGCTGTTCCTCAAGGGGCCATTACATAAATGGCGTGTCCCGCATGGTTATCTGGTATAGAAAAGGAAAATGGCGGGGGTCTTAGTGTGCGCGGCCTCTTGCCGTGAGTCTGACCCACCCGCCAGACAGAACAGTGTACACTGTTCTCATTCAGGCCGGTGACAGTGAGCTCTTGTTCACTGTTGCTGGCCTAGAGTTCCAAGAGCCGAAGGCTCAACTCTACCTAACAGTTTCAAGAAGAAGAAGAATCTCCATCTCTCTTTCTCCCTCTTCTTCTCCCTCCATTTTTCTGTCTCTCTTCTCCCTCTGTGCCCCCATCTTTACAACGTAATGCGCCCTTAGAACTGTGTAGTCTGTTTGTCTGTTACACGCTAAGAAAAATAAATTCTATACACGCGTCAACACGCAACACACTTGATTGGCAGTTCCCTCATTTCAATAATAATAAAGGTCATCTAGTTTCTCGATACTGGTCACTCAAAACAAACACCTTCTGTAACATGACAGGGCCAGCCTTAGGCGTAGGCAAACAAGGCAGCCACCTAGTGCCTTCGATTGCTGGGGATCTCACACAGGGCTCTTACTAGTATATATGTAGAGAATAGCGAAACTTGTGCTAAGTGTTGTTATTGAAGTATACTAGCTTGATTAAATTTTAATAATATGCATAATTTTAGTTTTTTCGCTGTTTAATTTAATTTTCTATTTTCTTAGGGGGGCCACCAAATTCACTTCGCCTAGGAAGTCTAATTATCTAAGGCCTGATCATTCTTTTATGCTGTCTTCTCATCACTTTCTCTGTTTGCCTCTTCTTTTTCCTGGTGCTGTGCCCTGAAGGAAGGTCTACTAGATTAATAAATGTGTACAAAGGCTTAGCCATATACTTTGAACTCATTATTGTTTTGACACTATAAATAATGGATCTAGTTGTGTGCTGTATTGATTTGTATCTTTGCACTATGGACACAACTGTCGAAATCGTTACAGCGTTTATGTGTGTTTATGCTCTGGTGTTATCTAAGTTATCAGAGGTTCTCATGATTTTATCATGTCGCTGAATCACCATCACTGCTGGGTACACAAGGGGATTAGCTGGCACGTTCGCGTTCTCTCCGCACGTGCTTAGGCGCGCTTATCAGTTTGCCCCATCTCCCTAATATGACCATCATACGTAGGTTGACCGAGCAGGGGGTAGCAGTCCCCGTTCTAGACCCCTGGCGCAGATCGTTTGACCAGCATACGAAGAGATAGGCCAGTGAACGGTTAAAGATTCACGTCATGTCTAATGCCAGGGGCAAGGTGGCTCTTGTAGAACTTGTATCAGATCTGGGTTGTACCTCCCTAGAGATTTTTTATTTATGGCTCAATTATCTGAACTCCAGCCCCCAGGTGTAATTAAAGACACACGCCAGAGCAATAAGGACACTCGTCTTTATGTTATTGTAAGCATTGACTGGGCGGAAGTATGGGTCACTACCAGATGACCAGATGTGGACAAACAGGTATAAGATTCCTGACCATTTCTATTCGATATAAACAGTAGGCCTACTCGTAGAGATTAATGTGAAGCCCAATGTTGGCATTCTAAAATATATATATATATTGTGTGTGTGTCTTGATCTTATCAAATGATCAATTATATCTTCTTTGTAACACTGAATTCCGTTAAATTGGTCTTTCCACTTCTAGTAGTATAATGTAAAATGTATATACATTTAAAAATTGGAATTCAAACAACAAGCACATTAGAAAAAAAAAAGAAACAAATCAGAAGTGAAATTTCTCCAATGACAATGTATTCACATAAAAATACATAACAAATACCTAGTACCATCAATTATCTATTTATGATACAAAACAGAAAGGGAAAAAAATCAATAATCTGGCTAATGAACTCTTCATTTAATAAAATCACTAAGTGTCATGAATCACTCTCTTATCAACAAAACACAAAAAAAAAACGCCAATGCAATTTGAAAACATTTAGAAACAGCACAAATGTGTGTCTGCTCATCACCAAGTGAAACAAACTAGAACATTACTCACACAGCTGGAAAAAACAACCCTGACCTTGACCTATCTCTTCTTCAATTATAAATCTACTTAATATTCATGTAGCTTAGAGTTGAATATGTCCAGGGGTTGATAGTCTTACTTCTGTCACTGGAAAGAAGCTTGCAGGAAAGGGAAGAGGGTAGAGAGTAGAAAGAGAGAGATTCTGTTCTGAAAACCTTTGCCTCTTGTGTTTGCCACTTAAACCTTTGTGTGACTTGCAGCTAGAGGCTACATTAAGTTAATTTACAGCAGCTAGTGGCTACATCAAGTTAATTTAGAGCAGCTAGTGGTTACATTGACTCGTGTAGCTAGTGGCTATAGTGACTTTATTTAGTGTAGCCTAGTGGCTACAGATACACGCACACGTTTCATGATACACGTATCAACACAGAGCTCAAGACACATCTACACGCATAACAAAATAAGGCCTGTGCACACTTGACATACATTACGCTAAAATGCATAGGTACACAACACACAGTCATCAAGACACAGCTACACACCGCAGACACTCTATATGCTTCAATACTAGATGCAACATCAATACTTGAACATGTGTCGTCCTACCTCATAGCCATTTTACAGTAAACGCAATGACTGCTTCCAAAACACGCACGCACAGACACAAATCAAAACACACGGTCCTCTAAGGGTATAATTGTAAACTTTGTTCTTTCCTTTGATGTGACATTCAATCGACAATTCTCTGGCCCGTGTAGCATGACAGTGTTGACTCGAGGTACGCTTTGTTATTTATGGTGTTATTTATGGCACACGATCACATTGTAACATAATTAGCCCATCCCTTACCCTCCCCCGCCCTGAATTTTTTCAAATAATTACTTGTGTCGGGGTGGGGGGGGGGGGGGGAGAACAATTTATCAAGGTAAGTGCAATCAGAGAAAGGATTCTGCACGCGCCTGTTTGTGGGTGGGACAACTATTGAAAACGAACCGTTATCGCCAGGGTAAACAGGGTGGTATTATCTATAAGTTATCTTTCCCTTCCTGTCCGGAACCTAGTTAATTTATGACTCCCTTTCATCACAGGGAGAGTAGATCAATGAATGGCCTGGTGTCGCCAGTGCTCACCCCCCCCCCCCCCCCCACCGCCGATGTTGTCACGTGAGACAATTAAATTGCATAATTAATCAAACTTGCCGGTCAGAGACACACACACCCTCAACGTAATATCGTAGAAAGGAAGCAACACTTTTGAAAGTTGAGACGGACTCAAGTCTACATTTAACATCTAGACAAGAGAGAGATCTTCATTGAAATATAATCAAGCCGAATTTGGTGACACTACTATGGTAATAGTAACATAATGTAGTACATTGAGACCTTGAATCTATTACACTCTATCCTAAAAAAATTGATATATGCTAGAATGACAAACAAAGAAAAAAAAATTCTACAATTATTCATTAACATATTATCGTAGAGCTAAAATAGATGACCTTTGAACTTTGAATATCGATACTATGTAAATAAGAAATCTTTACAAAGCTTATATCAACTCTGGTAAAAAAAAAATTGAACACGTTATTTTTGCCCACGGCTATTCGCGTGTAAAGTTGAATTTTACGCAACTATTTACTGTACCGAATCAATTTAAAAAATAAACCAATTAGTCATATAATAAGAGAGCGAGTGTGTGTGTGTTGTGAGAGAGAGAGAGAGAGAGAGAGAGAGAGAAGAATTTTAATGATGCGAAAAGGTAATCCATTGTTTGATATTGGAGAAAAACTCAATCCCACATAACAGCCTAACCAGCACGACAACTAGACATATAAAAGCAAGGGTTCCCCTTTCAGAGATTGCGATCTATATGGCAGATGTAAAGTTCATTTGTTATTGTGGCCAAAGTTAAGATGGGAGGCGTCTGAACAGCACAACGGCCAACAGCCTTTACTTTTTCTTAACTAATGTCTGGTACTCAATAGAGCTGGCTTGACTCAAACCTAAAGAATCCGGGGTTCAAAATCCCAGCCTTCACCGTGTTTTGAACACAGAACCCCAGGTTCGGAAGCCAAGCGCTTTACCACTTAGCCATAAATAAAAAAACAATATTCACTCCCATCACTCCGGCTAAAAAAAATTAACTAAACATCCACAAGGAGAAATAAGTTGTGTCCCTTGTCACCAGCCTTCCCAAAATAGCACAACACAATTTGTTCTAAAAATAACTATTGAACACTTGACGTCATATATAAACCATGAACTATGTACAGTGATTTTCTTGTAGTTTTACGTATGATAATGTACAGTCAACGGGGCAATGTCAATACGAGGCTGTAATGTAAGGTAAAACACATTGGGCATCGGCATCAATGGCACATTAAGGCTATATCTACATTATGTACACTAACATCTGAGCAGGCGCATCCTATTGACCACTGGGCACTTCGGGCAATGTTTATCAAGCAAGGAGTCCAGTGTCCATCCTCTGTAAATAAGTCATTTTATAGTAAGGGCGAACTCATACAAGTGTGTGATTTAAATTACACACTTGTTTGTTTACAGTGATGTGTATAAATACATTTAATTGTATTACAGTTCTTATTCTATTGGAAGAGATGTACACCTAATGTAGCTGAGGTATAATGATGCATGTCTCTAGCAGTCTATGCTACAAAAGGTTTACATGGTCAAAAGATATGGTCCCAAAGCAGCCCAAATGTGGACATAAAAACTCAGTGGTCAAGAATTAATCCATATGCAAGGACAAGCAGTAAGATCTACAATCCTCATGATGACCAAGTCTTAATCCACACGTCCATGAGTGGTCAGCAAATAAAATCCAATCACCAATTCACAGCTGTCTCTTTAATGTCTATATTTGCAGACGGTAAAACAATTCTATGAGCTGTCTCCCTGGAGGAATGAGTTACACCCTGGAAGCAATTACTTTTGTTGTCACGTGGCTGCCGCTGTGGCTGCCATGCTTCGCCACGTGGGGCTGGCCGTTCTTCAACAGAATCACCGGAGCAGGATGGTAGTCCGCGTTAAAATTGTTCGACTTCCGCCTAAAGAACTTCCTGGAACAGAACGCCTTCCACGAGGACACTGTCTTTCCGCTCCATATCCACATCCCGCTGGTGATCCCGATAGCCAGGGACATGAACAGTTTCAGCATATACAGCTCCAATGTTGGAATAGAATGTTCCAGAGGGCAGTCGTGGTGCCCTTTCGGCGACGACATCACCTGGGAGTCCAGTGCACAAGGCATGCTCTTGGCTTGCTGTTGCCACTTTTTAAAGTTAATCCTCTCATAAAAGTGACACCCAATGACGCACGATGCAGGCACCGTATACAAAACGGAGAACACTCCGATCTTAGCCATCAGCTTCTCTAGCTTCCGGATATTGGTGTTTCCTCCATCCTGTTTCAAGCCGTTCCTTATCCGGAACATCGCGGCGAACCCTGCGACGATGAAGACGAAGCCGGCGATTAAATAGATGATGAGCGGCACGATGATGAAGTCCGTGAGGGCATCAGGGTCCTGGTTGCCCACATAACACAGCCCAGTCAGCTCGTCGCCGTCCACTCGTCTCATGGTCAAGATGATGATAGTTTTCACCGCAGGGATGGCCCATGCTGCCAGATGGAAGTAGCTGGACAGCGCCTCGATGGCCTCTTGACCCCATTTTCGCCCAGCGGCGAGAAACCAAGTGATGGTCAATACTACCCACCAGACCGCGGAGGCCATGCCGAAGAAGTACAAGAGAAGGAAGACGATGATGCACCAGGTGCTCTCGAGGCCTTCAAGAATACGGAAAGACTTTCCTTCTTGGGTGACATCGCAAGACACGGATTCTGGTCCGGTAGCGATGCGAATGATGTAAGCAAATGTCTGAATCAAGTAACAGACGGACAGAAATATGATTGGTCTTTCAGGATACTTGAACCTGGATGTGTCCACAGCGAAAGTGGTCACCGTTAAAAGAGTGGACAGGCAACAGAGAGATGCCCAGACTATCATCCAAATTTGGGCAAAGTCTTTATCCTCCTGGCGAAACAGCACATCCACTTTGCAGCTGGGGGCGCAGGTCATGTTGGATTTTGGAATGTTGTCTATGTAAACATATCGCTGCGGGCAAGGATTGTGGGACGCCCCTTGTTCGCCCTCTCTTGGTTTGTCCGTCGTCATGGCGGGCTGTGGCGTTTGATTCTTGTATTTGTCTTTAAGGTACTTCCAATCTTTATTCATGGTATTGATATCTAGTTTGTCCAGATCCTTCTCCAAAACTTCAAGCCGGGGCCCGGAGACGTGGCCCGATTCCTGTTCGGGTTCCTCCGTGACGTTGGGGGCGGCCATGCAGAGGTTGTTTCTGGGGTCCGATTTCTCTGGGAGCTTGTCGCAGGCCAACATCTCGGGCCACTTGAAGTTGAAAGACAGGAGAATGGGCTCACATTTGGCCTTGACCTGCAAGCACATGGACCGGCACGCAGGAATGTTCAGCGTCTCGTCCACAAGCTCGGTACACATGGGCGCGTACAGAGAGCAGAGGAAAAACTTCAGCAGACGTGAGCAGTTGGTCTGTACCAGAGGCTGGAAATCTTGGATCCTGGCTTCAGCCTCGATTTGATTATCTTGACCTGAAACAAACATTAAATGTTTTTAACACACATCTGATAACGATGTCAGTATAGGCACATAATAGAGACTAAAATTATCTCATTTATACAAAACGTCAAATCTCTAAACCTTTACAATGGTAAAAAATACGTACATACATATATATATATATATATATATATATATATAAGACCAGGGCCGGTCTTAGGCCACTGCAACCTATGCGGCCGCAGTGGGCCCCGCGCTTTCATTGCTAATTCTAGGTGTAAATTATTATATTAAACCATATTAACTAATTATTAAAGAGTTCCTGGAATTCTCTTGAAATTATAATATATAAGATAAAGTCATGAAAATCTCCTGAAATTATTAAAATATTCTAAAAACTGATGCAAATCTCCTTTAAAACAGACAAAATCGTCCTTCAATATGGAAAACGCCAATCCTACTCGCGATAAAAAAAAACGAAACAATATTGTGTCAGCTTTCATTGACTAAAAATGTAATAATAAGGCGAATTTTAACCAAAACAAGAAGTTCTAATACTTAATGTACTTTAATAGTCACTGGCATACAAATATAGATCTAAATCTATCTCGACCTATTAAAAAAGTGGATATTTTGCTAGTCGATAGTAAATCTAAAAGGCAGATGTGAATGTTTATCGGCTTTTTGTTGGAAAACTACTATCTACTGTAGATGGCTCGAGAAGTTAATTTTGGACAGTGTTTTGTACTTAGTAAAGAATGAATAAAATGCAAAGACGAATCTATTTTCTAATACAAAGTCTTAATTTTCACTTATTATCCTTATCACAACCCAAATTAGGCCCCGCGCAATCCGTTTCGAATAGGGCCCCGCAACCTGTAGGACCGGCCCTGTAAAGCACTTTAAATATCAACAAATTAATAATCAAATAGAAAAAAAATGTGTCATGTATAGTATTCCAAACACACGCTCACATACACACACACGTTACACAAAAAGACACGCGGGTCATTGTGAATTTAAAGTAAACGCCTCTCGACATATTCTCGACATATTCTCAACATATTCTCAACATATACTTTCTATAGATGTCGGAGTAGTGGCTGTATCAAACTACTATAACACTGTCAATCTTATTCATATCATTTAAAAAACAAGGTTAAAAAAGACAGTTTGTGTGGAAACAAACTCAAAATCGGCCCCCGAAGTGGTCCACCCAGGCAGGCTTCAATATTTACAGAAAGAACATCCAAATGAAATTATATCAAAGACAAATGAGAAATAAGAATGGAGAAAGAAGGTTAACAGATCTTGTGTAGTGCCCCTACGGTCCCGCAGATCAAAGGATAGGTTAAAGTGAATATAAAGTTAGATGTGAACCTGGCCTAACCAGTTCCCCTTTTAGACCTTGTGGTCTATAGGGCAGATGATGTAAAGTTCAAATGTTTTTGTGGCCTACGTTTAACGAGGATGTCATGTAGCCAGCACAACGACCAACCGCCTTTACTTTTCCCCAACTAATGTCAGGTACCCATTAGAGCTGAGTGGACTTAAAGGCGTCCAAAGATTCAAAAGTTGAAAATCCCAGTCTTCACCAGGATTCGAACCCGGGACCCCCAAGCCAAGCGCTTTACCGCTCAACCACCGCGCCTCCCCTGGACTAACTGATGTCTTATAATTGATCTCATTGTTTTGAAAAAGCTCTATCTCTTATTTCGAAAAAAAAAAAATTAAAAAAAAATAATTTCCGCATTAAAAAAAAAAGTTCAGGAAAATGAAGTTTACAAGATTACTATTCGTTTTAAATTAGGTCTAACTTATAATAATCTTTAAAAAAACTGATTTTAAAAATTAGATTTTTCGCTTTCAGAAAAAAAAAAAGTAGCCGTTGCATCAGAACTTTGAATGGTCTAAAATATTGTGATGTCGGATTTTCAATAACTTTTCTAGTTTACGAGATCTAAACGGGACGGACGGACAGACATTTCGCACAAAACTAATAGCGTCTTTTCCCCTTTCGGGGGCCGCTAAAAATACAATCTAGCTTAGAGGTTTTTTTTCTTTCCTAGGTAATTAATTAGTAGAATTAAAATCAACTTTTTGAAATCCAAATCACATGTAATGTTTGATTGAACTGTTATATTCACTACGTTCGCAATGTTTGAGATGTTATAAGCACTATTATAAGACTAGTATTCTTCTTGTTATAAAAGAAATGATTATTATTTTTATTATTACTGTTATTATTAAATAGTGGAAGTACTCTCAGTTCCAAATTGGACATTTAGCTTTAGCGACTATCAATTACAAAATCACGAGTCATTGCTTATTATGAAAAGTGAAGCAATAACAATAAGTTAATAAGAAAGCTACTACGTCATCAATTTGCGTGTAGTAGCCTCAAAGCCTATTCTTGGAATTTAGCATGAAGTAACACTGTGAAGTGGGTCAAACTATTTACTCTTGCGACTTACCACTTTAACAAAGATCTTCACAGAATAACGAAGGTATAATTTTTTATTTTTTTTCACTACGTCAGTTTTCTTTTCACCTAGACTACCGTATGGTGGAGGTACATGTGTACAGCCTATCACTAACCTAAATATGGCTCATGTTTGCGACCGTATGGTGGAGGTACATGTGTACAGCCTAACACCAACCTATATATGGCTCATTTTGCTGCCGTATGGGGAAGGTACATATGCAACACAATCTACAACATAAATATTTCAGAAACCTCTATGACATCATTTTGAGAACCTCTGCAAAAGAGTTCAGACTCTCAACTTCAAAGCTTAGCCCGCCTCCTGCCACATAATACTGTGTGAGGTCATCTTTACTAGTCTACCCTTCCCATTTTTGTTCTACGGTTGGGAAAGGGTTTTTTTTCCGTGCGGAATGCTTGCACAATTCTACAGTCAAACAAACGCACGCATGCAAGGACTACACAAGACACGAAACCCATGAGCCACGACCTCGCTGCTTGAGAACACTTGTGGCTACAATAAGGGGAAAAAAATATGAACAAGAAAGAAAGAAAGAAAACAAGCCACCGTTTGAAACTGCGCCCTTGTGAACCACAGCCCCCCTCGGGTGAAAACAGTGTAGAATTTACACGGGGGCACCTATTGTGGGTAGATAATAGGGAGGGGGTGCCTGGGGGCGCGGGGAGAGAAATACACTGTTGGGAGTCTAGTGACACAGTGCTGAGAAGGACCCGAGACTGGAACTTGAGTGTTAGAAACTCTAATAGTTTAGACTTCCCTAGGTCTAGATCTAGTTGACATTTCACTTGGCAGAATTTAGGTCATTGGTTAATATGCATTACTAAATGCATGACGCGTAGGACGTAATCATCTTTTTTTTTTAACGTAACGTCTGTATTATATAGGATAAGACGTGCTCAACGCAGAAATATGAGTAGGTCAAGGTGACCCGACGACACAGTTAAATTATTATTATTTTTTTTTAAATTAACAAAATAAAACCACACAAAACAAACACTGTTATTCAAAGGGCGACGAGGTGCTGCCATGAGCAATAGTGGCGGCAAGGTATTCGGTGAGGCCCAATCTGAACAAGCTTTGTGCCTACGTATGCTGTACCACAGAATGGAGACCCATTCTAAATAACACTGTTTTAAGTTTAGAGCACAAAAGTCTTGTGACTATGTTTACAACCAAGGGACAGTACTCTAGAACAGTTCATAATACATAAATAGCCCCAGATACCCAACAAAAACAAAAGGAGTGACTGTTTTTTAAAGTATAACAAAAAAAAATCCCATTTTGTGAAGCTGTGAACTGAGTCAGTAATACAATACCAGGCGAGATGGAAAACTATTAGTGTAACCCCGCGATCCCTGACCTTCAACTAACTCGCGCGCGGACACTTGCTAAACTTGTTGACAGCTCGCACTCGCACGTATCGCCCCCCCCCCCCTCCTTTCCGCCCCGTCTCTTTCAAGCCACGAGTTTTATTGACTCTATGCAAGACTAATATTCCCCGCTACACGGTATCCCAAGCGAAGGTGATTCACTAGTGGCGGCTAATTAAAGAATGATACTACTACTGTAGACGTCGGGAATGTAAGCATCCAGGCTGTTGACGTTAGGGGAAGGGGAGATGTATATGGGGAGGAATCGGGAAATTTTTTTTTTCCTGCTTCGTTTCATCTACCCCGCTTCTCATTTTTTTAAGAACCCCTTTCAGACCTTGTGATGTAATGGGTACTTGATATTAGTTGTAGAAAATAAATGATCAGTGTGCTGGCCACATGACACCATAGTTAACCGTGAGCCTTACACGCGAACTACACATCATTTTCCCTATAGATCAGTGGTTCTCAATCTTTTAAGCTCGGCGACCCCTTTTTAATATCCCCCACTCTGCCGCGTCCCCCCCCCCATAACATACACAGCAATAGAAGAATACACTAAATATATCTATATTTTCGATGGTCTTAGGCGACCCCTGACAAATCGTCTATCGACCCCACAGGTTGAGAACCCCTGCTATAGATCCTGCTATAAGTTCACACTGAATTAGTGCTAGTGCCCCTTTCAGTGGCCTAGCAACCATGACGAGAGGTGAAGGGTTCGTAACTAATAAAGACTGTTAGGAGCTCATTACTTTTAAGAACTTTTAAGCATTGAGTGTCATAGGTTACTGTTAGACACTTAGTTAGTATAGAGACGCACCATAGTTGACGGACTTTGAACGCGACATTTAGTGACGTCACGGATTACTGTGTTCTAGTTTATGTATGTTGTTATTAGTCCGTTGGTGTTAGGAATTCAAGGTGGTAAACATCGTAATACGGACAGAGATTCGACTGTGACCTTCATGCATTAAACATTATTCAAGTATCTAAATGTCTGGACTAAGTCCTTCCATCTTGAAATATGTAGGTATACATCTAATACACCCGTACAAGAAACTCAAACATCTCCTGGAGTAATCTGTCAAAGTCAGACAGCCATTAACAACTACAAGATCAAGATAAATCACAAATGACACTATTAGGTTGTACAGATGAGACTTTTAATGATACAATAATAGACTCATGTATGGTAGATTATGATGACTTTAATCTTGAGTTACAATTAATAATGTGTCAACAATAACTTTTGACTACATTACTCCATTTTCGGATTCCATCTTCTCTACCCCTTTCAACACACATTCGCACCATTCCACATTCACACTATGCTGCGCACGTAACATAGGTCTTACCTGTACACGTTTGGTACATGAACTGAAGTTCGTTACAAAACTTATATTAAGTCTCTCCGTCTGTCTGGTACACATTTTGTACACCTTTTTTAACTCTCTCCGTCTTTCTGGTACACATTTGTATACGTTAATTAACTCTCTCCGTCTGTCTGGTACACATTTTGTACACCTTTTTTTTTAACTCTCTCCATCTGTCTGGTACACATTTTGTACACGTTTGTTAACTCTCTCCGTCTGTCTGGTACACATTTTGTACACCTTTTTTTAACTCTCTCCATCTGTCTGGTACACATTTTGTACACGTTTGTTAACTCTCTCCGTCTGTCTGGTACACATTTTGTACACGTTTTTTAACTCTCTCCGTCTGTCTGGTACACATTTTGTACACGTTTTTATCTCCCACTTCCGTTTTCAAATCAAGCTGAAACTTTTGCACAATTATTCTTAGTCCACGACAATACGCGAATAAAATAAAAAATTAACCAATCAGTTAGCCTTGTTAATCAATTTTCTTTATATACAAAAAGGGATTTAAAACTAAGGGTATTGAAAAATATGGTAGTGTTTTCAAAAAGTTTTTTTTTTTAATTTGCTTGTTTTGCATGATGACTCAAATTTTTTTTTGTCACACTCAACCTTCGAGTTTTTTAAAAAGGGCAAGGGGGGGGGGGTGGATCATTATCTTGATAATTTCCATAAACTTAATGTTGTTGTTATTAATGGGTGGAAGACAAGAGTCGCTCGTTTTGGTATCATGGGCGTATGTTTAGTGTGATATTGACATTCACGACTGGGAAGCACTAGCTCTCGACCGCTCCTCATGGCGTGAAGCAGTGTGTCTCGGAGACTCGAGATTTAAAGCAAGAAGAGTGGCGAGGGCGAAAGAG
This sequence comes from Biomphalaria pfeifferi, assembly GCA_030265305.1. Taxonomy (NCBI): domain Eukaryota; kingdom Metazoa; phylum Mollusca; class Gastropoda; family Planorbidae; genus Biomphalaria; species Biomphalaria pfeifferi. Next base: position 33,100 of record JASAOG010000260.1, read on the forward strand.
CGCCGAACCAACAGAAAGCTGAGAGAAGAAGCCGGACTATCTGCAACTGGCCATACATACCCATGCCACGTATGCGGCCGGCTTTTTAAAGCGAGGATGGGACTTTACAGCCATCTTCAACCCCATTAAATATGAGAAATGTGTGCATCTTCAACCACGAAGGAGGAGCTGTATACATCACGGTGTATGTTGTGCAGTTGCTGTTGCATGCAGCCATTATAAGCTGAAATCTCTCAACACAAAATGCGGGCTAGTCTCCTCACTTCTGATCAACTCTGATCGCGCGCATTCGTTGTGAAAACGAGGCTTACTTCATAGCTAACCGTAATGAACGACTAATAAATAAACGGAACACACAATCTAGAAAGGAAAGCTAAAAAATATAATTTTGATTCGTAAACAGAATCACTTTGTTGAATTCATTTGGTCGAGTTAGTTTTGTTTTTTAAACATCCTTGTTTCCCTTTCCCTTTTCTCGTGCTCTCTTCCGATCACACGCATACACACACAATCACACACGCACAAATGTATTCTCTTAAAAACAGATTTCCTATTACGATGTCAGTGTACTATTGTGTTATACCGAAGGAGAACGCGAATACACACACACAACACACACATACGCTCCTCCCACAAGGTCCTTGTTTCTACTTGACAATGACAATGTGATAGCCCTGCAACGAAATGCCATTTCTTTTGTCAGCCATCACGTGCGCGCCGCTCTCCAGCCTTCGAAGTTTAATAGACGACATCAAAGCAGCGAAAACGCCTTTGTTCTGAATGCTACATAACGACCTACGTTTAGCGCATTCACTTCCCCGCGGATTGTTGGCACTATTATTATGAGCGTGATCACAGGACAACAACGCGCGCGAGAGAGAGAGAGAAGCTGCAATCCTCCGCGAGGATCAACCGAGATAAATAAAGTAAAACTTTTCAGCTGTTTTGGAATAGTTCACACCTTAGATGACGTGTCATCATTCTAAGGTCAGCACAAGTGACAGTGACCCCCCAGCGCAGTGCCCAGTGGCCTTGCAACCGTGACCACGTAACAGTGCCAGTGATCATGTGACAATGACCACGTGACTTGTGTCTATGGTGCTGAATAACTCGACGATCATCCCGTTTAATATATATATATATATATATATATATATATATATATATATATATATATATATATATAGACCTAGATTAAATTAACAAAAAAACTCATTTCTTTATAGAAATGAAAACCACAGAGTCAACAGTTTCTGGTACAAAACAGATTCGAACTCTTAAACGAGTAACGCGCTTTGTCGCTTGACCACTAATTCTTCATATCGGTATGGGTAGTGAATTTAATGATTGAATGATATGAGCGATAGATAGTCAAGGTGTATGTCAAAAATAAAATAAAATAAGTCCAGTTAAATTTAAAACACAAGATACTTAGCAACAAGTAGAACACATTCTTGTCTGGCGCTCTGGGCTATCCCCATCCCCCCGAACCGTCCCCTACGCGCCACCGTTAAACATGTTTCCCATCAGAACAAGTCCAAAAGTTGCTGTACTAGAGCATTGCTTGGCCCACATCTGGTTTGTAGGTGTTCCTCTGGAGAATTCAATACCCTTGAGAGGAGACCGGGATCAAATGCAGCCAGTGCTTAGAACGAACGAGCCGGTGCCGAGGGAGGAAATACAGGATAAGTTCGAGGCGTATTTTTTTTATATTCCCTTCTCTTTAATGGCGGATAAAAGGGGGTAGGGTGCAAGAAGGTCGCATATGAACTTTTGAAAGCAAGATTAAACATATCTGAATCTTGCATCTAATGCAACCTTGACCTCTTTCCCACTGACCCCCCCCCCCTTCCTTTACAACATTTCGCTTTAGGGAATCAAGAAAAAAAAATTTTTTTTTTTTAAAAATTCTACAAACTTTGTAGATCAAAACTTTTTCGTTTATTTGTGTTAGATCAAAAGTGGCCACAAAAAAAAGTGAACTGCAGATTTGTCTGACATTGTGGATATCTAGTGAGGACAACTTCCCTTTGAAGCTCCAAATGTTTGAAAATATTCAAATCACAAACAATCTATATTTCCTCCCAAAACTCCACGGAAGCAAAATATACCAGAATAAACATGTGTATAAATCGCTGCATCAATATTGGTCTATACGTTTTTCAATTACATTTATATGTATGCAATCAGGGCCGGCCTTAGTAAAGTAAAGTTCCCCTTTCAGACCTTTTGGTCTATAGGGCAGATGATGTAAAGGTCATCTGATTCAGTGGCCAGCGGTAAACGAGGGTGTCATGTGGCCGCACAACGACCAACCGCCTTGACTTTTCCCCAACTAATGTTGGGTACCCATTAGAGCTGGGTGGACTTTACCGCTCAGCCACCGCACATCCAGGGCCGGCCTTTTGATTTTAATAAAAGGACCTCATTTTAACATAATTTTTCTCAGCCCGTGAATCAGTGTAACTGTTACAATGAAATGTCACGGCCCGCTCTCTCTCTCTTTCCTTCTCTCTCTCTTTATTTCGCTCTCTGGACACGCCGCCCCCCCCCCCTTTTTTTTTTTACCGGCGCATCGTAATTTCTCCAACATAGATCTGGAAAGACCCGCTTCATAAAGAGCCCCTCCCCCCCCCCCCCGACACATACACGCTCTCTAATTTTAAAACATGTATTTATCCCTCCTCCTCCCATCCCCGCCAACAAGTAAAAGTCTTTCGTACACATTTCCGTTTCAATGCCGACATTTCTCTTGGTATTTTGTTCTCTAAAAATATATTATATATATATCAATTTGGTTTTATTTATTGTATTCATTTATTTGACCACTTTTGAATGGTTGCAAAATGACCATAAATCTATCAAGATTGATCTTTTAAATGCTATTATGAAAACTTTTTTCTGACAGTGTTCCAAAGTACCATTACGTGTTCCCTCTCTCTCTCTCCTTCTCTCAAAAAAAAAATGGATATATCTCACTATTGTTACAAATGTGACCAGTTCAATCCATATAATAGATTAAATGTTGATGAATTATTTCATTATTTTTTTGTTGGTTTGCAAAATTTGAATATTTCGAAAAGGAAAACATTAACTTTAAAAAAAACATTTAAATTGAGCTAACTTTCTTCCCATTTGCACATGCACACACATACGCATAAAACCAGGCACTCGTACATTTGGAGTTAAGACCCAAACTATCAAATAACATTCTCAGAATGACGATCGGGTCAAACGGGGAACTACTACAGGTGCTGAGTTATCTGCCCATGACACCAAGGCCAACATAGACATAAGGTACTTCTTCCGTTTATGCTAGTCATAGTATTCCGTTAGGCGCATGCTTAGAGACATTCGAATGATGGCAAGGTATCTGACCTACGCTGACCTTTCGACCACAACAATAAAAATTGTAAGGAGAAAAGAGTGTCGACAAAGTTCCACTGGTAAATATAAGAAAGATTTGCGAACTAAAATGTACAAAGCAAGAGAAAGACAACGGACAGCGAATGGATATACTCCTTCTTCCCTAGTGCTGTTAGAGCATGGAATGGGTTGCCTGAGCTAGCCAGGAAAACCAGTGACTTGGCAGAATTTAAGTCATTGGTTAATATGCATGACTAAATGCATGACGCGTAGGACGTAATCATCTTCTTTTTTGAAGTAACGTCTGTATTATATAAGATAATTGAAAATCAAAAGGTCTCAATGTTTATTCTTTAGTACGAAAACAAAAAAATCAAGCACAATGGACCTCATTCACCAATCGTAAACAAACAACATTTAGCCACGTGATTCTATGTATCTTCTATACAAATTATGTAATCCATAGTGGCTGTCACGTGATACGTATTTTTCGTTGTTTTATCAATATTATGACGTGGCTAAATGTGTTTATTTACGATTGGTGAATGAGGTCCATTCCACATCTTTCTATTTAGAGATTTCCATCTAAGACAGATAACTATGAGTACCACGTGACCTCGCCTCACCCGGTTGAAGAATGGTCATCATTGACCAATCGTAAACAAAGAAACATTTAATCACGTGATAATATTGATAAAACAACGAAAAAAAATGTCATGTGATAGCCATTGTGTATTAAACATTAGATCGTAATTTGTATAGAAGAGATGGAGAATCAAGTGGCTAAATGTTGTTTGTTTACGATTGGTGAATGAGGTCCATATGTTTCCCGGGCTCATTTCGAAAACATCCGTGAGTGCCTATTTCTATGGACGAGAGTGGAATTCCCTTTTGAGAAATTGAAAGCCATAATTCATTTTACGAGAATGAAACATTTTAAAATCTATATAACCGTCGACCTCGAGTTTTCGCGATGATGCCAATGAGCTGAGATTTTTTTTTCTCATTTATATATATTTTATATATTTATGAAATTGTAAAGAAAATCGTTAGAGCCCTTTTCGAAATAAAATTTCAATATATATTTATATATACACATAAATCAAATGCTCTCTTAAAAGAGTATAGGATTAGCTAGATTTTGTAGCCGGTGTATAGAATATAGGAAGTGTTGATGATTTATGTATTTATACATTTATATATATATATATATTTTATTTGCACTTTTAACACCGTAAAAAAATGTATAATCTTTTTCACTGGTAGCACACACTTTTTTTATTTTTAAGTTGGCAACAGTGGTCTTTCAACATTACATCCTTGACATTGTTTAGTTTTTCGATTTATTTCAAAATGTCAATCTTTCTCTTTGTTTTCTAGCGTTTCTCTTAATGTTATTTTTTATCGTCTCCACATTTCTACAAATCGCTTTCTCTTTTTTCTTCTATGTTACTGTATTTCAAAGTTTAAATAAAAAGCATGATCTTAAAAATCGATATGGAAACGAAGAGGAGACTACTGTGTTTTAAGTTTTATCGTGAAAATTCCCATAATATTTGTTATCAGATCATACCAATTTAAAATGAACGGTGCAACAATAATCCATTCAAGCTACAATGAAGGTTTTGTCATAATGGATATAGCATCAGGGCCAGCCTTAGCCCACTGCAACCTATCCGGCCGCAGTAGGCCCCGAGCGAATTCTAGGTGTAAATTATTAAATTAGGCGATTTTAACTTATTAAAAGGTTCTTGGAATTCTCCTGAAATTGTAAAATATACGAAAAGTCTTGAAAATCTCCTGAAATTATTAAAATCTTCTGGAAATTCATGCAAATCTCCTTAAAAACGGACAAAATGATAACTTCGGGGTGTAATACATTATGGAAAACGCCAATCATACTCGCGATTTAAAAAAAAACACGTCATTGTTAGCTTTCATTTAATATAAATGTAATAAAACGGGACCTCAAATCAGTACATCAATACTAGCCATTGGGAAGACATAGCTCTAGACCGCACCAGATGGAGAGAGACAGTGACCAAGAAAGCTATGGACAGCGAAAAAACATGGGCCTCAGCTCTGGAAGAAAAACGTACAATGCGAAAAATGGCCAGCTCCTCTACCACCGAAGCGAAAGCCCCCTTAACCTGCGATATTTGTGGACGGGAGTGTCTCTCCAAAATAGGGCTCCCACAGCCACATGAAAAAGTGTGCGAGATGAACCATAGTCGTTCTACGACTGAAGGAGAATTTTAACCAAAACAAGAAGTTCCAATAATTTATTTACTTTGATAATCAATGGCAAAAAAATATATACATCGAGATCTATCTTGACCTCTTTTTTTTTAAAAAAGCGATATTTTGCTAGTCGATCCTAAATCTGAAAGGCTGATCTGAATGTTTATCGGCTTTTTGTTGGGAAACTATTATCTAATGTAGATGGCTCGTAAAATTAATTTGAAAGCGATTTTGTACTTAGTAAAGAATGAATAAAATGCAAAGACGAATTTAGTTTCTAATACAAAATCTTAATTTTCACTTATTATCCTTATCCTTATTCAGACTGGGCCCGCGCAATCCGTTTCGCATTGGGCCCCGCGCAATCCGTTTCGCATAGGGCCCCGCAATCTATAGAACAAGTATCGTTAACAGGGAACAAGCCACCAGTCTAGATGGCGAGGAGGGGAAGAGGGCATGTAAGAGGACGAGTCCGGGGGGGGGGGGGGGCAGCGTCGATATTCCAATACCAGGCAAATAACGTGGAGGCTGGCTGACCAATTTGTTAATGACATTCTCTGCCCACTGATCAACGGGAGGGGGGGGGGCATCATAAATTAATTGTTCATAAATGCAAACACTGGCTAAGGGCACGACCGTTTGGAAATTAACGAGGGGAGAGGCAGGGAGGTGGAAATGAGAGAGAAAACGAGAGGGCGTAAAAGTAAAGAGATATGAGAGAAAGAGAGAATGGTGAGGGTGGTGAGGAGAGTGACCCTTCCCGCCCCACGAGTCCTTGTGCTACCATGTTTATCTGATGTAACCGCTGAAAGCAAACAAACGGGAAAAAAAAACCCGGACGCGGCTCTGTGTATACGACATGAACTTCATTTGTCTTTGGGGAACAAGGGAAATAATACAATAACAATTTAACTCTTTCTCTCCTAAACGACGATACCAACGTTGATTCCACCAGAATGTGATAAATAATTACGGAGAGAAAGAGTTACGTGAGCAATGTGTGCGAGTGTGTGCGCGCGCACATATCGCAACACTGGGGGAAAAAAAGGGGGGGGGGAGACAACATGCGAGTTGCGAGGTCAGGGGTATGCAGGTAAAAGGTAAACACTGGATATCGATAGAACCAGGTCCTGCAGCCCAAACAACTAGAGCGTACACTGTGTGTGTGTGAAGAGAGGACACTAAATCGTTTCCCATCAATGACCTCGCTATACTTGACCATCTAGTTGTGCCTGCTAACAGCCAAAAACACACACACACAAACAACACACGCTCATCCCATTTCTGTCCAGCTCACATTGTCCACCACATGTGGACACAATACACTAACACGTAACCTTCAACGGTGACCAATACACATCTAGGCAATAAGAAAAGTAGATGTACCTCTTTCAGAACTTGCGATCTGTTTCGGTAGTCATGTGGCCAGACCCACTGCCACGTCTGTACAGACACTCACACACAAAGTCCAGACCCACTGCCACGTCTGTACAGACACTCACACACAACGTCCCGACCCACTGCCACGTCTGTACAGACACTCACACACAACGCCCAGACCCACTGCCACGTCTGTACACACACTCACGCACAACGTCCAGACCCACTGACACGTCTGTACAGACACTCACACACAACGTCCAGACCCACTACCACGTCTGTACAGACACTGTACTCACCCACATAATTAGGCATGCTGGTCATGTTGTACCTCATGTCCTTGTTAGACAATGACAACGTGTCCTACAGAGAACTCATCTATACACACACTCACGCACAACGTCCAGACCCACTGCCGAGCCTGTAGAGACACTGTACTCACCCGCATAATTAGGCATGCTGGTCATGTTGTACCTCATGTCCTTGTTAGACAATGACAGCGTGTCCTACAGAGAAATCATCTATACACATACTCACGCGCAACGTTCAGACCCACTGCCGAGCCTGTAGAGACACTGTACTCACCCACATAATTAGGCATGCTGGTCATGTTGTACCTCATGTCCTTGTTAGACAATGACAACGTGTCCTACAGAGAACTCATCTATACACACACTCACGCACAACGTCCAGACCCACTGCCGAGCCTGTAGAGACACTGTACTCACCCGCATAATTAGGCATGCTGGTCATGTTGTACCTCATGTCCTTGTTAGACAATGACAGCGTGTCCTACAGAGAAATCATCTATACACATACTCACGCGCAACGTTCAGACCCACTGCCGAGCCTGTAGAGACACTGTACTCACCCACATAATTAGGCATGCTGGTCATGTTGTACCTCATGTCCTTGTTAGACAATGACAACGTGTCCTACAGAGAAATCATCTATACACATACTCACGCGCAACGTTCAGACCCACTGCCGAGCCTGTAAAGACACTGTACTCACCCACATAATTAGGCATGCTGGTCATGTTGTACCTCATGTCCTTGTTAGACAATGACAGCGTGTCCTACAGAGAACTCATCTATACACACTCACGCGCAACGTTCAGACCCACTGCCGAGCCTGTAAAGACACTGTACTCACCCACATAATTAGGCATGCTGGTCATGTTGTACCTCATGTCCTTGCACATCTTGATCGTGATTGGCTCACATCTCTGGTAATGGTTTTCCAAGCGATGCGCCGGCGTCCTATCCACGGAGCCGCACAGCACCGCTGCCACTAGCAGTAGCACTCGCCCTGGGCTCGTCGTCTTAATCCATCCCGGAAAGCCGGAACACACATTTAAACCATACATAGTGGTGAAAACAATACACTCCAAGAAGACACTATTTTGTTTTCCAGGCAGACAAGAAAACGTAACTCTCCTTTTCACTACAACAGCGATAGCTTCCTTTTGCTAAGAGTTAGCTTCTCCTGAAAATCGAAACACAGAATACCTTGTAACGCGATCCAGTATTCATTCATATTTAATGCCATTATTTCCAAGTGTAACTTTCCTTCATGTGTGGACTCTTTTTTTTTTTTAATACCAGTTCTTTTCCCGCCACTTCAATGGGCTACAACTCTGATTGATCGCTTAATAAAAACTGCAATGAGCCGCGAGTTACAGGCCCTACTTTGAACAATTGTTATCGAAACTTCTTTCAAGTCAGGCCCGATATTTACTTGACGCCCGTATTGGTCGACAGACGGAGAGACACACTGATAAAAAGAAAAGACCCTGTCCGTCTTTTAATAAAGAACAAGAAAACAAGTGACCTTTAACACGCGCAGTCATAAATCCACCGGAAGTACGCGACAGGACCCAGCAGACAACCGAAGAGCGCCGAAACTGTGTGTCTGTGTGCGTGTGTGGAATCCAGGCAACCGCAAAGTCAACAGAAGCGAGGAGTCTCACTTAGTTGAAGATCAGATTGAAAGATGTTATGAGCTCTGGCGAGGTTACAATAGCCCGTTAAAACGAGTTCCTTTTGTTGGGGCAATTGGTACCTGTATAGGTATATCCAGCCGAAAAATAGTGTGTCAACATTGCCCAATGTGGAAATATGGCCGCGACGGCTGGTGTGATCTGGTTAGAGATATCTGGTGTCTCGAGATGTCCCAAGATGTCTAGGTGCCCTACTACTGGAAACTAGAATTGCGTTATCATAGAGCAGAAGTGTAGGCAAGCTTCACTGCAAAGTGAAGGGGAAACTCAGGGGCGTATTCGATGCTTGTCCTTTCAGCTTTCTGCGCTCTTTCTTTCCTAGTAGTCTGGGAAACTGTATAGATAAAGAATAATGAAAACAATTACGATAGAGATATCAATTGAACAAATAATATTATAGGTAACTATAACAGTAGAATACATGCAAATTTAATAACATAATGAATGTAATTAAACCACAGCTAGATCGGGACGAAGTGGCCGCCTCCTCTCCATTGAGGCTACAACAGAAAGAGCTTCTTTACTCAACTTTCAGAATGGTGTTTCAAGGTCATTCATTGACACAGAAGTAAATAGAGGCCCGCATTTTAAGCGCTGGTTGGTTGTGAGTGTGTGTGTGTGTTTGTTATTTGTATTTATATTGTTATTGGTTTAACTCTTTCTCTCCGTAATTATTTACCACATTCTGGTAGAATCAACGTTGGTATCGTCCGTTAGGAGAGAAAGAGTTAATACTTATGCTGAGGTGGACAATCTAGTCTAACTGTATTTCCATTAGTTTTGACCAATAAAATTATCGTATCGTATAATAATATAATAAATCTAATTATAATAATGTAACATATGTAAAGTTCCCCTTTTAGACCTTGCGATCTATAGGGCGGATGATGCAAAGGTCATCTTTTTCTGTGGCCCACGTTTAACGAGGGTGTCGTGTGGCCAGCACTATGACCTTCGTCTTTACTTTCCTCAACTAATGTCTGGTATCCATTAGAGCTGGCTGGACTCAGAGGCGCCCAGAGATCCTGAAATCCCAGTCTTCACCAGAATTCGAACCCGGGACCCCCGGTTCGGAAGCCAAGCGCTTTACCGCTTACATATGTAGATGAAATAATTATAATACTAAAATATATCTAATTATAATAATGCGGTTATAATAAGGTAATATATGTCGTTTGTCTATTTATTTAAAATGTTGTAATAATGAAACAGTATAAATAAACTATATGGCACCAGCAAAAAAGTCTCAAAGTAAATTTTAATTAAGAGACCTTATTAACAAAGTAACTTTTAAAAAAATGTAGTCAACCTCGATACTTTAATAAAGCAGGTAAGCTAGCACACTTCACCTATCCCTTTAAGTCTGTTGGACCGTTGGGGCACCATACAAGAACCGTCAACTGTCTTTCTCCATTCCTCTTTAGCACACTATACATTAGTAATTGTAGCTCAAATTGTGAGATATTCAGTGTTTTATTGTAAACAAGAAATTTTGTGACTATCGGGAATTTTTTTAAAAATCTGCTACACAATAATTAGATCCGTTGTAATCGAAATGTAAAGGTATAAAATGTTAGAAAGAAAGACAGAGAGAGAGAGAGAGAAAAAAAAAGAGAGAGACAGAGAGAAGAGATACAAAGAGCGAGCCATATTATATGAGAAATATCTTTATGCTACAATCCAAACATCTCTTCATTCTGTAAGACTGAATCGTCTGTTCACTTTCCAGTGGCCAGTAAAAGTAAAAGTTCCCCTTTCAGACCTTGCGAGCTATAGGGCAGATGATGTTAAGGTCTTCTGTTTCTTAGGAAAACGGTTAACGAGCGGGGTGTTCATGTGGCCAGCACAATGACCAACCGCCTTTACTAAGAGTTGGGTGGACTCAGAGCGCCCTAAAAATACCGAAATTCAAAATCCCAGTCTTTATCGAGACTTGAACCCATGACCTCAGGTTCGGAAGCCAAACATCTTAACCAATCAGCCACCGCCCACCCCCTTTTCCCAGCGGCCAGTGTCGTTACTTTTTTTTTTTTTTTTTTTTTTTTAACATGTTTCGAATGCTCCTTTATAATTGAAGTAAATCCTAGTCGAAAACCTCCCGCAGGACGACAGAGGATGTTGGAGGGAAGTATTCGAACCCGGAACCATCGAGACGACAATCCAGAGGGCATATCACACGACCAGGCAGCCACCTTTTATATATCATTTAAATCTATCACAATGCTCTGGCCTTATTCGTGCAGTATGTCGCGCACTTTATCAAAACCGTCAATAAATCTCTGGCCAAAAAATTAAAAAAAAATCTTTTGGCCAAAAATTTTAAAAAAAAATCTTTTGGCCAAAAATAAAATTAAATAAATCTTTTGGCTAAAATAAAATAAATCTTTTGCCCCCCCCCCCCCCAAAAAAAAACAGATGTTTTCATAAAGAGAAATGGTACACGAGTGACTACATCAGCGCGCATACACGGACTCAACAAAATTGTTTTCTTATCGCCAATTTCTTTGAACAGTCTCGCTACAGCTAATCTTAGCGCAGATTAAAATTGGGACGACAATGAACAACTGAGTGATCCCCCCAGGCTTGAGATCTATTGTCAACTACTTTTCAAGGCTACTGGAGAATACACAAGAGTATCAACTGAACAGGTTTATATTGCGGTATCACTCGCTTTAAACAACTGCACATCATATTATGGGATATTATCGCAGTCTTTGGGACCAAGCTGAATGCAATAGATTCAATAACATTAGCTGCAGGTCAAATTTCAGTATTGAGATTGACGGATAGAGTCCAAAATATATGACCTTTTTTTTTTTACAAAGAGACCTTTTGTATTATACAAATCTTAGAGGAAGGCGTCATCGAGATACAATAGTGCAGTAAAAAGGTAATGGAAGTGTAGTGGCTAAGTGCTTAAAGCAGTTGGGTTCAGAACAAAGGGGTCTTCGGGTACGTATACCATTGAATTTCGGGATTTCAGGGAGCCCCTGAGATAGCCCAACTATAATAGGTACCTGACATTCAATGGAGAAAAGTAAAGGCGATTGTCATTGTGCTGGCCACATGAAACCCTTGTTAACCGTGGGCTATGGTTAGGTTCTGCCTAATGTATCTAAATGGAATACTTTAAAACGGCCATTCGATGACTGTAATGAGCCCATGTGTGTCAGTTGATGCCTATGTCACATATTTTAAAAAAAAAATAAATATTACAAAACTAAATCTTTCTTTTTGTCGTCGGTTCCATTGTCTAATATTTCCCTCTACAGATGTTCAATATTCCCCCCCCCCTGTTCACCAACGGACGCAGAGAATGTGCATGTTCACTTGCAGACGCAACTACCTCATGGCGGCAAGCGATGACTTCAAAGAGAACACTCAGCATCCTAATGAGCAGAAATCATGGAGCCCTAGTTACCCACCCACTAAATGCCCTCCTGCTGTGATCATGACGCCACGAGGAAAACACGGCGTCTGTTGGAAAGCTGTGGAAGAAAGTTAACCTGCACACAAGGAAAACGTATATATGTTTTTTTAAGCCCTCAAAACAAAGCTCGTCGTTTGATGGAAATAAATACAAAACAAGAAGCAAGACTTCAATAGAGGAGGAAGCTTTTTTTTTTTGTCTTAAGGAGTATGTTAAAAGCGATATTAGATCTACATTTCTACAGAAATAAAGGAATAAGTATTGCTCAAGGGAAATGAGTTTACAAATGCCTATTAAGAAAGAATTCAGGTCACATGTTCCTCTATATCTACGAATGCAGTTCTGCTAATGAGGAAATGATAGGATAAAGCCTGGACATGAAATGGGCCGTCTCGTGTTTCACGAGCTAACAACCTTAACTTTTTGATACAGATTTACTAGCTGATCAACAAATACTGAAAGAGGGGTGCCAATTAGTAGATTCCTATTAGTTGGTCCAGGGCCAAGCTATCTTCACATTTTTTTCAAAAATGATTTTTTTTATAGTATTTCCATGTTAGTGGTTGGTCAAAGGCCAAGCTATCTCCACAATTTATATTCATCATGATGTAATTACCACAACAAAGCATCGATTACTTTTTTCTTGAAACGCTACAGTCATCAATGGCATTGTCCATACAAAACTGAGTTGTTGGTCCACAACTAAATACTTAATATCCAAAATAGCTGAGTTGTTGGCCCACAACTAAATACTTAATATCTATATAACCCAGAACAGAATCCGATGGGGAAGTGATGTTGTGGCCCTATGCTCCACTTGAAGTGTGAATTGAAGATGTAGGACCTACTTCCTATTTTATTGAGTTGTTATCTATGCCCGAGAACTTTAATATAATGCCTGTCTTCTATTCTATCACTAGTAGCCAATGAAAGATTTTTTAAAAATTGTAATTCTCCTAAAGCAACGAAACAATGTTCTTCATGGCCATAACATCGTCAGACTTTTTTCTCCACGACTATGTCATCTGTTATCGTAATGTCACGAGAATGCCATTTATCATCTTAATGTCATGATAAAAGATGGCACTTTCTGTAATGGTCTTTTTTGTTATTTTAATAAACTGGTATTACATCCTTTGGTCTGTGTATTCACGTGTACAAGTTGTACGGCCGTGTGACAGGAACATGAAGGGTTGGGGTTTGGCACACGAGAGTTGCGCCTCAAGACCACGAGAAGAATGCGAGCGCGACAGACTGGATAACAGGACAGAATGTGTCGAGTGTTTCATTACAAAATAAAAATAACATGTGGATGACATCCAATATTTCAACAAAAAAACTAGAAAATATATTTTTAAAATACTTTAAAAAAAAAAACAAAGCTTATATAAAGCATTGTTGTATCAATTAGTTTGAATTAGTCATATAATTAAATTTGTAATAGATTTAGACAAACAATTAAAAAAGCATTTTAAAAAATTAAAAACAAGGGGACTTGGGACGACCTGATTTCGAACTCATGGCTCAAGCCTTCTCAGGCCAACATGGTAACCGCTCTGCTTATGAACATAGAAGATTGTTTAGTTATGTATTGTTTCTATAGTCTCTAGTGATGGGCAAAAGTTAACTAAAAAGTTAGAAACTTTTAGTTTAACTAAAAAAAATTAGTTAAGGCCATTGTTTAACTAGAAAAAAAAAAGTTTAGTTAAAATCGTAGTTTAATTAATTTTTTTTTAGTTACTAACTAAAAAGTTTAATTAAAATTTGTAAAAATTTGTAAAACGTTTCAACATGTGGTCAGGGTTGAAACGCACTCTCTGTTTTCTGGTCATGTGATATCAATAACTTTGATTATAAAAAAAAACGATGCAGTTAACAAATTAGACAGTCCGCATTTGAAGAGGGCAAAGTAAGATCCTAGTAGAAGTTATGGGAGTCAATATTTGCTCTTGAAAGTAGCAGTATTATAAAATGTTAAACATTTTTTGCCAAAAGCTTCTATGCAGTATTATGAATGAGGTTGTTCCGAATTTTGTTGTGAGCCACGTGGAGGTGTTTCATTTCTGTTTCTAGTGGGAATCTGATTAGTGAGCAAGGTCAATATTTAGTGGTTTTAATCAATTCATTTGCGGCAAACAATATTTTTTTAACTGCAGGAACATCGAGTGCACCCTTTTATAGTCTTAAGACTTATTATTGAGATCTTTTAAGTCTAAATCAACAGCTAGACCTATATAGATCTAAAAGCATAGGGTAACCAGCTTTAGAAAAAAAAATCTTATTCCACACCTTCTCTGGCCATAAAGTAAATAGACTGTGTCGAACTGATTTTAACAACCCGGTCAGCTAGACATACACATGACCACAAGTAGGCCTAGTGTACTGTACGTGTGTAGTCGGCAATACTGTAAGACTACCCTGCATTAAGCGTTATACAATAATGTTTGCTTAATGTGGAGAGGTCAGACAAGAAAATAACACACTGGCGTGGCTAGTCAAGCATGCAGTTCGTAGATATATCTTTACACTAAAATAGTTATACACCCTCCGTACCCAGAATGTTAATAGACGGTGTGTCCGACTGATTTTAACAACCTGACCAGTGTAGGCCTATATATTGTACTGTGTGCAGTCCATAATCACAAGATCACCCAGTTTTTTTCCCCTTGCGTATTTAACGGTTATGCAATAGTGTTGTATTTTTAGTGGTCAGACAAGAAAATAGCACATCGGCATGGTGAGTCCAGCATGTATTGTACACTATAAAATAGTTCTACAGGTCAAATGTTTTCAAAACTCCAACGATTTCGTTTCTATTTCTTTGGATACTAGATCTAAATTTGAAATTCTAAACCTATGTTATTTAATGAGATTTTAAACTTTACCAGTATAAGTAAAGATTTTCCGTTATATAATAAGTTAATATAATTTTAAAAAAAGAGTTCCATTCTTTTCTAAAGGTTTTAATTCAAGGCAAAAATACAAGCGAACATATTTATTGAGACATTTTTATTTTATTGTGCATTAACGTTTATGTAAGAAACATATTCCTTAATACTGATTTTATTATAGATAAATATTACTAGAATGTTAAAAAGAATAAGATCGAACCGTAAAAAAAAAAAAAATGTTTTACATGTTTCGGATGTTCCTTCAGAGTTGAAGATAGTTTACTTCCTAGTCCAAACCTCCCGCAGGACGACGGGGGATGGGAGTGGGCAGGGTTTGAACCCTCGACCGTCGATAAATCCGAACGACAGTCCAGCGCGCAAACCGCACGACCAAGCAGCCATCCTACAAATAGTAGGCATACAGTCGTATGATTATATCTATATAGGTCTAGTTCAACCACGCCCCCCCCCCCCAAAAAGTTTGTTATAGTTTAATTAACTTTCTTTAGTTTAGTTTAACTATCTTTTGAAATTCACGATAAACTAATAGTTTAACTACTTTATTTTAGTTGAAAACTAGTTTTAGTTTAACTTTTAAAAGTTAGTTTAGTTCCCATCACTAATAGTCTCGTCCTATTTTACAGGTTTGTGTTCACTAAGACTCAGACGATGACCTACGAAGGGGACTAACTCAGCTTATACTACCACTTCTGTCAAGTACAATTTCTTTACCTTGTTAGAGACACCAAGCAAAATAATTAATTGGACATATTTTTTTTATTGCTTCTTGAGTTGTCAGATAAAAGAAATAATAGTGTGAATAAAGATAAAGTAACAGCAGTTCTGGTATTGTCAACTATCCTGCTAAAATATATTGCTTTGTCAACGACTTCCCCTATTAGATCTTTTCATACATGGCGGGAAAAAAAACTATAAATAGCTAGATTTTTGGTGTATCCGGTGTATAAAATAAACTGTTGATGAGCTATATTTCTAAAAGGTAGGATGATATATTTTTTTAGCACTTTTTTGACTGAAGAATCAAATTGTATACAATCTTCCGTTTATAGCACACAACAATTTCAGTACAGGGGAAGCAATGCACGTTAAATTTAGTATTTAAAAAAAAAACAAATAGGTCACTAGCGGTAATAACGTAGGGTTGACTCGAATAACACTGCCACACATTGAGATCAAGTTAAAACTATAGATGAATTCTTTTTTTTTTATTTAGTTGGCAAGAGTGGCGTTTAATTTAGCTCCCTTGACTTGATTTAGTTTATCGTGAAAATCGATTTTAACACCTTTAATTGATTGATTGAAAGTTTTGTTTGTCATGGCTGCTTTCAATATTGATTTTGATTCATTAATTTGATCGAAACCACACAATTTTTTTTTTTGGAAAGCCAGAATGAAATGTTGGTCCGTATATAAACTTTTTAGGTTTCTGCATATATAGTGTAGATTACTGTAGATAATATGGTCTTATGGTCTGTGTAAAAAAAACAACAAATAAATGAAAATAATGCGATTTCAGCTTTTTGGTGTGAATTGATGTTATTTACTTTTTTATTTACATCACCGATGTCCAAACTACGACACGCGGGCTATATCCGGCCCAGTGAATCTTCCATCCACATTTCATAATGAATCCGTGAGTATTGGTGTTGTGGCTTAGTGGTTAAGGCATTTGGCTTCATAACCGAGAGTCTATGGTTCGACACGACATCCGCGTTAACCGTTTGCCTAGAAAGAGATGACCTTTACATCATCAGCCCTACAGATCACAAGGTCTGAAAGGGGAACTAGTATCGGTTCCGCTTGGACTCGACGATTGGTAGAGGCGATGAGACCAGTGCCTCATTCACAACAATCGCTAACCTCTTCCCACCGTCACCATAGAAACACACACACTCCATAACACCCCCCAGCCGAAAAAGGTTGGGCACTATGTAGTTTCATGTTCATATTTTTTAATGCCGCCCCTGGGGCACAATTACTAGGCAAGTGGTCAGTTTGTGTATATATAGATGAAATAGGTTAGTCGTAACAAGTATTTTAAGTCGGGCACACCGACCCATGGCCAAGCACATCTTCTCTCGTTCCACGAGTAACTTAATGATGATCTGACCATCTGTTGCTCTTCAATCAATAAAACAGCTTTGTTATTTGGTTGTTTTTCTTTAAATCCGAAATGCTATTTCCCCCCAGCCGAAAAAGGTTGGGCACTATGTAGTTTCATGTTCATATTTTTTAATGCCGCCCCTGGGGCACAATGACTAGGCAAGTGGTCAGTTTGTGTATATATAGATGAAATAGGTTAGTCGCAACAAGTATTTTAAGTCGGGCACACTGACCCATGGCCAAGCACATCTTCTCTCGTTCCACGAGTAACTTAATGATGATCTGACCATCTGTTGCTCTTCAATCAATAAAACAGCTTTGTTATTTGGTTGTTTTTCTTTAAATCTGAAATGCTATTTCCCCCCTGCCACGCCCCCGCCCCCCTCTCGTGCCTGTATGTCTACGGGTGTGATAGTGTGAAGTACTTTGTGGGGGGGGGGGGGGGGGGGGGGGGAGGGAGCTCTCGACGGCTCCTCGTCATGTCAGAGTTGACAGCTCGACAACTCGTCCTTCATTCTTGTTCCCATGTTCCGAGCTGGTGAGAAAGGGGGAAAAAAAAAACAAGGTGGTGGGAGGGGGCGACGCTACGCTCAAACGACCACAAAGAAAGAAGGGGAGGGGGAGCATGCAAGGTGTTTAAAAATGTGCCCTTTGACCCGCAAGCCTCCCCCCTCCTTTTTTTTTATTTTACTAACACTGTAAGATCGTGTAATATAAAAACTTTTTTTTTTATCTATTTCATCCTTTGTAGCAATATCTCCCTATACTTTACATGCACATGCCTCACATGGATACCATCCAAGAAAATGGACCCCATTCACCAATCGTAAACAAACAACATTTAACCACGTGATGATATTGATAAAACAACGGGGGGGGGGGGGGGGGGGACGTATCACGTGACAGCCTGCGTGTATTACGTTCGAAATTTGTATAGAAGAGATAGAGAACCACGTGGCTAAAATGTTGTTTGTTTATAATTGGTGAATGAGGTCCAACGTTCAACCAATATAACTTTAATAAATGCGTGTCCATAATGGTGTCTGGATATTTGTGAACAATGACCGAAACGTAATTATCTAAAGTGGGAATGCCCCCCTGGACCCCGCTTGGGGGAAGAGCGAATATTTGTTACAGTGTGATAGTGTCTTTAAGTCATTTAGTTCTTTGTTATGCCTCGTTCACACTGCACGGTCACACATTAAAAAGATGCCTTCGAGTTCTGCAGTGCAAATATAACGTAACACACCACAAGACATATCAATAGTAAATATTATGCGTTAAAAAAAAGGGAGGGGTGGTGCACAATTCAATTCTAGACAACGACAATGAACAAAAATGTTGGTAACAAATCGTAAATTTAATCTGATAATTGAGAAATCAGATTTTCATACATTTTGATTCGGAAAATGTCTTGCAGTGGAGATGATCCAATAAAGTAGTGTATGTATGAGTGTGCATTTGTGCGCTCCTAGCTATTAAAATTTTGGAAAAGTGATATAAGGTGATATCAAAATGTCGAGTACGTCGTGAGTAATGTAGTGGCAGTTTTGTCTGGTCGGGGAAAAAAGATCTGTCATGCCTAAGTAAGTGCCCCTTCTTCCCTTCTCTCGTTTCCATACAGGTCCGCTCTGCCCAAGTCCAATGCAGGTCCGCTCTGCCCAAGTCCAATACAAGCCTTATCTGTCCAGGTCCAATACAAGCCCTCTCTTTATCTCTCTCTAGATCCAATACAGCCAATCTGTTAGGGTCAAATACAGGTCAAATCTGTAGAGGCCCAATACAAGCCCCCCCCCCCCCTCTCTCTCAAAGTCCAATTCAGGTCCCCTGTGTCATAGCAAGCTTACGGACACAGACACAATGACACTATATCCCATAATTCTGTATGCGTGTGTAAAGGGAGGAGTGTCTAGATCTAGTCGTTCTGCTCGACTAGTAACCACGTGACCTGGCAGCGAGATAGAGAACAAGATAAAACCATACAAAGTGTAACAGCCGACTGGGTTTCAAACCTAGGCACAACACACTGAACCAACCACTTTATAATGCAGCTAAAAGTAGAGCTCGGCTACCTGTGATCTACAGCTGCAAACATACAATCCGACAATGTTGTTGTGTCGTTAAAAAAAAAAGGTGATGTAAGACTCGAGGCTCTTTGCGAATGTACCGAACATTAAAAAATAAATATGCAAAGTAATAAAACCATATTTCTGACAGCCGTGTTCGTTTCGCGGTTTGTCTGAGCTCTAACTCTTTGGTTGATGTATTGAAGATGAGCCCAATCCTTACGTTTTGAGGTGAACATTATATGAGACGAGTCTAAGAATCTCACGGGGACACCTGGAATGATCCGTTCAGGTAAATACGAAGCATTTCATCATCGTAGATGGACTAGGTGACAAAGTGTGATGACATAGTGAGTCTTGCACTCACGGGGGCTACATTGGAGTGTGCGTAAACAAAAAGAAAAACAAGACCCATTAACAATATCTTGATGGCAAACAAGAAAAAAAAAATACTTGTTTAAAAAGACAACATCTCCTTCATGCAACTCATAGAGCGATTGTTTTTCTCTTAAAAATTAATGAATGTTAGATTAAAAAAAACAATAGTCCATTTTCATCCCCCGCCAGGCCCCCTCCTCTCCGAGAAAGAATCCTGGTTAAGCGAGTGTGTAGATCTAGCACACTTTATTATAATAGTCCAATGATAACCATTTAGATCCAAAAGTATTGTAGACGCAAAAGACGACGCGCAAAACTTTCCTAAACAATTTATGAAACTCTTGATTCAAGGTTAAGCGTATGATTAGAGATGCAAAAGCTAGTCATATTCGACAAAAAATCGAAACTTCTGATTCTTCAAAGGAGCTATTTAGGATCACCGCTGAAATGTTAGGGGGAGCAAATAACGAACGTTTGCCGTCATCTATCCCAGTATCTGAACTTCCTGATTCCTTCAATAGATTCTTCATTGGGAAGATTGAGCAGATTAGAAATGACATGCCATCCCTCTCATCACAGCTTGACCACTCTCCAATTTTTCAAAATACTCCTTTTTGCGAATTTCAGCGTGTATCTGAAGATTATGTCAAAAGTACTATTCTAAAGATGCCAAATAAGTCATGTGACCTTGATCCCATTCCAACTTCCTTGCTCCTTGAATGTTTAGATGAGCTTGTACCTACAATTACTAACATTGTGAACTCTTCACTGACTTCAGGCATTGTACCAAAGCAATTTAAGCATGCACTTGTCAGGCCCTTATTAAAGAAATCCAGTCTTGACCCGGAATGTCAAAAAAACTATCGCCCGGTATCAAATCTTCCCTTCCTGTCAAAGCTTCTAGAGCGCATCGTGTTAGCGCAAATTCTTTCTCATCTTGAACAGTACTGTCTCTTGGAAGAATTTCAATCTGCAAATAGGAAGTGCCGTGGCAAAGAGACAGCAGTGGTCAGGGTACTAAACGACTTACTTCACAATTCCGACAAAGGCCACATATCAATTCTTTCCATGCTGGACTTGTCCGCAGCCTTTGATACGCTAGACCATGAAATTATGATGGCCAGATTCTCTGCAACTTTTGGTTTAGCAGAAGTCGTCCTAAAGTGGCTTGGGTCCTACCTGACGGAACGCACCCAAAGTGTCGTTGTTAGCGGGACGGAATCAACAAGCTTACTTTTGAAGTACGGAGTACCCCAAGGATCAGTTTTAGGCCCAGTACTGTTCACTATGTACACATATCCACTCATCAGTATCATACGGCCAACCGGTATCTTATACCTTTTCTTTGCCGATGACTCACAGTTATACGATTCATCAGTACCCTCAGAGGTGTCGCATCTGGCAGAGAAAATCAATAGTGCCGTTGCAAGGGTGAGCAATTGGATGGTTGAAAATAAACTCAAGATGAACGAAGACAAGACAGAAATAATTAAGATTGGCACTAGGAACATTGTCTCAAAAGTTGAAAGCACAGATTCTCTCTTTATCACGAACTGCCATGTTCCTTTTGTCCATGTAGTGCGGAATTTTCTTCGACTCAACACTATCTTTCGACCCACACATAAGTTAGCTCTGCAAAGGTCTTTATCTGCAGCTGCGCAGATTAGGCCAGATCCGACCATATTTAACAACGGAGTCAACAAAAACGCTAGCTGTGGCATTCATACTCTCCCGCCTTGACTACTGCAACGCCGTGCTAGCAGGTATACCTGATGACAAAATAGCCAAGCTGCAACGTATACAGAACAACGCCGCTCGAATAGTCCTTTAAAAAAACAGACAAGATTCTGCTACTACGCTCTTGCGCACGCTCCATTGGCTTTCCGTGAAAGCGAGAATCGATTACAAGGTCGCCACACTTTGTCATCAGTGTATATATATAACAACGAGATGCCCTTGTACCTTAGAGAACTGATTACTCCATATGTCCCCCAGAGAGCCCTGCGCTCAATGGACTCAACGCTTTTAGTAGTGCCACGTTTCTCCCTCAAAAGCTACGCTCTGCGGGCTTTTTCAGTTCACGGACCAAAGGTTTGGAACTCACTCCCCATTGATCTCAGACAGACAACATGCTACACCATTTTTAAGAAGAACATTAAGACCTATCTGTTTAAACTTTTTATTTTTTATTTTTAGATTAGTTAGTCATGTTAGCTCTTGTGTTTGTAATGTTGTTACAGCGCCTTGAGCCTACATTTTGTTTGTTAACAGCGCTTTATAAATAAAATTATTAATAATAATGCCCTACATTCGGAAATTCCCGAACGCAATAGTCCTTTCAAGAACGCGATAGCGCGAGCACGCTACTCTGCCTCATCGTGTGGAAACGACACATTAGAGGAAGTGGTTAGGCTAAAAGGGTAGCAACACAAGACTCCCGTGGTGATGCCCACGGGTAGACGAGAGTCCACCCATTGCACGGGCAGGGTTGCAAAAGAGTCCCACAAACCTGTCACACATCCATGCGCTGTTCCTCAAGGGACTGTTACACAAAATGGCGAGTCCCCCACGGTTAGCTTGGTATAACGAAGGAAAATGGCAGAGGCTTCCGGTGTCCTCGGCCTTCGGCCATGTGCAGCCAAGCATGCGTCGGGGGCCAAAGGCATCGAAAATAGCCATGCTTTACATAGCCATTGACTCGGGTCTCTCTCAAACAGAACTGTGTTCTCACAGGTTGTTTTTTTTTTTTTTTTTTTTTTACTGTTTGGTGTCCACGCAGGTTTTTTTTTCAAACTAAGGGCTCGAAGAGCCTTCGGCTCAGCCCTTGGACATCAGCAAGAACGCGATAGTCCTTTTAAAATCGATGTTGGGTCTAGACCTAGAATCCTAGATATCAACCTCTAGTCCAATTTAAATTTATTTTATTTAAAATGATAACGCTTAAACTAGAGTTTTGCCGTGTGGCCAACGAGCTAGTAATTCTTTTATTGGTGATATAGATCTACATCAACTGCTAAATTTCTAGGAAAATCGTTAGAGCCGTTTTTGAGATCAGTTGTCCATGTTCCTGGATCCAGTTTCCATGAACGAGTGATATATTATAATTTTAAAAAGTTTGATTTGTGTAAAATTAAAAAAAAAAAAAAAGCTGTACACATTTTGTGCGACTATAGAGATTCTCACAAATACACAAAAATGACCCCCAAAGATGACACTATATGGTAGTTTACTAACAGTGCCCAGCACAGAAACTTTTTGTACTGCACAGAAAATTCCGAGTAATGACACGAATGTGTGTGTGTGTGTGTGTGCTTGAAGGTTTGGCGAGTTGTATGAAATATGGTGGACTTTATGGTCAAGATTTATGCAGTGACATTTCCAGGTGAATAACTTCATAATTAAATGTCATATAACTGTACATTTCAAGTACATAGCGGGAAAAGGAATCTCAACTCTGGACATAAAAACTTCTTTGTTAAAAAGTAGACCTCAAAAATACAACAGTATGCGATTGTTATCAATTTTTAGACTTGTTACAAAAGTTTTGCATTATTATTTCGTATACTTGCGTATAGTCTACAGAGACCTCGTATGTGTAGTTTTTTAGTTGTCTTTTTTTTAACTCCACGGCTGCATTTCTAAGAATTAAAAAAAAAAACCTACAAATTACAATGAATAGACGAGAGAAGAAGCGCACAGATTTAGTGAGAAACCAGATAAAAAATAATTAAAAATCCAACACTCCAGAACAGAATCATTAGCTATGTATCAAAGCGACTGAAGATGTGAAACTATTATAACACCATACATGGTATCAAGACTACATCGATTATTCTTAAAGATCGGTTTATATATATAAACTCCCTGAAGTTTCGTTTGTTTTAAATGTTTCATACGTTCTTTCAGAATTAAAGATTATTGCAAACTAGCTCAAACCTCCCGCAGGACAGCGGAGTATGGCAGCCATCCAGGCAGACTATACAATGATGACCAATAACACACAGGGTGAAAATCAATGATGAAGAAGGAAAAGGTTTGGGGCCTAAATTCAAGGAAAGTGAGGAATTAATATAACCAAAAAAAAATGTACTCATGTCTCAGGTACTTAGAGCCCTTTTAAAGTAAATAGCTTGTCTAACAGAAATGTCCTAGATATAAAATGGACAATTTAACCTTTATTTACTGGAGTACCATAAAAACAAAGAAACATACGAACACAAACAAAATATAATAATAGATAAATTCAATGTTAGAAATATGTACCACAACAGCGCCGAAACAATAAATAAATAAGGAATTCATTGTTTTGTATCACGTGGTCCCCGTAACAACAATATCCCCCACATTTGTTTCCTTATTCACATAGTTTTTCGACTTCGCTAGATGAATTAGACCAGTGTTTCCCAAACTGTGTTCCGCGGGACCCTAAAGTTCCATCAGGCCTGAATAGATGTTCTACGAACTACTGGGATAATTAACAAGTAGGCCACCACGTGAATAAATCTTTCTTAAAAAATAAGCAAAGTGTTCCGCTAAAATGTGTGAAATGTTCCGCTAAAATATGCGAAGTGTTCCGTTAAAGAAAAAAGTTTGGAAAGCACCGCCTTTGATAGACAGATATTTAGGTCAACGACTAATTTTTCCCTACCCCATGAAAGATATGTCTCAAACATGTCAAAGGCAATGAAGTGGCACCTTTTCACTGAACAGCAGACGAGGCTGAATTTGTAACGAGTCGTTTGATCTGTGCACGCCTGACGTTTATGAGCCCTCACCAAGCGGCTCGTCTTACCCGGAGAGGTGTTGCATGACCACATTAACTGCCTCGTGTTTGTCAACCGCCCGTCCGCCGCAGCGACACCGAGAAAGAGTGTGACAACTTTCTTGAGGGCTACAATATAACCTCCTCTAGCGTGAGATGTGGGGAAAAAGGGGGGGGGTGTCTTTATGGCCGGCGTCGAAGATTCAGTTAACAGATTTTTATAAGGCACCGCAAGAAACGAGGTGATATGCCGCGGCATTCCCAGCACAAATCTTTAATTTCTAGTATAAAATATTTCTAGGTTATGATGCTTGCCTTTGCTGTAAAACTAAGCCAGAGTCTAGGTCTCTCTGACCCAAGTCACATCTGTTTTCAGTTTCCTTATAGACGATTGCGGGGGTCAAAGTCAGTGTTAATATTATAATTTAATTGTTTTATTACAAGAGGTGCTGTAGCTTTATCTGTTCACGTGTTCATGGAATTGTTCAGCGGTTCTCAACCTTTAAAGCTCGGCGACCCCTTTTTTACAATCCCCCACAATGCCGCGACCCCCATCCACACAGCAATAGAAGAATAGGCAAAAACAATCTATATTTTTGATGATCTTAGGCAACCCCTGGCAAATCGCCAATCGACCGCCAAGGAGCCGCGATTCACAGGCTGAGAACCCCTGGTTCAGAATAAAGTTGCACATTCTAAATCATCGCTACATCTTTATTCACTGTTGCTCACAGTATTGGGATGGAATCTCTTTTAATATAAACCAATGAACATAAGATTTTTTCTACATTCTTATTGTTTTTCCAAAGTTCTACCAATTGAGACTCAAGAGATGAGGTGGTTGTTGTTTTTTTCAGAACTTTTTGAAGTGTTTAACTTGTGTTTCCAAAAGTAGACAGTTTACAAATTAAACGTCCTACAAACAGAAGATAATTACGTCATACTTCATGTTTTAACATAGTCGAGAATGTTAATTAGAAAATTATACTCTGTTATCCTGGCCGAATCAGGCAACCCGTTACAAGCTCTGGATCTAAAAAAAAATGCATAAGACTGGGGAAGAAGGGGCACTTATCAATTACAGATGTTACTTCAAAAAAGAAGATGATTACGTCCTACGCGTGTTCCAATGTCAATCTAGTCATGCTTGCTAAAAAATGACTTAAATTCTGTGTGTGTACGAATTCGTCCTAACATAGATTTGATTATCTATAGCATGAGAGATGTGCCTTTGTCCTTGTAAATTTATAAGTATTTTTATAACACGAAATATATTAAATCTTTAAATTATCGATCTAGATCGGTTGTGTCTTACCCAGTAAATAGATTCTAGAGATCTACGTTCTTGATCTAGACGCCTATATAGTCTAGATCTAGATAGAGACTATAGAATTAGTTAGAAGATGACAGATCTTGTCTACAGCTGCATTGAAAATAGATCTATCACTATTACTATTAGTAGTATTAGTAGATCTATTTTCTAGATCTATAACTGTCAAGTGTCATAACATAACAATTGTCCATTTGTTTTTCTATAGATCTAGAATATAGATGTAGATCTAGACCTAGTCAAGATCTAGATCTAGACCTAGTCAAGATCTAAGTCTAGTATCGAATGTCTATCTAGACTATTTCTAGATCTATAACTGTCAAGTGTCATAACATAACCATTGTCCATTTGTTTTTCTATAGATCTAGAATATAGATGTAGATCTAGACCTAGTCAAGATCTAGATCTAGACCTAGTCATAGAGTCTATAATTCTATAATCAATAATGTATAAGTATAGAGTAGATCTAATATAGATTTAGATCTAAATCTACGTAGACAAAAAGAAAAGAAAACATGCTTACCCATACAAATATTGTAAAAAAAATCCAGTGATTCTTGAACTCTGAAGAAGAGAACAAACAACAATAAGCAAGGCAATTCTTTTTCTAAAGACGAGGGATAGAAAGTTTTAAAACAAGTTAGTCCAACACTTGGTCTGCTAGCACCACGCGTGTTTCGTCTGACACAAAACCGCTTTTCACGCACGGTGAAGAGCCAATGTTTTTCACCAAAATAAATCATCCGCGACCTCGCTACGGAGCTCGAGGGATGGTTTGCCCCGCCGCGTCTGTGTGTGTGTGTGTGTGTCCCTCATTGTGTACGTGTGTGTACGTGTGGAGGTGTGAATCGTCTGCCACCACAGCTGCACGAGAAGACCTCCTCAACTCTCTCGTCGCGCGCACTGATACCTCTTCTTTCTCTTGTCTTGGGCCCTCGACGAGAAGGGAGAAGACTTGTCCTCATTATTCATTTACCTATGCTTCGATAAATATGTTTTAAATAATGACTTTGGTGTAAACAATGCTGAAAACAACCAGGGAAATTGGCCAAAAACTTTCTTTGAGCCATTTTTATCCTTATTATTTTCACTTGCATTTACTGGACAAGGCGTTTAGAGAACTTCATTAATGGAAGGACTATTGAGTCGGTTCGTTCCATAATTAATCATGTTTATGGCTGTCAATATTTAGAAGAGATATTTCCTAATACTGATTTAGAAGACATAAGCCCAGCTAAGGAAATCGTGTGGAAAAAATACACGCCAATAACACAAGGTTTATTGTTCTAATTAATTCTAATATATCACGTATTGAAAGTTGATCCAACTAAATTGGTAAAATATGTTAATAAATGGTTATATTATAACATTCATTGTAAGATGGCAGGATGGCTGCCTGGTCGTGCGGTTTGCGCGCTGGACTGTCGTTCGGATTTGTCGAGGGTTCAAACCCTGCCCGCTCCCATCCCCAGTCGTCCTGAGGGAGGTTTGGACTAGGAAGTAAATTATCTTCAACTCTGAGGGAACATCCGAATTATGTAAAACATTTTACAAACAAATCATACCAACAATCTGGTGGTTAAAAAGATACAATAATTTTATTTTTAAATCCTCATTTCTGAAATCAGTAGCAGGGCATAATGCTGCTGGTGGGATCCCGGGTCCCTAGGTCAGGTCAAAGATTGTAACTGAACCTTATTAAATCTGAAATGCCTACTGTTTCAATTTTAAAAGTTATTCCAATGTTGTGTTTTAGGCACTATAATTCGGGACTATGTCTAGGCGTCAATATATTTCTCTGGTCTTCATTTTATCATTATGCCCACAAGGTGGTCAAAGAAAACGCTTTAGGGACACTATCAAAGCCTACCCGAGAGCATTCAAATAGATCCTCCCACTTGTAAGACGGAAGCGAATGATACAGCATCAAGGCAGCCCTGTGAAAACTGGCTAAGGACATTAGAAAAAAAAAAAAAAACAGTCTTGACTTCAGAGAAAACGCCAGAGAAGAGACTCAATGCAACTTTCACAAGCTCCAACTGGAATTCCGTTGTAAGCCTTGTCTTACCTTATTTTATAAAGAATTCGGAACAAAAAAAATATTTCTGAAAAAGTATTATTTGAATTTCAAAGATTAAAGTCTGAAGCACTGTTGTTTTTTTTTTTTTTAGTCTCTTAACAAATCAAAAAGAAGACGATACAAATACTGCCAGGGGTAACACAATCAGTTACGCCCCTGACCCTGTGTGAACTTATGTTAGCAGCTTGGCCTCTAACGACCACCGACCTAACAAGTGAAGATCGCGTCTGCGCGCATTTCTCGTCTGCTATTATTGCGGCGCCACCCCCTAACGGTTGACCTAGTTTCCACAATAATAATGTGTAGTGATGAGCTTGATTGTCCGGGTTTTTTAATGCCCTTAAATGTGTGTTATTTTCTTTCTGCTTTCAAAGATTGATACACCCAGATGACAACTATAGTTATAAGTTAGGATAGTATTGAAAGACGCGTCATATAAGTCAGTACGTAACTTGGTTTTGTAGTGGTTATTTAGACAGCACCCCCAACATTTCAATGCCCCAAGGAATTTTTACCACCAGATAATCAACCGGACTCAGACCCCATTATTTGTTGTTGTTTTTTTATATAAATCCTGATAGGCCTAGTACAATGTTTCCCAAGCTGTGCTCCGCGGAACCCTAATGTTTCGCGAGCCCTGAATAGGTGTTCCACGTACTTCTGAAATAATTAACTAGTAGGCATGGGCGTAGCAATTGTTTTTTTTTGGGGGGGGGGATTTTTTTCTCTCTTCCCCCCCCCCCACGCATATATATATATATATATATATATATGTGTGTGTGTGTGTGTGTGTGTGTGTGTGTGTGTGTGTGTGCATAATTAATCTTGATTACATTCTGAACCTTCATTCTTTCGGAAAACGTTTATTGTAGGCCTACCGTACAAAAGGTTCTTCCTGGAGTTAGTGAAAAATAGTGAAAAAATTCCAGCCATTGCCAGCAAACCCCTTTGGCTGCGCTGGGGCAAGTGATGCTTTAATATTAAAATCTCACCTAAAATAAACAAAATCAAAGCAAAAAATCAGTCACTAAATTCCGATCCTGCGGGATTTCATAGGGGGAGGGGGTTGAACCCCAATCTCCCCCTGGCTACACATATGCTAGTAGGCCACCAAATGAATTAAGTCTCTCCAAAAGTAAGCAAATTTTTCCGCTAAATACTCAGAATGTGCGAAGTGTTCCGTTAAGGTTTGGGAACCACTGACCTAGTGTATTAACTAAAAGAAAGAGAAACGTCACTCAAATCATAGGTTTAAATTATAAGGAATATCTCTAGGGACCGTTTTCCATACACACACACACACACACAGAGTCCATAAAGGCTAACACATAGGCCACCCATTAAAAAAAATGTGGATTACCGCTAGGGCTATTTATAATAGGTAATCATTTCCTATCATAAAAAAATGAATTTCACTAAACGCAGGCTAAAAAACTTAAAAACTTTTCACTATGCACATGTATCGAAGATAAACATCAAAAACTTGATCTGGTCACGTGATGTTGTTGTTTTAGATTCTCCTATTGTTTCACGTGTGTTTGATGTTCATATAGAAATGAAGATTATTACATCCGAGTCTCACGCTCCCGCGGGACGAAAGGGAGATGGCGGCGAGGTACGAACCCGGAATCATTGAGACAACAGTCCAAAGCTTATACCACATGAACAGACATCTATCTCATTTATCTTATCTTATCTTATATAATACAGACGTTACTTCAAAAAAGAAGATGATTACGTCCTACGCGTAATGCATTTAGCCATGCATATTAACCAATGACTTAAAATTCTGCCAAGTCACTGGTTTTCCAGGCTAGCTTAGGCAACTCATTCCATGCTCTAATAGCACTAGGGAAGAAGGAGTATTTGTACAAATTTTACGTATATTGTATATGTTAAATATAAACCAATAAGGGAAAACTTTAAACTCCTTTGAGATTTTCTGTGACTAAAAGTTGTAAATGTAAAAGTGGTCTGTGTAACGCTCAACCGAATAAAACAGGACAATAAATGTAAGCATGAAAGTGGACTGTCCCGTTTTATTGAAACTAAAAAATAAGTGCTCAAATACACGACCTCGTTGTATATTAAATCGATACTCTGGTTATTAAGCGAAAGTCTTCGTGTTTCAAGATTAAAGAAGTTTACCATTCGGCATGCGGTTTTGATGAAGTAAGTAATCGAACTTTTGGTAATTTCAAGGGATCAGTTGGATAAAACAAAGAAAATATGATCTCATGTTGAATAAAATACAGACAATTGACTGCCGTTGGAAAATACACTGTGTATGGTCGAAAATTAGAAACAAATTGTAAATGTCACATCACATGTCAAAGGTCAAGAAAGTATGTTGATCGCATTGGTAGACTACCTTTTCTAAAACTAAAAATTAAAGTCGCAGATTCCGGTGAATTGAATCCAGTTAGTTGAAGCGGAAAGATACCTGCCACCCCGCCCCTTCCTGCTGCGTTCCCGCACTGGCTAAATAGCCTAAGTATCAACCATTTCTTAATGGTCCTCATTAACCAATCGTAAATAAACATATTTAGCCACGTCATAATATTGATAAAACAATGAAAAATACGTATCACGTGACAGCCTTTATGGATTACATAATATGTATAGAAGATATATAGAATCACGTGGCTAAATGTTGCTTGTTTACGATTGGTGAATGAGGTCCATTGGTAAGACTATGCAGCATATAACTCAGCGGTTCTCAACCTTTTAAGCTCTGCGACCCCTTTTTTCAACCCCCCCACTCTTCCGCGACCCCCACCCACCCACACTTACACAGCAATAGATGAATTGACAAAAACAGTCCATTTATCGACGGTCTTAGGCGACCCCTGACAAATCGTCAATCGACCCCCAAGGGGGTCGCGACCCACAGGTTGAGAACCCCTGATATAACTTATCTAGTTCACATCATAGAATTTTTTTTTTTTCATCTGCAGATGCTAATGTGTCAGAAGGTCATATGAAGAACCTCATTTCGTTGAAAGTCACATGATACACCACCATCAGCATGTTTGTTTCTTGACGCTTACACAGATCATTAAATCTCCAGTGACCCCGGATATACTTCCGCAGACTTCTAGGGATACTTTTGTCGTGCTTCTGTTAAAGAAATGCTAATGAACTGTCAGTTATTATAGAACCCACGCTTGTCCTGAAAAGCCCTGGAGTCGGATACAGTTATAGAGGGTCGACAGTTGGCAGCTTTTAACCACTTTCTACTTTCAAATGTTCAGAAAACTGAAGAAATGGTTGTAGATTTTAGGAAACATAAAGACTATCTTTCAGAAATTCAAATCAACAACCAAACTGTTGACCAAGTGCAAGAATATAAAAACAACTACAAGCAACAAGGTATAAATCGAATGAGCTCTGTCAAAAACCTTTTTACCAAAGTACACCAACGATTTTTCTATCTCGGGACGCTTAGCCAAATTTAAAATTAACAAAACAATAATTACACTTTTTTTTTTATACAGCAATCATTGACATTGTGTTATGTGTATGTGTTTGTTATTAATATGTAGAGTTATTCCCCTTGGTAAAAAAAAAGTTCATATCAGAGTGTTGTGTGTAACCTCGTACTGAGAGGGTGCGTAAATAAATAGACTGATGAATCTGGTACTAGAGCGTTGGTGTTGTTTATTAGTTATTAAATGTAGCGTTTTCTAGCTTAACAATCATTATTAGTCTGATAATACTCTGATTACCTTTGCCATCACCTGCTGGTATGGTATTACTTCACTGACACAAAGACATAGACTAAATAGACTAATTAAAAAAAAAAAAGCATCGTATATCAGTCAAACATAGCTACCATCTCTTGAATAACTTATCATGAAAGATGCCAAAACACATACAATTCTTTACGACAACCAGCACCCGCTAAACCACAGTTACATCAGATGTGGACGAAGTCGTCTGCTCCTATCTATTAAGGCTATAACAGAAAGATTTTCAAACTCCCACTTTTAGTCACGATATTTCAAGGTCACTTGTCGTCACAGAGAAGTACACAGAATCCTAATTCATAAGCGCTGGTCGAATGCGTGTGAATGTTGTTCTCTTTGCATCTATAATTTTATTGTTATCGCAAAAATACTGAGGTGGACAATTGTAGTCAAACTGCATTTCCATTTATTTTCACCAATTAAATTATCTTATCTTATCTTATCTTATCTTTGAAGCAACACATTATTGAGAGTTAAGCCTGGAGATATCGTAGCTCGATGGATATCAAAATATTCAATGGCCTAGATACCAAAACGTCGCGTGTCCATCTGAATGCGTGACTCTACCTGGTAATAAGCTAAATCTAAGATTTTTCTGGCATTCAACACTGTCCACGAAGCAAAGGTCACTCAGTCGCAGAAAAGGTCAACCTCTTGCAATATTTACCAACGGACTTAGCTATAAAGGTTTTTTTTTCCTGCGGCTTTTAGTAGTCTTTTGCATTGACCAATGAAATGTTCTGCTTGGTGACATTCTGAACTAATTTGCTAAGCTGCAGCTATTTTAAATTAGTGCTTTCTAACACGATCTACGATTCCCTGCATACACCCCACTGCATCTCTGTAAGTGTAATACCAAAATATAAGTTGGCAACACATAGGCATCCAAAATTCGTATGAAACTCGGTTGCACCTTAGTGATTTCATCACATCAGATGCTCTGCAAATATCCTTGCGCGTGTTGGCAGAGCCTCGTTTTCATTTGGTGGCATAGTTTGTTTCGACGCTGTTTGCCATTGATAGACCACGTGATACTCTGCTAATTTTAGACTTTCGATTTCAATGTTTAACATTTACATTAGCTACTACACTTGTTTTTTTTCAAACACCAGATGGTATAAGCACATTTACACAACAGAGGGCATACCATAAGCACACTGACATAACAGAGGCCATAAACACATTCACACAACAGAGGGCATACCATAAGCACATTCACACAACAGAGGGCATAAACACATTCACACAACAGAGGGCATACCATAAGCACATTCACACAACAGAGGCCATAAACACATTCACACAATAGAGGGCATTCCAGAAGCACATTCACACAACAGAGGACATACCATAAGCACATTCACATAACAGAGGGCATACCATAAGCACATTCACACAAAGGAGGGCATACCATAAGCACATTAACACAACAGAGGAGCATAAACGCATTTACATAACAGGGGGCATAAACACATTTCCATAACAGAGCGCATAAATATATTCACACAACATAGGGCATACCATTAGCACATTCACACAATAGAGGGCATACAGCAACATATAGATAAAAGGCGTTTAAAAATAACTAAGGATGAAGCTTTCCGCTGATAATTTCTATTTAAAATCTGTTTCTGGC
This sequence comes from Biomphalaria pfeifferi, assembly GCA_030265305.1. NCBI lineage: Eukaryota > Metazoa > Mollusca > Gastropoda > Planorbidae > Biomphalaria > Biomphalaria pfeifferi. The sequence continues at coordinate 66,535 of JASAOG010000260.1, forward strand.
AAACGATACTATCCAGGGGAAGACAACTACAGGAATGTTAGTTGCGTCCCTTTCTTCCCCTGGCCGATTCAACCATTCGCTAAGAGCCCACCAGTGTTTGCTATAAACAAGCCTTGAAGCCAATCCAAGTTTTTTCAAGTGGTAACTGAAGAAAAGAAGAACAACTCCTGTTCACACACATACACACTAGATTCTCTAAGCCTTAGCGAGTTCTCTTCCCTTGGACCGACTTGGCAGGGGTGTTTTGTGAGAAGCGCCACGATTGGTGGAATTCGATTCTTTCATGGCGTTTCAACTTCACTGGAGCGTAGCAAACTGGATTTTTATCGCTAACCCGTGAAATTGATCCTCACGCCTTACAGGCCCGCCTCTTCTTTTGCCTAGACTATTTTCATTCTTTCTGCTTTTTAATTTATTTTTTAAATTTCCACTTCAATTATGAATTGATATTAAAGTTGTGTTTTTTTTTTAAAGTCAATTTTTATTTTTTTCACACCAAATTTTAAAAAAGGTATCTGTATTCTTATCTTATCTTATATATTACAGACGTTAGTTAAAAAAAAAGAGGACAATTAAGTCATATTCTATTCAAATCTATTCTATTATCAAAATGATTCCAGGCATGGGCGGCCTTGATTTCTTTGTCCCCTTTCAGACCTTACGATCTATACGGCAGATGATGTAAATGTCATCTATTTCTGTGGCCCACGTGTCAGAACAACTAAACGCCTTTACTTTAAGTTTATTTTATATACAATATACAAAGGGAGATAAATTTGCAATATTCAGAGATATGGCATTAACTGTGTGGTTCTTACCCTAAATATATATCATTAGCCTAATGTTTAGGTCTAGATAAACTTTAACACACATTGTCATGGCGTTGTTGATGCGTCAGAATGGAGTGGAGTCAGTGGAGAGTGGAGTCCTTCATTGACGCAGTTCTTCCTACTACTACACCTTTGATCGTAACCTATGAAAGTGACGCCTCTGTATTCTTTGAAGGAGACGCCTCTGATCCCATTAAGTCGTTCCTTATTCGCCTCTTACTTCCCGGGTCATGACTTCATTTGTTTATTGTTTACCAGCCCCCCACCCCTCTCCTGGGCACCCTTCCGTACGCCACATGTTTTTCAGCACATTATCTGTTAGTGTGGCCAGGAAACAGCAGACTAGAGTGGCGAACAGCGCCCTCTGTTTCATTATTTACACAGAGTCCTAGTCTTATTTATCTCCCCTTGCGCTTCTCAATAAACAATGTCAAGTCGAGAAGTCATCTTCCCCTTCTGTACTATCTTGTCCCCTACCCAGGTGAAGTGGTCAAGGGGTTTACAGAAACCAGGGTTCGAATCTCTTTGTACATTAAAGGTGAGCTGTAACAAAAGTTACTTTTATGGGCAAAAATGGGAAAGGGGGGGGGGGAGCTAGCAGGGCCGGACTGGGTATCAAAATGGGCCCGGCATTACCATATAAACCGGCCAACAAATGGCATGTCATATATTTTCGGTGTGGGGGGATTTTTACCACACTCCGCAATTTATATATATATATATATATATATATATATATATATATATATATATATATATATATATTACTGTGTGTGTGTGTATGTAATTAATCTTCATTACATTCTGACCTTTCATTCATTCAAACGTTTTTTCTACCCTAGAATACTCTCTTCCTATAATTAGTGGAAAGACAGTACACACCGCCAAAGAACAGCTAGGGAGTCCTGGGGAGCGCTATGAAGCTCCAGAACCAAGCATTATTTCCGTTATTTTAAGCTTTAAAAATGCATATTCTAAGGTATCTACAGTGTAATTAGCCTGCTACTCTTCCGCTAAAAAAAAATTAAAAAACCAAATCTGCTATTCAACGGAGTCCAGCGACTGGTAGAAAATGGTAAAATGCTTTAGTTTTTGTATTGGATTGGGACAGGAAACCACAGAACCTTTTGGCTTCGCTCGTGAATTTGGAAACTGTAGTTTGCTTACGTTGGCTGCACTGGGGCAGTAAGTAAAGTTTCCCTTTCAGACAATGAGGTATGAGGCAAGAGATGGTTTGAAGACCCTCCCCTCCCGACTACGCCCATGTGTTATATTATAGGTGTAAGCCTAATTCTCTACAAAAAATATAAAGTTTGATAACGCATCGAAAGCTAGATGTATACGATCGTATGATTACATAATATATTCTATTTATACATGTATGTAGTCTGAAAACTATAAACAATACAATAGCAGCCTAATGAGTATGAAGCTTTTTGGTATTACTTATAGATTACAGACTTTTCTTCAAAAAATAAGATTGTTACGTCTTACGCATTTCATGTGTCAATCTAGTCATGCATGTTGGTCTGTGACTTAAAATGTGCTAAATCATTGGTTTTCCTGGCTGACTCAGGCAACCCATTCCATTAAAGGATAAGAGAAAGCAGAATGGTTAGAGACGCACTTACTTAATGGGAAAAGCTCTTGCTTCCTTCTTGCATTCTCAAAAAGCGCGATTTGTATATGAATATATTATGACCAATTATCTCTCTCTATATATAATTCTCTTCTTCCCTCAACAGTTTAAACGAGAAGAAGAAGCAAAGGAAAGATCACTCTCTTATTTCTGCGGATAATCACCCCACGAAAAGAATTACGTTACGAGCCTTGCGTGTAGCAAAGTCATAGAGTATATCATAAAAATTCTGTTTCCTACGTAGATCCCGCTCAATAGCAAGAATTACCGAATGTTTCAACCCATCCTTGGGAATTGTTGACCTCAAGTAATTCTTGATTAGTTTGAGGCACGAGAAGCTTCTTTATCTGATTACACAATTACGGATAATGCATAATTCCATTTTTATTAATAGCCCGTAAGATTGGCGTTTTCCTTATTGACTGACACCCCAAAGTAACAATTTTTTTCTATATATTTCCGTATATTTTAAGGACTTTTTCGTATATTTTGCAATTTCGGGAGATTTCCAGGAGCTCCTGGTTAATCAACAGGAGGACGCGGGAAATTTGTTGTAAGTTATAAAATGGTTTAATTTTATAATTTATACACCTTGAATTAGAGCGAGTCCTATGAAAGTGCGGATCCTTCGGTCGCATACGATGCACCGGCCCTGCAAAATAGCGGCGTATGCTACGCCACCGGTCGACTAGTTTAAAATATTCATCTCCTTGCATTAAATATCGGATGTGATAGCGCTATAGATCTGTAAATTATTGTAATTATTGTAATAATTTTCATCATTTATGACTTCATACTAAGCATAAGTTTGACATTAATTATAATAGTATAAAAATTGATTTAGATCTAGACTTCTTAAATATTTTTTTGTAAGCCTTAAGTGTAGTATTTTTTAGATCTATGTTATTAAAAATAAACAAAAAAGAAACTTACTTTATCTTTTCAAATCGCAGAAAGTAGAGCTTTATACCTATTGACTAATATTGAGCTGTGACTAAGTTGGGTGGTTTGCAATTTCGCGGCTGTGTGTATGTTTTAAAGTTAATTTTCTATTAAGAATTGTTAAAGAGCTAATTGTCGCGCCTATCTTTTTTTTGCTGCGTTATATCAATGTTTTCTAACTTAAACTCTCTCATCACTCTTTTTGGTTAAATTTCATTGGAACCATTAAAAGACGGTGGGAGGGAAGGTGCAAAAAAATGGGAGTGCCATCAAAGCCCATGCCGACCAGCAAAATGATCAGGCCGAACGCAACCACGAAGAAAACTAAGCAGTCCATGCCGCTCGTGCATAGCAGAAAGTACGGTCTAACGTTTTGCAAACGATAATACGTCCAGTGTATAATGTTTTTTTTTTTCATATTCTTATTGAATTTCAAACAAAATTAATTGTAATAAGAATTTTAAAAAATAAGAAAACGTGTTCGGGCTTTTGTGTCTTGCTGCTGTCATTTTCTTTAAAGTTGTCTGCATTGAAATTTTTTTTTTCTTTGGTCGCGACCAGACCAGCCCATTTGGTACCGGCCCACCGGGCCTTTGCCCGTTTGCCCATATAGCCAGTCCGCCCCTGGGAGCAAATAACAGTATTTGTATTTTCTGTCGCAATGCACTCTATCATTAGTTCGTCGATAAACATTTTTAGATAGTCGTTGGTTCCAGGTGGGGCGGTGGGAGAGGCGCTAGATGCGATTGCCACCCATCCCCCGCCCACCCGAGACCAATCGTTATAGATGGCCTGAATAATGACCTGCAACGTCACAGCCTGTGGACAGCTTAGACCTACAGTTCATCACAGGTCTGTAAGACGTGGTTACGAGTTATTGGTCTAAACTGCCCACAGGCTGTGACGTTGCAGGTCAGAGTTAACATCTATAACGATTGGTATCGGCCCGACTCTAGCCTTTTGGTGGGCGGGAGGGCTTTTTTAGCGGAGAAATAACACAATTTGTAAAAATAAATGACACTAAATTTACATTTCTTGATTGCACCTGATAGATATTTGAATCCCATAGGTAACTGGCTAATTTTTTTTTTTTGGAAATTATTGCTGGTTTAATTTGTATGAATTTTTTAAATTTTTATTTTTTTTCGACCCCATTTTTAACCTGAGGTCACATCATTATTTTTCTTTTTTTATGAAAATTATTATACATATTGGAAATTTTTGCAGCCTATTACCTATGATATACTATCAATAAAATACATGTGAAAAATTATTAGTCTAACTTAAACAGAACTAAAGATTTTGAGATTTTTGTGAACAACATGCACCTAAAAATACATTTTGAGAAAAACGCATTTAAAAAGCCCAGTCTTCACCAGGATTCGAACCGCTCAGCACCTGCGCCTCCAAGTTAGATATTACATTCTTATATCAGGTCTCCCCTCTCCTCTCTAGTGTCCAATGCAGTCATGAAATGGAGAGTGAATATAAAATGGAGAGAGCCCCTGTATCTGATTCGATGTTCTCACTTCCACACCTTCTTCCATTCTTAATTTGTAATTAACAAATATTCAGCATATTCTAAACTTTATTCTCTGACATAATTATTTTTTATTTAAAGAAAGATTTTGTTTTGGAGAATGAGACTATATACACATTATAACAGTATAAGAGGAAGAAATGAGATGAACTTTGTGCCCAAATACTTTTATTCACTTTTTCCTAACCTTTTCTTCATCTCAGAATGTTCTATTGTGTAAATAACTTTGGGCCAAAAATTCATAGCATAACTTCAGACATATTAAAATAGGAAAATTAAGAGTAATGGACCTACTTCATTTTTCATATGTATACTATTCTTTATTTTTCCAGAGCTTTACAAATAAAGTTTTATACAGATGTTTAGAAACATTTCAACATATGGACTTCCAATAACACCCACACATATAAACAATGCCATACAGTCAAACAGCGACACACACAACTATTGTTCGCCAGTTCTAATTTAAGAATACGATTTAGCACACACACACACACACACACACACAATGTGGAATGAAAAAAAAATGTAATAACTGTGAAGAGTCCCATATTTTAATTCCCCCCCCCCCCTCCTCAATACAAACAATCAGAACGCTAGCTCTAGCCTCTCGCCATTCTCAGGTTGAATCTGAATACAAGACTACCCCCTTGGACATCCAGCCACTTCCAAAGGACGAAAAACCTTCAATGGTTATTGTTCATTATAAATCATTTGGAGATAATGAAATCGTTCAGGTTCTTTCATTTTCCTCCTCGCGAGACGGTCTACGTTTGGTGAGAGACGAAAACGAGGCAACCGTCCCACAATTCAACAGACGACACTAAAGCAAACATACGTCAGAGAACGCTAGGAGAAGTAAGAGAGGGGGCGAGGCCGGACATATTTTATCGTATATCTTCTGCTCGCTTTTGTTCTTCCATTTCTTCGACGTTCCAAACCCTGTCCCCCCCCCCCTTACCACCTTCTCTTGTTCCGCGCTCGCGGGTCCCAAGGAAGACAGTAAATTGTCATCAATTCCGAATAAAGAAAATAAAATCTTGACAACATGGTTGAAGACAAGGCAGAACACGGTGAGATTTGAGATCTCTAAGTTTTGTAGCCACTTTGAAAAAATAAAAAAACATCAATATGGTCTTCCTTTCTGGCAAGGAGGTTGGGGAAAAAAAGGGGGGGGGGGGAGGGGGGCAAACGACAGGTTAAAAAAAAGGTATAAAGATAATTGCCAAATTATACCACTTTATGCAGGGGCGTAGCTTGAAATTTCCCATCATTTGGGGTCCGGGGGAATTGTCCTCTTTGGGGGCAGCTGTATTTTGCGTAATGTTTAATTTTTAATGTAAAAAGCACTCATTTGGGGGGAGGGGCCTCAAGTGGGGCCCGGGGGGATTTTCAAATTCTCCCCCCCCCTCCTCCCCACACCCTAGGCCACTGACTTTGATGGGGTGTGGTGGCTGAGTGGTAAAGCAATTGCCTTACGAGTTTCTCGAGTTAGATTACACCTCATTCACCAGTCGTAAACAATTGCCAATAGTCTTGTGAATTGTCTGTGAACCAACAGTTCGCAGGACAGTAACATAGTGTTAATACTGTCGTCGCGTATTTATTTATTTTTTCTCATACTATTCCAATGCTTAAGAATGGCCCTAAATGTATTTGCCCTGGCCTCTGAGGATGGCCATATTTGTATGTGTCCGGTCCTCTGATAGCCTTATGAGTATTGTCCTGGTCTCTGATGATGGCTATGTGTGTATTTTTTAGGACCTCTAAGGATGGCCATATGCGTATTTGTCCTGAAATTTGAGGATGGTCATTTGTGTTTTTTTCCAGGCCTCTGAGTATGGCCTTATGTGTATTTTTCCTGACCTCTGAGGATGGCCATAATGTGTATTTATAAATTTGAAGATGGCCTTTTTTTCCCTGGCCTCTGAGTATGGCCCTACGTGTATTTTTTCCTAGCCTCTGGGCATTGCCTTCAAGTGTAGGCCCTATGTATCCTGGCCTGTGAAGGATGGTCACACATGAGTATCTCGGCCCATGTCGGCAAAGAAATCAAGATTAAACATCTAAATCTCAGCTTTAAATAAAGATTCCACGATCTTTTAGCAGTACTTGTGCTTGTCCCGAGTCTCGACTACCAATCAACCAGCGTGAATAGCAAACCACAAACAGAAATTAGTTGCAAAGTTATTTGTAGATTTCCGCTTCAAACAATGTCATCTATACAATCTGTTTCAATTTATAGTTAGAAGACTTATGGCCGGATACAGCTCGAGGACCGTAATCAATTTACCAGCAAATCTCGATCAGGATAAATCTTATAGACACTGCTCCATATCTCCTGAGCTCGTCCAGCCACTCACAATGCTTAGCAGTAACTACAACTCTTGAACTGTCTTATCAGGGAGTGAGAGCCCTTGAAGATCCACTACATTCTATACATAACAATTCACGGTGTAGTTCTTGTTTTGTTCCATTGTTCACACAATACAATATGGGCCATGATCAGGACTATAAGTTCAAGTCTGTTCAAGCATGTCAAACTGACAGACACACTCGCAATTAAAATGAATTCCACTGTTATAAAACCACAATGACACTATTCAAAACATTACGATCGTCCGACATAAAGATGGTTTTTGTTCAACATGTTGCGGCGGTTCCTTAAAGTATGAATATTTGTACATCCTAGCCTAAACCTAGACAACCCAGAGCGCATACCACACGACCATGCAGCCAAGTTATTCCGAGAAATTTATATTATTAATAAAATACTTTTAAGAGACATGTATTAATTATTAGGGCTGGCCCTAGGCATGGGCAAACTAGGCAGCTACCTTGGTGGCCTCGTACAGGACTCAGGGAACTTTTTTAGTGAAAAAAATGAGAAACATGGAACTCTATGTCTCTATGTCTTGTAGTCTGGTTCTAAGTCTCTTTTATATACAGACAGACAGACAGAGACAAAAGAGACAGATAGATCAATGTCTTGGTTTAAAAGACTATTTACTTTTCAATCAATCATCATGCAGAATGTTATGCTCTATGATAAAGTTCTTGTATGTTCCCGCATACAAAGTAGAATAAAGGGAGATTATTTCACACAGGCAAAAGTTTTATTTATTTATTTTTAGATCTTGAGAATAAATACTTTTTATTTGTTCTCAGAAGTTTGTAATGTGCAACATTATTGATGATGTCAAGAAAAAATTGTTATGACGTAATCATAATACGATTATTTTAAAATCCTTCTCAATTATTGATGACGAGATATGTCGACACATCAAGAGAATGAGTGTCGTAAACGACAGATCGGGTTTACATACGGCACTCTTTGACCCCACACCCATCACATTGTTTCAAATTGAAAATCTATCCCCAATAAAACACAAAAGCAGAAATGAAGTTTTCATAAACGTGAGACTTTAGTTTTAAGTTTTAATATCTTAACGCCACTGAACCCAGACCTGTGACGTGGCAATAAACTATTGGTCTAAACTGCCCACAGGTTGTAGGTTGCAGGTCAGTGTTTAGGCCTTCAACAACGATAGGTCTTGGCCCCACTCTCTTGCAGGATTTGGGTTCGATACTTTTTGGCAGATCGTTGCCCCGATGGCAATACAGTATCAGATACACACGGCTTTCGACTAAAGGAAAACCAAGAAACAGACGAATGAAGGGGTACTACCAGACACACTTGTGTGACTCAATACCCTTGACCTTTATTTGTGTCAGGCTACCATGACGATGATATTAAGGCCGTCTGCTCCATTATCCACAAGAAAGAAGCGGTAAAAATGATTTCATCTTTTCTCATTGCATGAATCTCATCTGTCCCTTTCTTCGTAAAAAAATTCATCACGGCAGCTACTTTTAGTTCGATTTGATTTAATGGATTGGTATTTGATTAGTTTAAAATGCCATTTATTTTTTTTTTTAAATTATTAACCTCGCTATCAAACTGGTGTGAGGTGCGTTTCCAAGCAACACTGCGCGCTCTTAAAAGGGAATTAAGTGTGTGTCAAGTTTGCAGACGACATCAACATACAGTAGTCATACAAACAACGGATGTAGAAATATAAACATATTGTTATCATTATTATTATTATACCTTTTTATAGCGCTACTTTCATACTTATAGCATGCTCAGAGCGCTTTGGTCCAATCTCATTTGTGGACCAGTGGGGGGGGGGGGGGGGGGAGTATCTAGGAGTTGGTTTTCCGTGCTTTCTTTAGGCGCTCCGCAAACACAACTCTGCCCGAGTCGGGTGTCGAACCTCGAGCCCCCTTCTTGGTAGCCAAGCCAAGGCTTAGTCTCTTGACCATGCTTCCCACAATCAACAGTGATTTATGATAAATCAGAAAGAAGAAACAATTCATCTGTGAAAATGCCACTTGCATATGAGTCCGTGTCTTACCCTATAACGGATGACCGTGTAAGTGTTTGTCCTGAAATTCAAATCCCTCCACTTTTCCCAGTCAGCTGATGTCCTTAGCAGATATCGCGAGAGAGAGAGGGTGGTCCAGTCTTTTCGTTGTCCAGCCAGCGTTTCTTTGGACGACACTTTCTTCGTTCTCCCAACACTGTACTTCGAAGAGTTCCTCCTTTTGTTTCTGCCAGCCAGAGTGTTGACTTATAACAGTACAAACTCATACTGGGGTAGTTAAGGTCAGAAAAATTGGTAAATGAGGTCACAATGAGTCCTCCCTTGCCTTTGCCCGTCACATTCTGGCCCCGGGGCTCGGAGTGCTATTTCAAATCATGATCAGTGGCATAGTGACGATGGCGCGAAGAGATTCATTGCTCCCGGGCCTATTACTAATTGGGGCTCACTAGGGTCATTGAAAGTTAGTCAGTAATTACTTTTGACAAGACCTACAAATACTGAGTGTCATAACACGATCAATCTATTTGTAAGAAGCCGTTACTGGTCACTATTAGGCTTTTTGTAAGAAGCCGTTACTGGTCACTATTAGAAGAAGTCGTTACTTGTCACTATATGGCTACTTGTAAGAAGTCGTTTCTGAATTGAGTGCAAGCGGTACGTAACGTTTTGGCGCGTGACGTTTTGGCGCAAGCCGTTTTGGCGCAGGGGACATTTTGGCGCGAGATATAATTTGACGATTAATTAATAAGCACGTAGCTTTCTTAACAATGTTTATTTCACTCTACTATAATATTGTATGTATAGTATGAATTCTAACACCGTTCAGCGAATTGTTTTTTAAATATAAGGGTTTTGCTTATTTCATGACTATAGGATTATAAAGGCCTATATTAAGTCAAATTCCTGAATGGTAATCAGATGCTATCCCCACCCCTTTATTTATATGTGAGTTCTGCTAATCGCACTGGAGGACATTTTTCGATTTCTTTCCAAAAGACATTTTTTTTATTTAACATTAGTGTAATATACGAACTAGCTAAGTATCATACTTTGATATAACAAAAACCATGTTAACATCTAAAGTTACACTAATTTAATAACAAACTTAAATACCAAAAATAGCGGACACAAATATTATTTCCTCTGTACGTGAAAAATATGTCTTAACACAAACATTCATGCAAAACATGAAACATGCATAATTGTTTTTAAAGAAATAATACAATAAGCATACATAATGTATTTCGCGCCAAAACGACCTTCGCGCCAAAACGGCGGCGCCAAAGCGTCCTGCTTCGAGTGCAAGGATATTATTATTACATTGTGACGTTTTTCTTTTTAATGTACTTATACATACTCTAAATCACAAACCAAGAGATTAGAGACAAGGTTACAGCAGCGATTGGACCCCTCGATGACCTGTTAACTATCGAAAAAAAACGCAAGATAAATTCTATGGCCATATTACAGGGTTTTCGGTGCTCGCAAAGACTTTCCTTCAGGGAACTGTACCAGGAAAATAAGAAGAGACAGAAAGCGATGGAAAGACAACATGAAAGAATGGACGGCCTGCCATTGAAAGAGGTTCTAACTCAGAAAAAGACGGTCGACAAATCTTGAATGGCGCCTCAACTGTCCTACAGACTAAGGGATAGGTAAAGGCAAATCTTCTATTATTTAAAGAAGCCCACCATCGTATTCTTGATCTGGGGGAAACCCACGGGTACCTTGCTAGTTGCTACGCCTCCGAATTCATTGTTGATGGGCTCTTTGTTAGGGCGCTTGCCACCCATTCAAGTATTCGGTCTCACTTAAAAAAAAAAAAGGTTTATCATTTTCAGTACTGGCAACTTTACTGATAAAACACAACAATATGTAGACAATTTGGAATGCGTTCAGACTAATGGAAGTATGGCGTCAGTACAGAACAAACATCTCGATAAAATATCAGTCTAAGTGGCTTTTTCATTTCTTCTTCATCTAATCAGTTGGCGGCGACGGGCCGTGGGAAGTACAAAGTTGCGATAAAAACAATTAGGCTTTTTTTTTTCAAATGATTCAACTTCTCATCTATTTAGGTTAAGATATCAACCATTGTATCAACCCTGCATGTGCTGATGTGTTATGGATTCTCGTGTTTAGTTTAATTAAGTTTATTCCGAAATATTAACAGCAGCAGGCTAAACACACACACGCACACACAATGAATGAAAATAAGATTTACGTTTGTCTATTTACGATTATGTTCATTAATGTAAAAAAAAAAAAAAAAAAAACCATTCAGCACCTCAAAGTAAGTGTACTTTACAGTACTTTACATTCACTTTACAAGATCTGCTTACTAATTGTATTTGATGCAGTGCCTGATTAAGACTTGAAAAGGCCCTACGCTATTTGAAATATTGGTCCAAATATTATATGTCAGCGTTAAATATTTCTTGGGGTAGCTTAGTTATAGCTTATGTTGCTTATAGGCAGTGGCGTAGCTAGGGTGGGAGTCCAAATTAGAAAATCCCTTCGGGCCCCCACTTGTATGATGTATTCATTTCTGCGACAAAGTTGAGTAATGTATTATTTTTTGTGCCAAAGTTTAGCGATGTATTCGTTTCAGCGCCAAAGTTGAACGAACTATTAATATCTGCGACGATTGTGATCTGTGTTAAGTCTATATATATGTTTTCTTTTTTTTTTTTTTTTTTTTCATAAATTCATTTTTTTTTATAAATTCATTTTTTAGCGGCCCCCGTAAGGGGAAAAAGCCGATATTAGGTTTGTGCAAAATATCCGTCTGTCCGTCTGTCACACTCAGATCTTGAAAACTAGAAGAGATATGAAAAATATTATTTCATCATTAAATGCGGCTTGAAAAGTTTAGGTGCAACGGCTACTTTTGGTTTTCTAAAAGCAAACCGTTTAATTTATAAAATTAATTATGCAAGCGATTTTTTTCACAAAAATACACCAATTCTAAAACAATTACGTTAATGTAAGGGAGGCAATGTTACAATATGCTAACAAAGAAGGATAATTTTGTATGTATTTTCAGTATCACTAAGTCAAATATATTTATAAAATGTACAGGAAATGTTTACAACAAATATAAACAATAGTTAAAGATATTTTTTCTAGTCAACTAGCTGTTAAAGTTAAAAGAAAACATTTCTGTTTGTTTATAAAGGCTAATAATGCTTTTTGTATGTAAATATCACGCACATTTTTAAAATGGACTTTTTATGCAGCGACTTTCGTGCAGTAGCGTAATGCTGCATAATGCACGGCACTCACATAAATTCCCTAAACTTTTTTCAAAAAATCAGATTTTATTTATTTTTTGTTTAGTGCCCCCATCCGATTAAAAGAAGATTTTTTTTGTGCGTTTTGTCTGTTGGTCGGTCTGTCCATCACGATTAGCTAACAAATAACACTAGAGGCTCTTCTAACTTTTAGATTTTATTTCCATGCTTAAACATTGCAAGAAACACATGATCTTTAATATATTGTTCCGGTTTTTTAATGTAAATAGCATATAAATGCTAAATAAAAAATATCTATATTGATTTATATTTCATTAACTATAAATTTGTTCCGGATATTATTTTATAAAAAATAAATTATGTCAAATGATTGTTTGAAATCGCATAATTGACTAATATTACACTTATATTCTTTGACACTACGTCACTATAGTTTATTTATCAATATCAACTGTTCCGAATTTTTAACTTAAAACAAATTTATGTCAAATAATTATTTTTTTTTCAAAAATATCGACCATAGGTTATTCAGGATTTTAAAATAAGAAAGTAATTTACTAGAAACGATTATTGAAAATCACTTTTTAGACTTATTTTACAGTTAATTTTCTTGCCGAAACATAATAAAAGTTGTTTAAGCGGTAAAGAATGTTCCGGATTTTGTTTCGAAAAAGAAATCGACCTACATTACCTTAATTTTCTTACAAATCGTCGCCAAAAATGATCCGAATTTTATATGAAAAATCTAATAACGCTAATAAATGTTTGAAATCCCTCTTCTATTAATAAAACACACAATTTTCTCATTTACGAAAATTGGTTGTTCCTGATTTTTTATGAAAAATAGTTTAACTCTATTTATGTAAAATCGCACTTCTCTCTTACACTACATTTAACTTTTTAGCTAAAACGTTAGAAAATCTAATTATCGTTAATATTATGCTCCGATTTTTAAGGAAAACAACTTCCTAACACCAAGTATGGTTTGAAAAAATCTCCATAAGGTTATGGTACATCTAATTTTCATAACAGACCATCCCACAAATTTAAATTACGGCATTTGATTAATCTGGAATTCTTATTTTCTCTCAGTATAAATAAATAAACATCCGGAACAATCTATTATAGAAACTTGAAACTAATGCGATGTTTTGGAAGGGAAATTAGATTTTAATCAGATTTTCAATAGCTTTTAGTCTTTTTTTTTCACTCGCAATTAACATGACGGACAGACAGACTGACAGACAAAACAAAAAAAAAGCGTCTTTAATCCTTATATATATATATATATATATATATATATTAAGTCTAACTAGCCCATGAAATGAAATGCTAAAAGAACAAACTCGGTGCACCAATATCTATGATCCCTCGAGAAGCTGCTCGTATAGATGACATTTTTTAGTCTAACTAGGACGTGTGACGTAATGGATTTTTTTCATTTGACGTCATATGGAGTTAATTCTTCAATTGAAATGCTAAAAGATCTCACTCGGTGCACCAATGTCTATGAACCCTCAACAAGCTGCTCGTATAGATGATATTTTTTAGTCTAACTAGTAACTAGGTTGTGTGACGTAGTGGATTTTTTTCCTTTGACGTCATATGGAATAAATTCTTTAAATGCTAAAACAACTCGGTATAGTTGTTTATTAAACCTCGTAATGTGACTCGCATTTTAAAAAGACATAATAGCTAGATTTAGATCTAATCTAGATTTTTTACACTAGATCTAGATTTTTTTTAAAACTAGAGCTAGATTTTTAAAACTAAAATCATTATAGAATCTAGATCTAGAATTTCTTGGTCTAGTTTAGAATGTTTGTTGTTTTACATGTTTCGGATGTTCCTTAAGAGTTGTAGTCCAAACCTCCCGTAGGACGACGGGGGATGGGAGCGGGCAGGGTTTGAACCTCGGACCATCGATGAATCCAAATGACAGTCCTGCGCGCAAACCGCACTACCAGACAGCCATGATTTAGACTAGATCAAGATCTATAATTTTAATTTCTTGGCTTAAAGTGTAGATTTTTATTTCTAAAGTCTAGATTGTCAATATGTCAATATTACAATGTTATAAAATACTAAAACTAATCTACTATTTTAATATTTCATTTTGCAATTAGTCTATTAATTGATTATCTATTGTTTTTTTATAAATAAATCTTATCTAAATTACATATACATTATCCCATATATATATTTTAGATCTAGATCTAGTAGATATAGATATTGAGAGTGCTAAACTAGTAGTTTAATTTAGGTAGATCTACATGCTCATTCTATTTTAATTTAAATGAAAATGCTCAATACCAAAAGATTATCTAAAATCGCTCTTCTGACATATTGTACATATCCGGTAGTTGTCATTCCGTAATTTGTAGGTATATTATCAATAGTAGGTTATTAGTTTGTAACCAGTTTGTCATTAGATTAAGAGCAATGCCTGGTCGTGCGGTTAGCGCGCAGGACTGATTATCTCTACGTTCTCGGTTTCATACCCTGCTCGATGCCATCCTCCGTCGACCAGCGAATATGCGGATCCGACAGGGATCCGTCTCCCACGGGGGCCGTCTCTGAGTTTGTGCGGTAACACAAACTCTCCTAGTAATCTTGTTTTTTTTTCATAAATTCATTTTTTTTCATAAATTCATTTTTTTCCCAAACGTTTTAATTTGTATTTCTTTCTTCGGGAGGTCTCTCTCTCTCTCTCTCCTTCATTACTTTTGTGTCTAAATTTGTATTTGAAGCGAAAACACACAATTGATTGGACTTCAATACATATCTCACAAATGATTGGACTTCAATACATATCTCACAAATGATTGGACTTCAATACATATCTCACAAATGATTGAACTTCAATACATATCTCACAAATGATTGGACTTCAATACTTATCTCACTGTCACAATCATCAATTATGGATGCTAGATGTCAAGATCTAAAATGGATGCTATGATAGATGTCCCGTTGAAGATTATCTTGATCTATATCACACCATCAATGATCGTGATTGCCGAGGATCTTGTAATCGTCTTTAATAAGATGATCGTATAGAAGTAGCTAGATCTAGTTGATAATACGATCATTCAGAATGTTGCCAGTTGATAAGAGGATCATCTAGAAGTTGCCAATCGCTAAGTCGATCTAAGTATGTTACTGTATTCAATGTAGAAACTTCTCTTCGTCTAAAACAAATGCTTTAATTCAAAACTTGGAAAAGCTATTCACAAATAATTACAATTGTTAAATGTACTTGAATAAAACAGAATAAATATAATTCTGCTAAATAAATGATCTACACAATAATGTAAAATGTAATATAGCGTTGTCACGTGTCTACCATACCCTCGTTGCAATGCCAACCAATAAATGCAGCTCAATGTACAATAATTAATATTTCAAAACCAATCACATTTATTCTGACACATTGCCCTGACGCGTGATGGAATTCCCCGAGCTAATAAGTTCTGGCTGGTAACCTTTAGCGGCTAAATATAGATACTGTGTACGTGACACTCACAAATGATTGGACTCCAATACATATCTCACAAATGATTGGACTTCAATACATATCTCACAAATGATTGGATTTCAACAGATATGTCACAAATGAATAGACTTCAATACACATGTCACAAATGATTGGAAAGATTTGAACCCTCACCTTTTGTTCACCTGTAATCACACATCTATCTTTAGTTTTAACACTCAAGCCCTTCCACCGCCTCCTCCCCCGCCCCCCCCCCCTCCTCCGACCCCCCCCCCCACCCGCCCAACGCACACACGTGAGCCATGGCTCTTTGACGCCCTGTGTTTATCAGCGGGCACGTGTGTACGTTACGTGTGTGTTTGAACAGTTGCCAAGGTGAGCAGGGGGAGGGGGCGGCGGCATCACCCTAACAGCAAAGCCGTTACAATCTTAATGACCACCAGAGACATAAATAAATCTATATTTTCACTCACCCCCCCCCTTTTTTTTTTCCACCGCCGCCACCGTGATCATGTGATCGACTCACGCGCCCGCGGGAGATCTGCGGGCCAATTATGCGGCAACAAAAAGGGACAATAGATCAAAGGGGACGTAATGTCCCTTGATGTGACATTCTTCCCAGGACAGATATTGAATGATTACTTTTCTTGTTTCAAAGCAAGGGGAAGTAACACGGGTTGGAAGCTCTACTTGTAGTTACCCTTTGATATTAGGTTAGGTAGGTTAGTTAGTCCTTGATATAAAAATACATAGAATACAATTTTTTAGATACAAACTATTGGCATAATGAACATGATAAAGGTAACAGTGTATGAATGGGTAATGGGACAGTCTAATATGAGAATAAAATAGACCAGGCCCAACCTAATTGGGTCTGCGGGCCAAATAATTTCCAACAATTGTGACGGGGGTCACTTGAACGAAAAAAAAAAAAGTACTGTCCCTTGTCCGTTGACACAGTTGAGACCGTTGACACAGTTGACTGCTATGCAGCATGTGAAATTGATTGCGTTACGTGGTCAGAGGTCTCTTGGTTAGTATACAAAGGCAAACTGAGTCGTGGTGAAGGTTACCATGACAAACGTGCGCGAATCTACTTTCTCTGAAAAGAAGAGTATGCAACAGAAGTGGCACAAGAGTTGGGCGGTTTTGTTTTTTTTTCAAGAATCCGCTAAAGTTTGGTGGAACGGCGATTTAGAATGTGTGTCACCGCAAGGTCTCTCCCTATAAGTTTGATGGGACCTTCTATTTGTTTAATGGGCTGACGGTGACCAAAAAATCTCCCTATCGAGGATGCCTTTCAGGCGCGGATACTGGGGCGGTTGCCCCACTCGACCCCGCCAAAGGCCGCTTAAGAATCTTCATATAATACGTATGCAGCTCATATCTCCATGTCAAAGAGAGCTCAGCTAATGTTACACAAGCCATTAAATTAGCTTCATCATGAGAAGTCAATAAATTTTAAAAAATTTCCCCTTTCAGACCTTGTGGTCTATAGGGCAGATGATGTAAAGGTCATCTGTTTCTGTGACCTATGGTTAACAAGGGTGTCATGTGGCCAGCACAATGACCAACCGCCTTTACTTTTCCCT
Source organism: Biomphalaria pfeifferi (assembly GCA_030265305.1). NCBI lineage: Eukaryota > Metazoa > Mollusca > Gastropoda > Planorbidae > Biomphalaria > Biomphalaria pfeifferi. The sequence goes on from JASAOG010000260.1 coordinate 84,216, forward strand.
AACTAATGTCAGGTACCCATTAGAGCTGGGTGGACTCAGAGGCGCCCGAAGATCCCGAAATTAAAAATCCCAGTCAATTATTTCTTTATATAACTTTAAAACTTAACAGCATCAAAAGAATTTGTATTTGATGCTTTAAATATGAAATACCAGAACAGAGAAACAATAAATGGTACAGAATAAGGTAATGTCAGGCAGCTCTGGGGGAAGGGATTGATACGGTTGCAGTTTGAGCTATTGAAAACCAAGGCACGTGCCGTCATTACGGAAATAGTGCACTATATTTAAATTTGGTTTACATAAGAACAAAGGTGCAATAGTTTTTCTCTCCCCTTCTGAAAACTTGAGATCAAAAGCGGTCGTGCTTTTACGCAATTATTTGATTATACTCGTTTCTTTTTAGTTTGCTCTCGCCTCCGGTTTTTTAATCGCTTGCTAAGACTCATTATCGGTAAAACCCGAAGATTTAAATAGATCGTTTGGTGCAAGCAGACGACGATTAGACGGTTGGAATGGTTGGAGGATCTCGTTCGGGTTCGGGGATGAAGAAGGCACAATGGACGCGTGATGTATTTATAAAAGTAAATTAATGTTAATAAATATTATTGAAGAGTTAAAAGAGGGAGAAAGAGTGAAAAAGACAGGCAGGGAGGGAGAGAGTGACATAAAGATAGAGAGAGTGAGAGAGTCAGAAAAGAAGCGAAAGAATGAGACAGAAAAGGAGAGTGCACCAGTAGAGAGAGTAAGAGAGAAAAGAAAGAGAATAAAAGAGAAGCAGACAAGAAACAAAAACAGAAAGAAGGAGAGAGAGAAAAAAAAGGGAGTCAGAAAATGAGAGAGAAAGAGAGAGTAAGACAGAAAAATAGGAAGAGAAAACGGGAAAAAGAGTGAAAGAGTCAGAGAAAGAGAGAGACAGAGAAAGAAAGAGTCAAAGTCAGAGAAAAAGAGAAACAGAGAGAGAAAGAGTCAAAGTCAGAGAAAAAGAGAAACAGAGAGAGAAAGAGTCAAAGTCAGAGTGTGAGTCAGAGAGAAAGTGTGTGAGTCAAAGAGAGAGAGAGTGTGTGAGCCAAAGAGAGAGAGAGAGAGAGACTACAGAACTTCACCTATGTTCTAAACTAAAACATCTTTTGTCCACCACTGCTGCGCTGTATGTGTGTCTCCACTGCAATGTGCTCTCCAGGCCTACATTACTAAGTTGTTAAGACTAGGTCTAGGGTTAAGGTTATGGCTTGACTACCTTCAAATGACGTGATAGTTTCAATTTGAAAACAGCATAGATATAAACACACCCACCAGGAGTGGTTCTGCAACTGGTGACGTAAGTAGAAGACCAGAACTCACACACATACACCCCCCCCCCTCTCTCTCTCTCGCTCTCTTTCGTTCAATCTCGCGATCTTTCAATCTTTCCCGTAAACGTTTGTATCCGTTTAATCAAACAAAGGCAATCTGGCAATCGAGTTTTAAACACTGAAATCGTCAACAAATGCAGAGATATCCTGGCAAAGGGGTAACAGGAATGTAACAAGACCTATATGTTATTACAATGGACTGGTTGAATCGGGACTGATCGTTACAGAGGGCCTGAACACTGACCTGCAACGAAGTGGCAACGAGCTATTCGTCTAAACTACCCACATGTGTAACGTTGCAGGTCAGTGTTCAGGCCTTCTGTATCGAATGGTCACGGTTGAATAGACTCCTCTCAATGAGCGGTTGTTTTAACATGTAGCACATCAACGAATTAAATTTTTGGGGATAACTGTTTGTTATAGTTGATTGACTTTGGGATCTTGCCGTCTATTAATACTTAATGGTCTTATTTTAATGTATTCTAAAAATATGTGTTACCAATCATATTTAAAATAGGCTTTACACATACGGTCTACCTAATTTAAGCATATAAACAGGGATTTAAAGGAGGGCAGGGGTGGCTATAGCCCCGGGGTCCTCCACAAGAAAGGGGCTTCCACAAAGAAAAAAATGTAACGGAATTTCGACAGGTCAGAAACTTATAAGTCGGATGGTAACAATGTCCCATGATTAAGAAGTGTCTGCTTGTAGTTATAGCATGCGCATGCTCGGAACATGTAAATACTGGTACAGCTCATGATTTAAGCAGAGAGTCCAAAAGGGCCTTACCCTCCACAAACTCAAACTTATACCCTTTTAACCTAAAATATGCATATTAAATATTTTGTAAAAGAAAGGAAAGTTTGATTTCAACAAAGTACTCTATTTCTATCTTCTAAAATATAACATGCTATTAGATAAACATATTTGTATTCATTAGTGTATCTTTATTAAAGCTTCGAAAGTGTGTAGGGGCTTCCACAAAATCTTGTCACAGGGCCTCCACACGAATCTCCATACTTAAATCCGGCCCTGCAATTAAAGTAACCGAAAATCTTTCTTTCACCAGATTAACATGAAATGCTCATAATACTAATGAAATACTCAAAAAGACACAAAGATATGAGGATATTTCTTATTCCATATGCTAGGACATATTTGTACAAGTGCTCCTTCCTCCTAATCTTATCTTATATAATACAGACGTCACTTCAAAAAAGAAATTGATTCCGCGTCATGCATTTAGTCATGCATATTAACCAATGACCTAAATTCTGCCAAGTCACTGGCTTTTTTTGGCTAGCTCAGGCAACCCATTACACTGCTCTATTTTGAGTCTGTTCCAGTTTCTTAATGTTTTCTTGAGTTGAGGGGTCACAAACAGAGGATGCATATTCTATTATTGGCCTAACCAAATTTAAATAACATTTTAGTTGTATGTTCTTATTTGATTTATAGAAATTTCTTTTAATAAACCCTAATGCTTTGATGGATTTTTTGATAGTTTCATGACAGTTTTTCATTTATTATAACACCTAGGTATTTTGCGTTTTTAGTCTGTGTTACTGGTTTGCCATGAATAAGATAAATGGAATTCATTTGTTTTAGTTTTTTTTTTTTTTTTTTTGTTACTCTTAATAACTGACATTTTTCTGGGTGGAAAGACATATGCTCCAATTTGATTCCCATTTCTGTAATTCATCTAATTCTCTTTGTAAAAATTTCTGTATCTTGTGTTGTTTTTATTGTTCTATATATTATGCAATCGTCTGCAAATAATCTGACTTTTGTTCCTGAACTCATGCACTTTGTGACATTAGAGCATGGAATCGGTTGACTGAAAAAAACATAGAATAGCAGGTAGGTTTGTACGTCTCAAATTAACATTCACAACTAGATTGGCACAAGGATTCTCGTAAGACGTGATTATTTTCTTTATTTGGCGAAACGTCTGTAATTTATAAGATTTATATTAATTTATAGGATTAAAGATACGATTCACTTGTTTTTGTATTGTTTTGTTTGTTTTACATGTTTCGGATGTTCCTTCCGAGTTGAAGATAGTTTACTTCCTAGTCCAAACCTCCCCCAGGACGACGGGGGATGGGAGCGGGCAGGGTTTGAACCCTCGACCGTCGATAAATCCGAACGACAGTTCAGCGAGCAAACCGCACGTCCAGGCAGCCATCCTGGTCCCAGGCCACTTGGAGAGAGAGAGAGAGAGAGAGAGAGAGAGAGAGAGAGAGAGAGAGAAGAAACAAATAATGGAAATTTAATACAGCAAGAGAGAAAAAAAAAACTGGCAAGAAAGAAAGACTCAAAGAAAGACAACTCGCGCTAGCTCAAGGCAGACGACTAAAAAGAAGTTTACATTTTTTGTAACGGTAAGTTCCGCCCCACCTCAACCTCTCCCAGCCTGCTGGCTCACATCAAAGAGGAACGATTTTTTTTCGCCCTTCTCTTTTTGTTTTAAGCCTCTGTGGCTCTCAACGGTCTCTCGCTATTGCGCGCGCATCAGGGGCGGAGATTAAAGCAACCAGTGATAAAATTATGTTGTGTACTTAGACCGCCTGCAAGAAGCAGACGAGCTAATGGAAGCTCTGCCTAAGTGTAGGGAAAGTGGTGGATGGGGCTAGAGTGGAAGTGGAAATATATCTCTAGTCATCTTGTGCATGTGTGTTTCAAATTTATGGAACATTTTAAAAGTCGTAAATTTTTTTTTGGTCAAGATCATCCAGCAACACCCAACACATTCCTTAGAATCCATACTGTCCTATTTATATAAAGTTCGCCCATCATGGCTCGATGATGACCACTTTTGTCATCCAAGGGGGCTGAGGGCTTTGGACTGGGGTTTTGTGCCTCCTCATGTGGCTGGTGAGACCTATGTGAGCCCAAAATATTCGGCTGCACACTGGGCAGGTTATTCCAGCTGGAGTTAGTGTCATTGGCCTTCCTTTTTTTCTCTGACCCTTTTCTTTTGCCAGCGCTTTTCTCTTGTCTTCTGCAATTTGTGCACCAGTTTTCACAGGGCGACGCCATGGTGCTCTGTCTCCCAGGTGGCTGGGTCAATGCTGAAGGCTTTCAGAGATGCTTTGAGGGTGACCTTAAAGCGTTTTCTTTGTACACACTGTGAGCGCTTTCCTCCCCTTAATTGGCCTATTTACATCAATGACCACATCCGTTCTTGATCTCATTAAGGGCACGAAAGCTTTTCCACCGACCTGATTTGTGATAGCAAATAATAGTGCAAATACCTAAGCCTTTAGGCCTACTGTATTATAGAATGTTTAAAAGACCTCAAACCACAATTGAAGACTCACCATTTCACCTCCTTCAATCGCGAGGCGACTATAGATCATTATCATCTGTCCCTTGACTGTCGTACGGTCGCAACCCCCTCGCAGCAGTTCCAACCCCACCCCAAATTGGAAGGTGCCGATACAGTTAGTGATCAGCGGCGTCGCCATTTATACGAAAATAAATGAATTCTCCCTTCAGACAAGGTTCTCAGGGCATACAGTCGCCCTCAGTTCAATGGTCTTATATTAAATGCTAATATTCTGTTTTAAATTACCAAGAATATAGTGTTACTTCCATATATTAAAAAAGTAAGTGTGTGTGTGTGTGTGTTACCCTCATGTACAAACACATCCCCGTCTGCTTCTCAATCAATGTTCAATCAAGTTGACCAGGTTGAGGCGTTTCAAAGGATTTTTGTATCGATTTGCCAGTTAGACAATACCGGAAGTCCGTACTGCATTTGAAATCTAATTTGTCCCCACACATAGAATAAGCGGGATTACAAAGATATCTCAGGGAGACGGGAATGAAAAGGGGGAGGGGGAAAGGGGTGGCTGGAGAGAGGAAGAAAGAAAAAGTTCAATCAACGAACAGTTCGATGAATGTAGCACTGTCAAGACAATATTGACGTCTCTAACTTCAGCTCACAAAATCAGCTCCAGTGGCGGGCCTAACCTTTTTTTTTTTTTTTTTTTTTTTTTAAATAGAAGAAAGGGAAGTCAATCTAATCGACTTACCTAGCTTTTGGCACCGCCATCTTTAAAAAATGATTTTTTTTCAGATTTAAATGTCGTCTAGAAGCCCTTTAAGGCACATTCCTCGTTCCGTACGCTAGGACAAATTTGCACAAGTGCACCTTCTTCCCTAGTGCTATTAGAGCATGGAATGGGTTGCCTGAGCCAGCCAGGAAAATCAATGACTTGGCAGAATTTAAGTCATTGGTTAGCACGGATGACTAGATGTATGACGCCTAGGACATAATCATCTTTTTTTTTTTTTTTTAAAGTAACGTCTGTGTTTCATAAAATAAGAGTCTGGTCTCATAGCCAGCTTTGTTTCTGATTAAGTTGCCTTAAAGTAAAATGACTTTCTTTAAATAATAATAAATGAGGATAACCATGAGATAGACAGTGCCGGATTTACCATTGTCACATTGTGCAAGATTTTGCAGCCACACAAAGCCTCACCCATATTTTAAAAAAACAAACATTTCCATTGAAAGATACAAATTACATATAAGAAATTAAGAGAATGGAAATTTGTATTTACAAGTAATTTGTTTCTTTCTTCACATATTTCATATATTTTTTTTTTACCTTTACCTATCCCTTAGTCTGTTGGACCTTCGGGGCACCATACAAGATTCGTTCATTCCTCTCTGTCTCTTGCAGGCCCGTCCATTCTTTTATGTTATTCTTCCATCGCTTTCTCTGTCTGCCTCATCTTCTTTTTCCTGGTACTATTCCCTGAAGGAAGGTCTTTGTGAGCCCCGAAGATCTTGTAATATGGCCATAGATTTTTAGCTTGCGATTTTTACCATTGCTAGGATCCTTATATATATTAACACTATTAAGATAAATTTATTTTGAAGCATGAAGATGGTAAGGGCCTTCACCAACATTCTGCCTGGGGCCTCTACTTACTATAATCAGGCATTTTAGATAGGTATAAAAAAAAAAGTTTCCCTTTCTAACTTTGCAGTCTATGGGGCAATGGGTCATCTGTTTCTTTGGCCAACGGTTAAGGATCAGGTATCATGTGGCCAGCGCAACAACCAACCGCCTTTACTTTCCCCAACTAAAGTCAGGAACCCATTATAGTTAGGTGGACTCAAAAGCCTCATAAAAAATCCCGAAATTCAAAATCCCATTTTTCACCGAGATTCGATCCCAGTACCCCAGGTTCGGAATGCAAACGTGTTAACCACTCAGCCACCGCGCCCCCGGTTAGGTATAAGCTTTGTCCAAAAATGTCCAAAAACTACAAATTATCTGGGCAAACAAATCAATTAGCCTGAAGACCAAGATCAACCTCTCTCTCTGGTATTTTACGTCTCGAGAGACGATCTTTCCCCTTTGCAACTTCTTGTGTGACTTACGAGGCCAATCCTTGAAGCACAGCTGCGGTCACAGGTTGGGCATATGTAATCATAATGAGGGCCGTTGCATTTTCACCCTTCTTTCTAATACTGTTGTGTGTGGCATCTGCAACCATCTCATTACAATCCTCCTCCTAACAGACAACTGCGCTTGCGAGACGTGGCAGTTTTCCATAAAGGTTGAACAGAGACTATACATGGTTCGGCAGAGATGGCTTGAGAAGGATTCTGGGAATAAAATAATGAGATCACGTCTGCTATGAGTGTATGCGTGTGTTTCCAAGGTAATGACGAGGAAAGGGATCGTTTTTTTTTTTTGTTTTTTTTGGTGATGTAGATTAATGAAACAGCGAGCTGGTCTGTCATAGTATATGTTAAGAAGTCACGTGAGTGATAGTTCAGGGATAGATGAATCTAGAGACGCAAGACAGAAAGGGCGTGTTTTGTAGTGAGATACACAATCTTATCTTATCTTATATAATTCAGACGTTACTTCAAGAAAGAAGATGATTACGTCCTACGCGCCATGCATTTAGTCATGCATATTAACCAATGACTTAAATTCTGCCAAGTCACTGGTTTTTCTGGCTAGCTCAGGCAACCCATTCCATGCTCTAATAGCATATTGCCAATATGTATATGTACCTTACAGCTGAATTCATATATATTAGTTAATAAAAGTTAAATTAAGTTTTATTTTATCAAGAATTGTTCAAGTTTATTTAAATTTCTATATGTAAAATAAAACATCACAACAATCTCGATACTTGTACTAACTGTTTGGACAACCAAATGTTATGTTATGCGTTGCAGGTTCCAAAGAAGATACAGCCTCGTGCAATGACATATTTTTTGTAGACATTGTTTGTCAACGTTGTCATTGTTTTGTATTATTTCCCTTGGTAAGGGCGGTATTATGTCAATGTTGGCGTTGTTTTCTATATTTCCCTTGAACTGAACTGTCACAGTAGGCCTACTTATCTTTTCTTACCTTCTAGATCTATATTATAGACGTTACTTCAGAAAAGAAGATAATTCCATTCCACGCATTTTACTTCAACGACAGAAGACTCGGATGATGTGCATTTTTAAAAATAATAATAATAATAACCTTTATTGTCCGTATGGAAATTTGTCTTACAATTTGTGCATTACTAATGAAAGCACAAATTGCATGTCGCCACAGTGCAGCGCCATTTTGGGTTAAAGAAACAAAAATACACGGGAGATAGCTCATAATTATTGTGAATTCTGTTCTATGATTCTGTTTTACATATTTTCTGCATTCCAACTACAGAAGAACATAATGATGATGTGCATTAATAAAAATAGAGAGAATTCTAATGCAAGGAAGACAAACTATTAATTATTGTGAATTTTTATTTTACTTATTATCTTTCTTAAGACGGAAGCAGTTGTTCGGATATACCCAATAAGCTTTTCACAACGTCAACACAAATGGCAGATATTGAGAAAGTGAAAGTTCTCGTCCTTGGAGATTCCGGTAAATGTTCGTTTATATTTTTGACCAAAGTAAAACGATTGCACCCCAGTCTAGATCGCGAATTCTAGATCTTCTCTAATAGTAATACTAGACTAAGTCTAGATCCTGATTGACCTAGATCTAGTAATAATTCAGTAGATCTACTAAATACTAGAGAAGTAGAAGTAGTGACTAGTCAGTGTCAAGTAGAGTAGATGTCCTTCCTTGGTAAAAAAAAATAGTCTAGTCTAGAGTTAAAGATTGTGACTGATTGTCTAGATGTCTCTAACTTACTCCAACTGGCGTACTGTAAGTCTAAGAGAATATTAAGTAAGATGATCTTGATTCTAGTTTAATCTAGATCAAGACTTTATGAATATGTCATATTACTCATATGAATCAATATTATTATATTGACAATATGAATATGGATATTATATCGACAATATGTATATAGATCAAACTAAATTACTAATATTAATAAATAGACATATATTCATATATATAAAATATATTGAGACTAAGATAGGGATTATTATTTATATAAATAGGAGATGCCATGGTGCAAACAATTAACTGATTATTGAATGGCTAAACATTAGAAGATGTTGACAACTGTGGACTCATTAATAAATTCCATGGTCAACTATAGCAAGAGATGGAGGATCAATACAAAATGTGAAAACCCGTTTCAGTTTGGCATCTGCTGTCATGAGCAAACTTCTGACAAAACGTGACATCAACTTCCAAGTAAAGTTAAAACTATTCTTCGCTAGTGGTCTCTGTACTCCTAGATCTATATGCTGAATGCTGAGGCTGAAAGAAGAATTCAAGCTTTTGAGAGTAAATGCTTCAGAAAAATGCAGGGTCTCAGATACCTGGAAAAGAAGACAAATGAGTTTGTACTTTTACAAGTCACCACTCCGGCTGGCATAAATGGGGAACTCCTCAATATTGTGATGCTATGAAAGCTGAGCTGGTTTGGTCATATTGTAAGACATGACACACTGTCAAAAGTCATCCTTCAAGGTACAGTGGAAGAGTGAAGAAAAGGTCGTCCTAAGAAAAAACTGGTTGGACAGTGTAAAAGAAAAGACCAGCGTAGACGGATTTGGTTTTAAGAATTGTTACATCACCCCTACGGCGAACGTCAATGAACAAATGATGATCATGATAATGAGTATCTAGATTTAGAAATCAAATGGAAATTCAGTTTGAGTACAATTGACCACCTCAGCGTAACTACTGTTACAATAACAATATAGATGCAAATAAGTCTATACTATATATAGATGATCTAGTGAATTTTTAAAAATTTATTTTAGTAAAAACAGATATGAGTCTTGACATGTTCTTAGAATTAGATTGTTTCAAATTTTAGATAATTAAAAAAATATTTAGATATGAAATCTAATGAATAAATTTCTTTTTTAATTTTAAGGAGTTGGCAAAACCTCCCTCGTTCATCTTATTTGTCACAATCAGCCATGCTACAACCCAACAGCAACCATCGGCTGCTCTGTTGAAGTGAAAGTAGGTCAACATTAAATACTTAACATTAATAATAAACAAATTACAGTCGCATCTGGTTAATCCCACCACCCATTAACTAGAACTAAAATGATTGCATCCATTGTGGTGCTTTTAACCCAATTCGACCTTCACCAGGAGGTTAAAGTTTGAATTGTTTACCACAAAACATTTACAGAAACAAATTTTTTGTCTAGGAGGTCAAAATTTGAATTGTTTACCATAGTAGAAATGGATACAATATTTAACTACATTGTCTCTGTGCTTTTATTAAACTTGCTGTTACATATAGTAGCGTACTGGACATTACTCTGTGGATTAAATTTATTTTTTTTTTCAGCTGCATGAATACAGAGCAGGTACACCTTCAGAAAAAGATTTCTTTGTGGAACTATGGGATATTGGTGGCGCTGCTAGTCATGCCAACAGCAGATCAATCTTTTATCATCAAGTTCAAGGTTAAATTTTATGTTGCAAATAATTATCTTTACTGTTGTTTTTTTTTCCTTTTTGATTAATTTTCTTTTTGCAATATAATCTTGTATTCTGATCTAATCTTCAGGTATAATTCTTGTTCATGATTTAACCAATCGTAAGTCTCATCAGAATTTGAGGAAGTGGTTAGCAGAAACTCTAAGTAAAGATGACTTAAAACCTACCAATGGGTAAGTTGTATTTTATAAAATACAGACATTACTGGTAAAAGGAAGATAATTACGTCCTACGCATGTCCCTAGGTCAATTTAGTCATGCATGTTAATCAATTACTTAAATTCTGGCCGGTCATTGGTTTTCCTGGCTGACTCGGACAATCCATTCCATGCTCTAATAGCACTAGTGAGCCAATATTTCATGTTCTCATAACAGTATTCAAATAGTCTTTTTTATTTTAATTCTTGGGGTTTTATTTTACTTATTAATATTTATTTTACTAATACATTTAGACATATTTTTCTATTTATTTTTTTTGAAAGGGAGTTAATTAAAAGGAAAAGTTTTACTTTATTTCCTGTTCAACATGTTTGTTTTAAATCCTTTAAAATGGGAGACAAGTTAATATTGGGTTATTGTGTGTGTTCAATTTTTACAAAGCTTATATCAACTCAGTCTGTCTGTCTGGTAAAAAGTTTGTACACATGATTTCTCCAACACCCATCTCGGATCAAGCTGAAATTTTGCACAATTATTTCAATTACCTGACAACACAAGAATCAATTTTTAAAAATTAACCAATTAGTTAATTAACTATTGGCAATAAATTATTTTGTTTGGTTTCTCAAACAAGGGAAAGAAATTGTAATTGACTGAAGTGGTGGTATAAGCAGAATTATCTGGCAGTGTTCTGTAGGGTCGAACTGTTTCCATACAGGGCTAGACCCCCGCATGCACCAGTTTTATCTGTTTCAAGACTAGTATCTGTTAATATGTTTCTGAGCACCCTGCAGTCATTGAGGATGTGTTCTACTGTCTCATCTTCCATGTGACAGTGCCTAGGGAAGTAGGTTCCTATCGGACAGTGTCCCATACGAAAACGTGTCAAAATTTCTTGATCCTTTCTGTCTAGCTGCCACCATTCATCCTTCCTATTTGGGCATTTGAGAATGTTCCAGATTTCCCGTCCCTTGCTACAATGGTCCCAGCTATAGTACCACTTGGACTTGATCCATTCACAAATCGTGGCTTTTGCACTCTGGTATGCTCCTCTGGTCGGTCTAAAAGCATTCCTAGCTTTGCCAAACTGTCTGCCTTTTCGTTTTCTCTGATTCCTCAATGTGAGGGGATCCATTGCATCACCATACCTACCACACACGCCTTTGTTTTTGCTAGTGGGGTATGCCACGTATTCACCACCCAAATTCATTGTTACATCAAGTGACATCCTTTTTCTTTTAATGTTTAGTTTTTTTCTTCTTGCAGCTACGACTTTGATCCAGAACAATTTGCCGAAAACCAAATCCCGATATTAGTCATTGGCACAAAGGTGGACTCTGCTCAGATATTACGAGAACGAAATGCTTTACAGTTGTCCCATATAGCAGAAGAGTGTGGTGCAGATGAGTTTAATCTGGTGAGTGCTAAGAAGGAAAAAAAAAAATTATACTTATACAGAGTTGCCTACAAGTACGCATCTTGCGTATTTTGTATGCAAATGGACAAGAAAATATGCGAGTATGGTTTATCATCTGAAAATATGCATTTCCACCTCTACAGAAAAAAAGTAGTTCTTGCTAATCATATACATAGATCATGCGTTAATGCCTGGAAATAGACTCCTATTATTCTACCACAAGATAGTATCGCTTTTTTTTTTTTTCGCACACACTGACGCGCAAAGTTTTAAATGTTTACTAGATCTTACTGATCTAAATAAAGTTGAGTTCCTTTCAATGTGTCAGCTTATATGAAGTCTTTAAACTAATTGGGAATTAATTGATTGATTAGTTCTAATTCATCTAGACTGGATCTAGATCTAGAACCAGAGATATTTTACTATGTCAGGCATCTATAAATACTAATAGAATATACGTAAATCTAGATTTAGAATGGACATCTAGTCTATATCTAATTGTATAAACTAAATATATCTAGATTTAGATATAGACTTGTATAAAATTACATAATTATATAATTATTAGTATAGTCCCAATAACTCAAGATTGACAATGTCACCACTTAGGAAAGTGGGGGTAAGGCTGGTAGGAAAATAATATTGGAATTAGTTGCAAGTGAGCTCCCTTGTGTTGTAATTACCCACTTTACTTAAACATCTTAAACATAATGATTACGTCCTAAGCGTATCCATGTGTCAATTTAGTCATGCATGTTAATCAGTGACTTATACTCTTCTAAATCATTGGTTTTCATGGCTGATTCAGGCAACCCATTCAATGTTCAATAGCACAAGAGAAGAAGGAGTACTTGCACAAATTTGTCCTAGCATATAGAATAAGAAATGTGCCTTTATGTTTGTGTCTTTCTGAGCTCACTTATTGATTTACACAATAACTTCATTTCACCACTTCTTGGCCAGTATAAGAGCCTTCAATTGGGCATCTTGTAAGCTGCTGCTTTGTTTCTACAGAGAAATAAATTAGTCTAAACAACACACAATGCTGAGTTAATAGAGACTTCATATTTTTGGAATAGACATTATAACTCACATTTTCTTTTGTCACATTCTAAGAAGTCGTTATTACAAAACAACAAGCAATGATGTAATATATAAAGTAATATTAAATCCTTCCTTCTAATGTTCTTAACCCTTTGTTCATTTTAAAGTTTTTGTGATTGATATCTCCTTGGGACTTTACCACTAGACCAATCCTGGTTTTCTTGACTTATTTAGATGTAAGTTTACAACTGTTTGTTTGGGTAGTTCTAACAGATTGTTGTTCTATGTCTTATCTTAGTTGTGCACAGCAACTTTGCAGACACCCAATGTTTTATCTTATTTCTCATCGGTCGTTCATTAAGTATTGTCTGCGCGTTCTCAGGTAGTATTAGTATCAACAGTTTAGGGTCATTTGGAAAGATATCTTGAAATGTATATACGGCAGTCCACTTATATGGGTATTTCTGTACTCGGGCATTACGAGATCTTTTCCACTTGTGTAAGCTTTGTTGAATATCTGTTTAACGATACCAACATACACCTTGCTTTGATAGATTTTTTTGCATCTCAAAATGTATTTATTCTGGTATATAACTATTATGTTCCTGGTTAGTAAATTAACACACAACATGATCTTTTAAAAAAAAAATTAATATTCTAATAAATACAATGACCTATTATAGGCTATAATACAAAGTTCATATAACATGCTTTAACATGTAGACACCCAATTCAGTACATAGTTTGGTGAATTAGGTTGTCCCAGTTGATATTTTAAAGAATCTTTAAAATTATAGTGTTGAGCTATTAATAGTTATGTATCCTAAATTCTTCTTCTTCTAGTCAGCTTTATTGCTGCTGAGCTGGGAGCTCATTTGCAGACTGTGCCAAGGAAAAAAATGTGTGCTGTTTTCTTCAGTTGTTCAGCACTGCCGTACAGGGTGTTGGTTATGTTGGGCTGTAGTGGAAGTAGGGTCTGCCTAAGGTGGATTAGGGAGGAGCATTCAAAGAGGATATGGTTTACAGTTCCAAAGGGGTGGGCGCAGTGTCTGCAGAGGGGGAGTTGTGTGGAGTTTATTTTGTTCAGGTGGTAATTTAATAATGGTGTGTGTCCTGTTCTTAGTTGGAAAATTGTAGATTGTTCTTTGCGGGGGAGAAAGTTAAATACTGTCCAGTTTGTAGTCATGCCTGTGTTTCCTGATGACCATTGGTTGAGCCACTCCTCTTTGTGATTGTTGACTAACATTGATCTTAGGGTGAGGTAGTTAACAGGTCTATCTGGTTGTTCCATAGATGAACCTGCCTTTGATAGCTTATCTGCCTTTTCCTTTCCCATGATGCCAATGTGTCCAGGGATCCACTGTAGTGGGATATTGTTATTTAATTTTGATATCATCTGATGGATTATCCTAAATAAAAACTTGATTACATATTGAAATTACAATCATGTGATTTTGTTCTTTTAACACCTTTCAGATTAAATTTCTAATAATAAGGCTTGTCTTCGAGTCCGAAGATTAATGAGGAATGCAATATAAATGTGAAAACAGAACAAAAATAGACAGGCAATAAATGTATACCCATGATACTGACATATATAAGACTGGCAACACAATTGCTGACTCTTTGGCCCACCAGGGAGGGCAAATTCCACCCACTGAACAGGCTGTAAGCTGTCATCAAGCCCTGGCTATAATACAAAAAACAGAAATGGAAAAGTGGTTTGAGTGCTGGGACAAGTCCCAAAAAGCTTGTGGAGTCTGGGAGCGCATGAGGCGCCCTGACTGCACTTCCCCGTGGTGGAGGCTGTCCAGGCCTGAGCAAGCTATTATAGCACAGTGCAGGACAGGCCTTTGTCCTGTTGGCTCATATTTTTCGCGGCTATGGCCAAATTTTGATTCATGGTGCCCCCGCTACGGGGAAGAAGAGGAAACCGTGCCTCATATTCTGTTTGACTGCCCCAGACTTGCTTATCTCCATCTCAACAGGTCTGGGAAACCCAAAATTCTTGACCTGTATGGCAACATTTATGCACTACGCAAGACAGCAGGGTTTCTGTCCAGGGCTTTTGCAAGAGAGGCTTTGAGCCTCTCAAGCCCTCACTCAAATGGAGTTTGATGATGAGGATGACATATATAAGTATATGAATGTACAAAACATTACATTTTTATTTCATACATTTCTGTTGTCTTATTTTATATTCCAGGATAGTTGGCAAGTCAAGTATTTAGCTCCAGGTTCTACCAATGCTGTCAAACTGTCCAGGTTTTTTGACAAAGTAGGATTACAATTTTCTTGCCATTTTTTTTCTCTTAATGTGCCATTGTGCAGTAAATTAAATTTTACTGCAAATACTGATAATATCAACAAAAAAGGGGAGCAAAGATTACGATTACTTAGAAAATTGTCCTCATTTAATGTTAGGGAAAGGGCCTTGAATATGTTTTATCACGCTCACATCTGCAATGTTCTAAGTTTTAATATCATTGCCTGGTATGGCAATCTGAACATTAAAAATAAACTTCATAGAATCCTAAATGCTGCTGGTAAAGTCATTGACAAAAAACAAACCCCATTTGGGCAGCTGTTTGAGACAAACATTCATAAAAAAGATTCTAGAAATAAAAAATCCCCAAATGGGTAAGGAATTTGTGGTTTTACTTTCACATAAGAGATACAAGACACTGAGACAGAAAAACTCTTTTGTTCCCCTGGCAATCAAATCATTAAATAGAAACTATCTGATATAAACTTTTCGTATGTAAATTATGAGTGAGTCTGGTGTGAATGTATATTTTGGTTTTCTAGTTATAATTTTTTTTTATGTACTGGCCTATAAAGCACAAATTGTTAGACAAATTTCCTTATGGATAATAAAGTTTATTATTATTATTATTATTTAACCTTAAACTTTGGAAGCTACATGTTTAATCCCATGTTGTCAAATAGTTCTATGTTTATGTAACATCGTGAGAATGTACTCACAACATTGATGTAGTATGTTGGCAAGTTTTTTTTTCACTTAAATTATTTCATTGATTTTTTCCTATGTGCTACTTATATAGGCTCCCTGCAACTGTTATATCATTGATTTATTCTATTGTAGGATATATAAAGTCTCCCTTGAATTGTTACATCATTGAATCATTGATCTATACCTCTATTCTACAAATGTAAATTCACTTGTTGTTTTTTTTTTTTATCTACTTCACGCAGGTAGTTGAACGCAAACTCTCCAGCAATCAGGTCAGTACAACTGAGTCTATTGGCTTTCGCCAAGGTTACCAGTTTTAAGAACGGGGGCTGCCATTACGTAAGACTTACAGATCGAGTCTTTGGTGATTTTGTTTTTACTGGTGATGGCAACTCTTTCATGTCTAGAGCACTAAAGAGCTTTTGTAGTCAGATTTTTGATGTAGCTTTAGAAAGGTTAACAGCATAGCAAGTGCTTTGTGAATATAAATTTATTAACCCTTAAAGTGCTTAGCTGTTTTTCAGTGAGTGCAAACAAAATGGAATTACAATTCTGATGTTTAGAGGCTAATCTATTACAGGCATTTTAAGGGTTAATAGCCATTTTTAGGATAAGAACTGATATCTAGAAAAGAAGATATTGAATGGATTTTCCCCCTCCACTTTCTTGTTTCTTGTTTGAAAATTGGTTTGATCTTGAATTATTTCCTATATAAAAAAAAAATTATTTCTTTGATATTCTTCTAATTTTGTTCAACTCAAGTCGTGTGGAGTTGTATATTCAGCTTTCCTTAAGAGTTAATCTGCTTTTGTATTTGAATTAATAAACTAATTTTATTGATATACAATACAGTGACCCGAAGTAAATAGTATCATTTGTTAGAATATTGATATTAAGTAAGCTTTTTAATCTATACTATCTTATGCTGTGTAAGCATTTTTCTAACACTCCTGATAGCACTGCTTGATAAAGCATTAATTGTTTAAGATAGAAAATCAAATTTTTTAACATGAATGGTTAAGCTTGGTTTCTGTTAAGGTCATCATCTGCTCTATAGATGCAAGGTCTGAAAGGGGAACTTTACTTTACTTTTAATTTAAGAAATAAAAATAAAATTTTTTTAAATGTATGGTTTTAATTGTAAGTAGTAAAATCCAGTGGGACATTTCAAGGGAGATAATTTATAGCTTGAGACAAACAAAATATAATCAAAATTATTTGAGTACAAATTTGAAAGTCAAACCTGTGTTAGTTCTATTCTCTGGACTACATTGAGTAGCATAGGCACTTTTCACTAGCTTAGCTCACTGAAAGTGTGTTATGGTCAAGTAGTTTTGATACAATGGAATCGGAACATCAGTAATCTTAAGTCTACTTAAACCGAAATTAGGATATTTTTAGGAAACAAAATTTTTCTCTAAATCAGAAATATTCGCGCACAAAAAATAGTTCCGGTCCCAGTCATTTCAGACTATCGGGTCTCCACTGTATTACAATATTTAGAAATAACTCATTATCATTGCTATATCTTATCAAAATTGTTATCAAGTCTTTGATGCTATAGAACTAGACTGAGTTTCTGCACTGGATTGAACATTTTCCATTCTATTTTTGAAGCTAGAACTAAATATAGCATGGTCGTACATTTTATAGAACAAACTGTGTGTCTTCGAATTTTGTTGCATCATAGAAACAGGAAGTCACCTACCTATAAAAACCATCATCTAGTTTTTCCATAAAATTATTAGGGAAACAATAAAATTATGAATTCATTATGTGTTTATACAATATAGTGAACTATTAAAACAGGTGTGTTGCAAATTTTTTTTAACACATGTAACATTTCTCTTAGTTGGGTTTATCTAGGTTATTTTATGTCTGTATTGGCAGGATGCCACCAATTCTGATGGTACCTATTTAATGAGATTTTTAAGCTGAAGGACAACAAACTAACAAACATAACAATATATCTTTGTGTAATCTGTAATAGTTCTGTGGGGATAATTGTATGAAATAATATTCTAACATTTTACATTTATTGACAAATAGCTGTTAAAGAATCAATAGCCAGAAACTGAATTAACAAGTCAACAGATACAAATAAATTATACATTGAAACAAATTTATTCTCAGCCCAAAATAATTGAATTAAATGTTTATTTCATTTACCTTTTTTTCCCCAACAATCGTTTAAATTTCAACAATAATGAAAGATTAACATAACTAGCTCATATATATTGCATGGAAAAATTATAGGATTTATTTTTTTATCTTAACCGATTAAGCTATTCCAGTATCACTCCTACCTCAAACAACATTTCATATATAGTTGCATGAAGTTGCATGGCCTTGTCTCATAGGAGCTCTTCATATCTAAAGTTTTAACAAAGCTTGTTATATAAAAACAATATGAAATAATACTATAATTAATTGTCTATTGAAAGTTAGATCTTACATCATGAAGCTTGTGGGTTATTGAAATTGTGTTGGTTTTTTTTTGTATTTTTTTTAACCAGGGTCACATCAGCCCCCAACAGTCTAGAAGGATGTGGAAAGCTTCTCATGCTGACTGATTAAACTTGACAGACTGACAAAAGCATTGTATTGTATTGTGCTCAACATTCATTTTGGGGTGTGGACTTGGTCAGTGTTATGCTTTTATGTTCAGTTAAACCAGTGGTTCTCAACCTTTTAAGTTCGCGACGCCTTTTAACAATCCCCCACTCTGCCGCGACCCCACACACACACATACAGCAATAGAAGAGTAGACAATAACAATCCATATTTTCAATGTCTTAGGCGACCCCTGGCTAATGGTCAATCGACCCCCCAAAGGGGTCGCGACCCACAGGTTGAGAACCCCTGGGTTAAACATTCATTCTGAGTGTGGGTTCCTTCATGCCGCTCTTAATAAAGAATGTGCTATCTGCATGTGTCCATCTGGAGCGTTGGTTTGTCTGTCTTCATCGGTGTGTCAGTTATACAAAGTGTCTGTCTACAATGGTGTATGGCAAGTATACAAAGTGCCTGTCTACAATGGTGTATGTCAAGTATACAAAGTGTCTGTGTATGTATGAATCATTTATTTATTATGTAGATTACATTATTAAAAATAATGTCTAAAACTACACAACTACACCTATTGTACCATGGGCATAGTGGAGGGGGGGGATGTTCAGGATTCAACCCCCCTCTCACACACACACTCGCAGGGAAGGGGTTAATTTGGTGACTGTAATTTATTTTTTTTTAACTAAAGGAAAAACTAAATTCATAAAATATTCAAACAATAAATACTAAAGGAAATTACTGTTACTAAATTCTATGAGCATAGCCAATGGCTGTTTTGAGCTTAAACCCCCCCCCCCCCCCAACCACCACCACCAAATAAAAATAAAAAAGCAAAGCTACATTCATCAAATTTCATTAACTAGTGGATTATCTTAGCTTAAAAATCCCCCTCAAAAAAATTTAGATAAAACTACTATTGCCAAATTCCATGATCACAGCCATGGGTTTTTGAGAATGTTGATCTCCTCTCCCAAATCATATAATAATAAGGCTTGTCTTTGAGTGGGAAGATCAATCAGGAATGCAGTATTTCCCATGGCTATGGAGAGCCTACATCCCCTCTCCCTAATCATAAAACTAAAGCTAAACTACAATTACCAAATTTCATTATTGTGGAGTTTGAGATTTAACCCCTCCCCACTAAAAGTCACTGGGCTCCATTAATAGAATAAATCTAAAGCAAAATACTATCATCTAATTCCAGGCGAGGGTTGAGGTTTTACTGAACCTGTGTGTTCAACTGAAGTTTTTAAGTCATTGGTTTGCATGAGTTTTTTGTTGTTTTTTTTTAGTTAATAAAATGTATCTGCTTCTTAACCCTTATGGCGCGTGTGGTAGTTTAGCCTCCAAACATTAGAATTGTAATTCCATTTCGTATGCACTCATTGTAAAAAAAGCTCAACACTTTAAGGGTTAATGGACTGTGTTTGTATGTATATGTTTGTGTGAAACTGATGTAATAGATGTACTTGGGGTTAAGATGCTATTTTTAGAAAAAAAAATGGAGTACCTGTACTTTGTATTAAAGAAGGGAATGACAGATGAAAGAGGAGACTTAAGATGAAGACATGAGTGAATGATGAATGACGGAACTATTAGTTGAGAATTATGTTACTATGGATACTGTGTATTTTAATTTGCATTTTGTATACCTCTTCTGTAAATATTTGTAATAAAAATGATGTTTATTTTGTTCATAAAAGAGGATTTCAAGCTTTTTATTCATGTGGTGGGTTTGGCACAGAACAAACTAAATGACATGACGAAGGCAACTCGTAGGACGATTCCAAACTGTTTATTATACATTAAAGACCTGCAGCCATACTTAAACACATGGTGTAGAACCAGGCACAAAAGGGAGTGGAGACGACGTAGGTCCAGTAACATACGGACACTACAGTGACGAGATGCGGTAGAATGGACAGTGCCGACGTTGTTCTGCCTTTACGCGGACACAAGGGGGAAGGGGCACGTGGATATCTGGGTGGCCGGTGTGGCCTAAAAAAGTATCCATTCCACTACAGAGCCCCTAGCTTGAAACGACCCGTCCCGGGGCGTTCAGTCTAGTATATTTCTGAAAACTGAAACAACTGTTTCTTGTCAGTGTCTTCTGGAACGACAAACATCTTTCCAGTTTGTAACGTGCTGGTTCCATCAGTCATACAGAGTGGTCTGTCTGGTTTCTCTTTGACACAAAAATCTTTCTCGATCCATGATGTCTGGGAAGCTGTAGAAAGTGTGATATGGAGTAGTGAGCGAAATCGTCTATGTGGCTGGTTCAAATGCTTGTAGTTTCTTTTTTTGTCTATGTGTCCTCCGGACTCTTATGCCTGTTCTTGTTTGGCTGCCCAGAGATAAAGTTCCTATTTCTCGATGCGGGGTATGTTTGAATGGAGTGACTTGCATCTGTAGTGGAAATTGCATCAACTTGTTGCTCACTGGTTCGTTGTTCCACTTGGTGGGTTGGCTGTGAAACAATGGGTTCACTATTGCACACAGATTGAACCTCAGCCGTGAATTGTGGTGGTGGCTGACATTGACGCCCTACGTGTCCAGCCTCCCAGCAGTTGGTGCAGACTGGTGATCCGTTATCAGTGTATGGGAGGAATCCTCTCTTTGTCCTTGTCCACACAAGACCCGGTTGTGCTGTTGGTCGATTTCTGTTTTGGTTGCTATGTTTCGTGTGTCTTTGTGTTGGTCTGCGTTGACTATGTGGTTGACTAGAGAGTGGGTTAGTTGAACTTGGCAGACTGTTATAGCCTGACCCCTTTATCTCTTCAAGTTGCTTCTCTAACTTGGCCAATTTCGCTAAGAGAACCTCAGACCACTGCTCTTGAGCTCGAGCTGCATCTTTGTTCTGGTTCTCCAAGTTGAATGCATAGTTTCGTAGATCTTGAAAACTTATCTGGGGATGTTGCGCTATGAACCTAAACAGCTCTCTGCGAAGTTCTGGATCTTTCACTCCATAGGCATATTGGTCTCTCAGTCTTTCCTCCTTGAAGCAATCTATTCCTTCTCTTTTTTCTTGTCTTATGGCCGTTGTAAACTCCTTAAATAATCGGTGAGAAAATTCAAGCAGTGACTCACTTCTTCTCTGCTGCGACATCAGAAATGTAATCTCTGCCTCTCGCACCGGTATGATTACTTCAAAAGCAGATGTAAGTGCATCAAGCAGAGCTTCTGGATCACTTCTGATATGAGGTGGCTGAAGATCTACCTCTACTCTAGCTGGACCACTTATGTTCGCAATGATGGTTGCTGTCTTCTCTTGAGGCGAGATGTAAGGCCAAAGTTCCCATAGATCTCTTATTTCTCTGACGAAATCTTCAATTGAAACCTCAACATTTCTGCCATCCCCGCTGAACTGTCTCATTTTTCTAGCAGGTTCTATGATGTAGTGAGGGGGCTGACAGGCCAGCTTCAATGCCTCAAGTTCAGCTTGTAGTCGAGTCAACATCCCCTTAGTGACACGTTCCACTCCCTCCGGCTCTCCTCCACTGCACGTGGGACCCACGTCTCTCCCCTTCACTGAACTAGGTTCCATCATACTTCTCTCCATCTGGCTGCAGGTCTTAAGAAACTCTAACAATAATAGTAACCTAATAACTAAATCTATCTCAACAGAAACAATTTTTAAGCTAAGTAAAATCACAATTAAGAAAATATAAGCAAATTATTTTAAAATATACTAAACTAAATCTAACTACCCTGAAACAAAAAGAAGAAAACAAAAAATAGAAAATATTTGAAAGTACAGAAACAGGAAAAAATAACTTTTACTTGTGGACATCTACGTCTGGTTGTCACTTTCTTAGTTTCGGTTGTCAGGAAGCAGATTCTGAGACGTCTTCTGATCCCACAGTGTAGTCTCTCTTCCTCGTGCTACCAAGTTTCTGTGGTGGGTTTGGCACAGAACAAACTAAATGACATGACGAAGGCAACATTTACTCTCGTAGAACGATTCCAAACTGTTTATTATACATTAAAGACCTGCAGCCATACGTAAACACATGGTGTAGAACCAGGCACAAAAGGGAGTGGAGACGAAGTAGGTCCAGTAACATACGGACACTACAGTGACAAGAAATGCCGGTAGAATGGACAGTACTCACGTTGTTCTGCCTTTACGCGGACACAAGGGGGAAGGGTCACGTGGATATCTGCGTGGCCGGTGTGGCCTAAAAAAGTATCCACTCCACTACATTCAAATGTGTGGATCTGTTGGACTCTCATCAATCTTCCAATCAACTTTCATTATGGCACTAAGTGTTTTACTGACTCCTCCTTGGTAGCAGAAATTGTCTTATGACAAAGCTTGTATGAACACCGTCTGTCTGTGCACAAAGTTATTTCTCCCACTTCCCATTATCGGATCAAGTTGAAGCTTTGCAGAATTGATATAGAAAAATGGAAATAATCGGGTTAAAGAACAGCTTAGGTGCTAATTGAATAGAAAGGAGCAGAGGCGGCATCTGAACGAGACAGCTGGAGGTTTCTTAGAAAAGTCGGCGGGATACACATTTGAGACAAAAGGAAATCTACTTCCGAGAACTGACGTAGACAGCGGAATGACAACCTAATAAAAACGGTTAATCGCTTATGTCTGCGTTGGTTGTGGAAGAATCGTGCTTACGACTGCGTAGTAATGTGAGACTATCGTAGTAATGTAATCATCTTCTTTTTTTGTAGTAACGTTTGTATTATATTAGATAAGAATTTGAGACTATCGGGATTCTCCGATTCACTTCATTATTAAACAAAAAATCATTTGGGAATTTCCGATTTTCATTGTGACTTTTCTTACTAGATTCGACAATAATACCATAACATATACACATTTATGCCTATTTGTTATGTGACATTTTATGTCTCGAGAAACTATATTTTCACTTTGCAATTCACAGAATCTATAGATCTAGCTATGATTTAAGGAATGACACAAGGTAATAATGAAGTGTACAAAAATGTTCTTATCCTCAGACCCTTAGTGTGTAACTCATGACGTGACCATGAAGCAGATCTAACTCCGGTCAATTCTGATACTTTATATTTAGACCCGAAGTCACCCTATTATTAAAAAAGGTCAGCTGACCATATTATTCTTCAATACTATTCTTCATTGATGTGTATAATATATTCATGGGTATTGTGTAAAACTTTGAGTCATTGACGATTTAGGCGTCTAGCTTCCTAACCAATAATAAAAGCAACCATATTAAAATGTTATATCAGGAACCCTGACTTGACCTTATCACTTCTAATTGGTGTTGGTCGTTAATCTAAGCAACAGATCACTTAACTTACATTGCCAACTAACTTCAAAATTGTCTGCATCATCACCTTTTTATGTTGCTAATGGGACCAATAATATAGAGTCTAGGGACTCAGTGAAAATAAACATGACACTCCCCATTCTCTTGATAGTCATTTAAAGACTTGCTTCCCCACTCTTTCCTGTCCTCTCAGCTTCATTAAGTATACTTCGCCATGTCTGTCCTCCGCTGGTCTTGTGCCCTTTGTGGTTCCAATCAGTGGCGTAGCTAAGGTGGGGGGGGGGGAGGAGGGAGAAAATTTGACCCCACCCCCCGGGCCCCCACTTGGGGGGGGGGGGCCAAATGATGTTTTTTAATTAAAATTAAATATTACGCAAAATGCAGTGGCCCCCAAAAATGGCAAGCCCCTGGGCTTCCAAACAATGTAAAATTCCTAGCTACGCCCCTGGTTCCAATCCAAAGCCTGATTAGCTCTGTAGTTGTGACTGATATATACGTCTTGCTTCAAGCCCACTTTCTTTCTAAGACCTGCATCTCTTAGTCCACTTTATCTGCTAAAGTTTGATGGTGTTTTGGGTGATTCTATAATTCACAGCCTAAGCTATAATAAATGTAGTGTGGAAGAAGGGGCATTCAAAAGGGGTCAAATAAACGATTACCCCCCCCCCAACCCCCAGAATGCCCTTTTCCCCCTCTAGCTCTGAAAGTGCTTGTCTAAAAAATGTATGCGGTGATTGCTGTGTCTATTAGCGTACCTTGCTAGTCTTATGAAAACGAATCAAAAGTGCTAGGTCTGTAGATCTCTCAATAAATAAAATCCAGAATTAAACTAATAATTAAAGAGCTGAAAAGTGTGTGGTGACGGGTCGAGCCATTGGAGGATGCTTAAAAAACGAAATATTTAAATAGATCTAGAGATACATTTTCCGCCAAGTTTCAACCATTTTTTTTCTAGATTTTTCTCTAGACCTAACTCTAACTTTGAATGCGCTCACACTTTTGGACTTGACAACTCAATAACTATAAGCATCAAGCAGAACAACGTTGAACAACGCTTCGCATTTTTTAAATTTCTGGTGCTCGTTTCTCTTGGAGAACACTTAAATTAGTTAACTCCTTTCTGATCTGACCAGACTAGAGATCTAACAATCTTGATGTAGATCTAAATTCTAACAACTTTCACTGTTTCAGTCATTGTCGACTCAACTTTGTATTATCTAATAAATGTGTTGGTATGACAAAACGTTTTGTTAACACTACACAGTGACAAGTTTGGCTGAGTAAGCAACAAGATTGTATTAGAAACCAGATTTCTTTGCGGTGAGTTTGCATGCTCTGGTCTGTGATAGTGATACTAGTAGGTATGTGACAAAATTTTTAAAAACAAAAAAAAAATAATATGATATCAGATTGTTAAAGTGCTTTTTCTGAGCTTTCCAATGATATATAGATTGTTGGTATAGGTGCAGCGAATAATAAAAAAAAAATTTTTTTTACGCATTTTCACTTAACATTAAGTCAATGGAAATGATGACACCAGATTTTATGAAAATTGAAGGAAAATTGCTAATATTTTCACCAATTTTCAAAGCACATTTAAAAACCATATATCAAAATAAAGCTCATGGTGTGCTTAATTGAAGTATGGTATTGTTTTATAAAATTTATTTATAAAAAAATTTTTTTTTTTTTTTAACTAAGCCAATATGACATAGTTATTTTTAATTTATTAAATAAAACTTTAATTTATTTTTATTTTTAAATTTTATGAATAGTATAATATTAAACCACTTGTTCTGAGCTTTCCAATGATATATAGATTTTTGCTATAGGCTCAACGGTTAAAAAAATATATAAAATTGTAACGCGTTTTCACTTATATTGTAAAGGGTTTTCTGAAAATGTGTAACAGTTCGCTAATTTTTACCTCACAGCTAAAAGCTTTGTATATTTATAAAAAGATTAGGATGTGCTTAATAAAAAGTATACTGTTTTTTTTTTTACATTTTGATTCTATTGGGTGCAGGTGACAATTAAGTTCATTTAAGGTTTTGTCCCATACTGCACTTAATCTTATGATAGAAGCATGATTAACAGATGCCCGATCTGACATAGTGTTGGAAATATTTTTGATAATTTGATCATGGCAACTGGTAAACTCAATTTTATGAAAATCAGAATAAACGTAGGCTAAATTTTTTATAGATTCAATTAAGTGTTTTTCATAATCCTCTGCCCTCCCACCACTCAACTGATCTAAAGCTATAACAAAAGTATCAGTTGGAGTGGTGAGATGTAGTGAGTTGACAAGTACACCCTCTTGGGTTGTGGCATCAAACCCAAGAGTTAGATGTGGTGTTTTCATGGCAACTTCAGCGGCTTGTAGGTCTGAAATAACACCAAGTTCTCTTACAAAGTTGTCTACTGAGGTTCTGTGAGGGACGCAATCGAGAAGAACACCCAATCTCTGTGATAAACTACTTACTATAGGGGAGATAGAAGAATGTGGGGCTTGGTATAAAAGACAATTAAAAAACAATCTAGTCATTACATCATAAGTTTATTTTTTTTTAAGGGACCTAGCTTTATTTTCTTTTAATTCTTTAATTTCATCTTCAAGATGTAATTTATCACTTTGAAGGGATGTAATGATTGCGTCCCTCTCAGCAAGTTCTTTATTATATGAGGATTTAATTTTATTAACAAGTTCTTGGTGAGTTTTTTTGTGTGCTAGATGCTTTTTACATTTGAAACATTTTCTTTTTAGAGATTGAATTTTAGATACATGTAATTTACCTAGTAGATTTTTTATTCTTTCATTTTTTCTTTTTATAGATTGTCTTAGAGTTTTAATAAGGGTTGGCAGGGAGTTGATTTGAGATTTTAATAAACATATTTTTTGTCTATATTTACTTTTGTCTTCACTTCTTGCCTGTGACATTAAAGAAAGGCGTCTTTTTAATGTTCTTCTACGAGGGGTTAATTCATTATTGCTTCTTAAATTTGATGAAACAGTATTTAGTTCAGTTGGCTGATTAATATTTGAAATATCTAGAGCTTTAGTTGGAGTTAGATCAGGGTTAGGAGCAGTTGTGTTTGGTAATGGAGTTAGATCAGGGTTAGGAGCAGTTGTATTTGGTAACTGATGAAAAATTTCACAAGATTTTTTAGATTTCCGGCAAATATGTTGTAATTTTTTTTTTTTTTACTTTTCAATGGTGTATTCAATTAAATTGTGAACTTTTTGAGTTAAAACTGGAGTAAAGGGAAATCCAAATGTGGAAGCAACAATTTCAGCTGTTGATGTTTTGGAGGATTGATTTTGCAAATAAATGAGTAGTACATATCCTTTAAGGCATAGTTTATTAGTATCATCAGATGCAAGTTGTGAGTAGTTAAAATTTTCAAATAGAAACTTGTACAAAACAGTGTCTTCCACATTTTTAAATGATGAAAGCTTTCTTTTTCTTTGTCTTGGCATGATAGTAATCTGATAGTAGCTTATAATTAGGATGTGTTAAAGAAGAGTCCAGTAAACAATCATACAAAATTCTTGTTAAGTCTTGATATTATATTTTAATGTAGATCTACATCAAGTAATTATTTAAACATTGAAGTAGCCTAGATTAAGAAAATAAAAAAGAAATATTAAATGTATATATCTAATATACTGAGATATTTATATTTTTACAACTGACACTAAAATTGTATACAATCTTGAATAAGTATCACTAGTGATACTTAAAGTAATTTAATTATATAAATTTTTAAAAATCCACGAGTCAAAGAAAAATAAGGTATTAAGGTCGATAGATATAATTTTTAAATTGTCAATTACCATCATTTAGAAAAAAAAACAACTTATACAGGCCCAATTAGTCACTATTTAAAGTAAATTTATATATAAACCAATATAAAGATTTAGCATGATTTCTTTATTTCTTTTTTTTTTTTTTAAAATAAATTCTATATCTAGATACTCTTTTAATAGATCTAGATCTATATAAAGACAAACTAGACATATAATGTAAAGATAATTATATTCTATATAGCTACCCAGTATAGATATAACAAGACAGTGAATGCACCGCAAAGTTATATTATAGATTTACTATAAATGGGAAGCGTAGTTGAGAGGCCAAGTGCACTTGAACTTGGCTTGGCTACCTAGAAGGGGGCTCGAGGTTTGACACCCGATTTGGGCAGAGTTGTGTTTACTGAGCGGCTAAAGGCAGCACGGAAAACCAACTCCTAGATTACCCCCCCCCCCCCCCCCCCCCCCCCCACTGGTCCACAAATGAGATTGGACCAAAAGCGCTCAGAGCATGCTATAAGCATAAAAGTAGCACTATATAAAAGCTATAAAAATAATATATAATATTGGTAGATGGCTGTCCAGCCATGCGGTTTGCGCACTGGACTGTCATTTAGACTTATCAATTGTCTACGGTTCAAACCATGCATGCTCTATTTCCCATTGGAAAAGAAAGTATATTATCTTCAACTCTGAAGGTATATCCGAAACATGCAAACATTTTATTATGATTATACTCTGATTCATCTTGACCTGTTATATCTAAATTCGTAATATATACTATCTATTACTATTATAGATCTATATCTAGATGATGATTTAATCCACTCAAATTGATATAATACAATATGGATCAATGGATAATTTCCTATACTCTATATATTATATATATGATATATAATGATAATCATTATCATCACAAAAATCATTTAATTTTAGCTTATATATCTAGATTTAGTAATATTTGAGTAATAGTAAAATATATATATAATATAGTAATATAGAAACTTTAGTTTCCTATGTGTAGTCTATGGTCTACACTTAGTAGACTCTAGTTATAACTTATTTATTGGGTTTAGATAACTTTAGTTTCCTATGTCTATACTTAGACTCTAGTTATAACTTATTAGGTTTAGATCATCATGACTCCTGATGATTGATTTAGAATCTAGATTTTAATTTAAGATAATTAGATATATCATAAAATCATATACACTATATAGATCTAGAGTAGAGTATAATTAGATCTAGATCTATAGTATTATACTATTCTATACTGACTATGACTATACTGTAGATTTAGATCTATTAGATAATTAGTATTGGAGTATTGCTAATAAATAATTATTAATATTTATTATGATCTCATATGATGATATGTCTATAAGTCCATAGTCTAGATTGACTAGATCTAATAATTCATCTAATCTACACTTTAGAATAATGTACCTAGTATTGATCTTTTACTAAGTCAATACTATATATAGATTCAACTTATTACTGAATAAACAATTTGATCTAGAATCTAGACCTAAATCTAGTATTTAGATCTAAGATCTTCCATTCTCAAATTGAATGTTTACACCTGACTACGGGGCAAAATTGTATTTTTAATCATGTGATCAAATAATTTGTATTCGCCTTTTAACATATAACCTGTATGATTAAAAGCTAAATCGGAGCATTTGTGCATTTTTGTGGTAATTCTGCAAAAATGACAAACTTTTATCGAGATTATGTAAAAGAAATTTTTTTACATAAAAAAATTTTTTCTTGTCATTTTTTAAATTAATTATTTTAGAAAATATGTTCCCACTTCTAAAATAACAGTTGAAATCCTTTCTAACACAACTATTTATTTATAGTTAATTAAAAATCAATAGCACCATTACTTCAAATAAAAATAAAAGTTCTAAATGGCGGCACACTTTTCGCGCCACTCAAAATTAGTAAACATCCGGGGAATTTCGCATAGCTAATACTAGACTACTCATAGCACTGATTGACTGATTAGTGATTTAAACTAAGACTCTCTATAAAGTCATAGATTATGATAGATAAGATACATATTACAGCAACTGCCTTTTTAAAAAAAAATAATGTCTGATTGTAGCAGTCCAATCATGATAATCTATATCTATAATCTATTTTGGTATGATTAGTATCGGAAGATGGATTTCTTTTAAAGACATTTGACCGGGGGTTGATAGCATGTTTCCCCCCAATCCGTCTAGCTCTATTCTATAGGCCAACGGTGAAGAAATATTTCTTCTTAAAGTTTCCTTTTATTGAGATGTCCAGAAATGGATGAAAAGGGAGGTGGGGAATGAACTAAATAAATTTAGTAATTTACCAAGATATAAAAAGAGGTCTTAAAAAGAATACAGAAGAATGTTAATAAAATTAGAAATACATTTTTTAAATCCTTTTTAAATTAGATTTTTTTTCATCAAGCTACATCAGTAGTTCCCAATCTACATACTAAACAGCTGTGACTGAAGTATTTGCCTGTATTTGAAAGGATGTAAAAAGAGTGTGGGTTACTAGAAGTGTTGTACCTTATATCTTATATAATACAGATGTTACTTACAAAAAAAAAGATGATTATGTCCTATGTGTCATGCATCTAATCATGCATGTTAACCAAAGAATTTGGGTTACTAGAAGTGTTGTGTTGTACCTTATATCTTATATAATACAGACGCTACTTCAAAAAAAAAAAGATGATTATGTCCTGTATCATGCATCTAGTCATGCATGTTAACCAATGACTTAAATTCTGCCTAGTCACTGTTTTTCCTGGCTGGCTCAGGCAACCCATTCCATGCTCTAATAGCACTAGTACTAGGGAAGAAGGAGCATTTGTACAAATTTGTCCTTTCTAGCTTATGGAATGTGCCCCTATCTTTGTGTCTTTCTGAGTATTTTATTAGATTTTGGCTTTTGCTGTAACTCTAGATTAACTTAGTTGTTAATATAGACTGTATATATCGAAGTTATCATTTTAATTATTATTTTATTATCAGTGATCAATTGTTATTTCTTGTTCATAACTTTGATGATTTACTTAGATGAAAAAGTACCTTGATGCTATTAAATATTTTTATTTATATTATATTTACTCTAGAGAAAGAAGTTATGGATGACTATGATAGTGCATCAAACTATCATGAGGTTCCGGGCTATGTGCCAGTGGAATTAATACTCCAACATTCGCAGAATGGCACCTATTCAATAGTTAGAGTGGAGTTTCCTTTAACCACCAAAGTTTCTATTTTAAAACAAGACATGGAAAAACGGGTAAAAGTTACTTATTTTGTTTTAGTATAAGGAATTTTTAGTAAATTTAACAGTAGAAATATTTGTTTTACATGTTTTGGATTTCCCTTCAGAGTGTAAGCTAATTTACAACCTCCTGCAGGAAGGGTATGAACATATGACGATAGAGACAGCACAGACATGATCAGGCAGCCATCCAAGTAGAGGCTAGAGTTAGAGTTAATGTTTCAGTTGATGGTTAATACAGAAGAGTTAAGTTGTAATTGTAGAGTTTAGTTAATGTTTCAGAAGAGCTATGTGATGTAACTGTAGAGTTGAGTTAATGTTTCAGAAGAGCTAAGTTTTTGTAACTGTAGAGTTGAGTTAAATGTTTCAGAAGTTTATCTAAGATTCAGAATTTCAATGCTTTTTGTTTTCCATTCTACTAATAAAAAAAAATGTTTATCAAATAAAGGCAGACTCTAGTGGTATTAAAAAAAAATCTGAATAAAGTATTTGTATGCATATAACTTAACCAGATAATTTCTTTCTGTAAAATAATTGCAAGAAATAATCATTCTTTGATGTTTTCAATCGTGTGAGTGTGTCAAGTCATTATGCTCACTCTTTCTCATCTGAATCTGTAGAAAAAGAAGCAAGAAATTCTAATTCTTGTCTAGAACATCTAGAACATTCTAGCTCTTTTTCACAAGCTCAAGCTGTAGTTCTGTCTTGGACTTTTTTTTTTTCAACATTCATTGCACTTTTACATTTAGCACATTAAAAAACAACAACAAAGCACAACATAACTGCATGACAGCTTTGGAAGTTATTGAATTCCATTTGATTTCCAGTAGCCTTATCTGCATATGCTATTTACCTGGCATGATTCAGACACAATCTGTGGTGAAAACTTATCCGTTATCATAGAGAAAAATTTGCCTGAACAAGAATTGCTGTTTGACAACATAGTTGGACTGGAATGTTTCTATATGAACCAGTGCAGTTGCCTTGTTGACCTTGTTATCAGAAAGAGTAGAAAATTGTGCACAATGTCTTAGCACTCTTTCAAAGGTTTTTACAAAGTATATTTATGAGTTTATATAGTTGTTGATGTCTTTGGTCATTTCTATTTAACAAAAATCCTGGTTAGCTAGCTTATGGAAAAAAATAATCATTTTATCGTAGTGTGATTGTGAGCATTTTATTATATGTTTATGTATTTTGAAGTTATGGTTAAGTGTTTCATATATTATTGCTGCTTTCTCTTTAATTTTCTGGTCTGGAGAGTCTCTAAATCTACTGCGTTTCTTTTCCGGCATTGTCTTCAAAGATAGTGGATTTATTAATGGTGTAACTAAGTTTAGATTAACTTTTAATAAAGTTGGAGTTAATTTTTTCTTATTTTGATGATAATTTTTTGGACATGAAAAGACAACTCTGTAGCTTAAGTTTTTTTCTCTGCCTTTATTATACATGGTTATATAATCTACACCAAGCCATCAGCTGACAGTGGGATTGGTGGCTGATAGGTAGAGGGCTTGGCTTCTGAACCAAAGGGTCTTAGGTTCAAATTCCGGTGAAGACTGGTATTTTGAATTTCTGGATTTTCTAGCTGTTACCGAGTTCTCCCAGTTCTAATGAGTACCTGACATTAGTTGGGGAAAAGTTAAGTCCGTTGGTTTTTGTGCTGGCCATATAGCACCCTCATTAACTGTGGACTACAGAAACAGATGACCTTTACTTCACCTGCCCCATAGATTGCAAGGTCTGAATGGGAAAATTCTTCATCAGCTGACAAACTAGCCCTCCATCCACAAAACAGTAACTTTTGTTTTTTGTTGATCAAAAAAAGTACATTAATATCACAATATTGACATAATAACAATTTCATATTGTATACAAGTTACACTGTATAATTGTTTTTTTTATACTGTACTGAGCCTTACTGAACTGACATATAGTACTTTCTCTATCTTATGGCTTATATAATATAAGGATCTGGAAAGCGTCTGGAAGGTCACAGAAGCACTACAAGCCTGTCACCAGTCGCTTTGAGCATGTTTTTGGTCATATCTCTAGTAATTCATTTGCTAATCAATTTCATTCCAGAAGTACACTCAGTGACACCTGCCTGTGCTGCTAGTTCATTCATAACTATTATAGTAATAATATTTTTTTTTAAATTGCAACTTTTATGCTTGCTCGTTGCGATCAAATCCAATCCCTTTTTTGTGGACCTTTGGGAGAAGGGGGTATCTGGAAGGAGGTCTCTGTGCTGCCTCCTCAAACACAATTCATCTCGAGTTGGGATTTGAACTCAAGTCCCTCTTGATAGGCAGCAGACTGGCTTATGCCACTTAGTCCCACAATAAGGCTTACCTTTTTGTCTTGTCCATTTCATAACGCAGGTAGCTGTAACAAAGAATTTTATGAAACAATTAACTTTTTTTTCCCTTTGTTTTTGTTTCCAGTTAAAAATTCCACCCGAACGTCAAGAGTGGTTTTATAAAGGGGTTGTCATGCAACCGTATGATACAATGCTGCACAGGAGAGTCAAAGTTGATGATAAAATTGTTGTTAAAGAGATTACAGCTACAGGGCACTAACCAAAAGATTAACTGTTATATGGCCTTTCAGGTCAGCATTGCACCAGAGTTTTAGGATGGACAGATATAGAGGGAGTGACCTTATGGCATTTCAGGACTGACACAGCCGTGTGTTGATCTAAAGGAGTTATAAGGCTGACATGCCAATAGAATGAGGTGACAAAGTGGATCTTCAGGACAGATACACTCTTATTATGAGTTGGCCTTGTGGATATTCAGGACAGATACACCCATATCATGAGGTAACCTAATAGATTTCCATGTTCCAGCAGGTTGACACATACAATCATAGTACGAGATGACTTTATCTTTCCTTGGTCTCAGTCTTATGATCTAATTAAAATGTCAGAACCTGATTGACCAAATTGTCATTTTAAGATAAAAAGACTTGAGAGATTTGTCGTGAAAGCTAGAATTATGTCTGTGCAATATTTTTTACAAAGCTTATATCAACTTACTCTTGTTTGCCTGTCGGTCTGGTAAAAGGGTGGACACATTATTTCTGACACCCATTCTCTGATCAAGTTGAAACTTTGCACAATTATTCATTGGCTTAAACAAAACATGAATCAATAAAAAAAAATTAACCAATTAGTCAACTAATTACTGGTAATTAATTATTTTGTTTCATATCAACAAGGGAAATTATACCTTCAGTATTTGCAGATATTGCTTATGTAGGGTTTTGTCACCTTGGATAATTCAATTAATTTCACACGTTTATTTTCCACCACACCTTTTCTCGGATCTAGTTGAAACTTTAAATGATTATTTATTGTACATAACCACATAAACAAAAAATAAATTGATTAGAATATTAACCAATTGGTAAATTAATTATTTTGTTTGAAATTGATTAAGGAAAATAATATCTACATTATTGATATATATATTTGTAAGTGCAAAGTTCTTAAATAAGCCTGTTTTGGCAGGGCTGCTCCTTAGTGTAAAAGAAAAGACTCCATTAAAAATCTGTTATATGTAAAGTTTATTTCTTATTAACTGTTTATGTACTGGTAATGAAATTAAGTGTACACTGACACATTTTCTTTAGAGAATATGTGCATATGAAACATGTAATAAAACAAAATTTTATTAATTTCTACATCTTTTATGACTATTAATCTTTAGAGACCAATTGTTTGTATTTGCAAATAATTTTAATAGTGAATTAACACTACAGTACCTATGTTTGTATATTTAGGCTTAGAGTATAATATAGTATAAATAGTAATTGTTTGAAATATATTCATTTGGAGTAGTGTCTTTTTACTTCTCTTTCTTCAATATCGACACCACTTTCAGAAACCTCTAAATGAGAGCGTCAGAGTCTCGGAACCAGCACTTAAAATTAGTATGGTACTATGAACATCAATAAAGCTCTTCCAAAGGAGGAATTTGCAAACACTACACAAGGAAAAGTCTGGCATTTAACATACACTTTACCAATTGTATGATGATGCACTTTATCAATAATAATGTGCAAGTTGAATTTTGTACCCTTGGGATGTGACCTATCTAAATTTCAGTTTTGACCCTCTTAGTATTGCACTTAGTGGCGTATCAAAATAAAAGCTTTGACCCTTGTAGCATTACATGTGATGTGGACTAACTGGATAGAAGTTTTAACTCTTAAAGTGCCGTTAATACACTTGCAAACTATATGGAGAACTGCCTAATCTGGAAACCACTGAGCAGTTCTTGGGATGTGACCTATCTAGATAAAACTTATGACCATCTAAAATAATCTAAATACAGGTTTTGAATCTTGTCTGTTATTCTGATATCTATTTTATAATTAAAACTAAAAAGTGCCAGAGAAGAAAAAAAATTAATGCAACCCACACAAGCTTCAGCAGTATTAAGTTGCAATGTGTAGCTTAACTTTTTAGTATGCCTCACAAACCATATAAAAGAAAATACCTCACCCTCCAGTGGATGACAAAAAAGGTCATTATGTAATATGAAGGACTAACTCTATATGAGCAATGAATTTCTTCAGCCAAGGCTTTTAAGAGTGTCCTTGAAGCACTTTTTCCCTTTGAAGTTACTTACAGCAACCTATAAATAAATCAGAGGAAATCTAGGATATTTTCAAAGAAGCTATTTAGAGCACACCAGAGAGAAACCATTAAGATGAGTTAAGTATCAAATAATACTAGGAAATAATTCTCTTTCAAGTAACATCTGCAATAAGATAAGAAAGCTATGTCAATGAACCTGTCTAGACAAAAAAAAAATTAATCCATTTTTGTTTTTAAATAAAATTTTATTATAAAAAGAAACTATGAAAAGATTCACACATGAAACGTTTATCAAGTTTAAAAAAAAGAAAAGAAATTCAAGCATGTTCAAATATAACAAGCATTCAATGGGCTAATGCTTCCATAGTCAGTTATGATAGCTCCCAGTAAGATCTGTGTTGGTAAATTAAATACAGAACAAACTCTAATCTTCATCCCAGTCTTTATTTTGTTTAGCTTTTGGTCCACCAGCTCTCTTGGCCATAATAATCTGAAACACAAGTAAAGACTTTCAGCACCAAATGAAGAAGTGAGCAATCAAACATTGAGGAGAGAAAAAGTTCAAGGATGTGCTAAAGCAGGGGTTCTCAACGTGTGGGTTGCGACCCCCTTGGGGGTCGATTGACAATTTGCCAGGGTCGCCTAAGACCATCGAAAATTATTAATTGTCAAAAATTGTTATTGTCTATTCTTCTATTGCTGTATGTGTGTGGGTGGTCGCTGAAGAGTGGGGGATTGTAAAAAGGGGTCGCCGATCATAAAAGGTTGAGAACCGGTGTGCTAGAGCAACAGCATTACAATAACATTTATAGAGTGAGGATGAGGTGGGACAGAAACATGTGGGACAGAAACATGAAAACAAGTAACAGGACATGAGCAAAGTAATAGATCTAGATTGTAGCCATTTATGCAAGAAACACAATTCTCTTGCAGGACATAACGATATGTTTCTGCCAACATGATTCTACCAATCTTTGTCATTCCAGTTACTTAAATTTTTTTCTAAGTGCCATACCACCATTCTAAAGCTGTCTTTTTTTCTGACCAAAAGAGGCCCAAAAAGATAAATGTATCCTTGAATACCTATCACATTTTGAGTATCTACCATTCAATTGATCTACTCTCTTTTTACTAAAAGGAAGTGTGTGCTGTAGACATAAGGAAAATGCATTTCTGCAGCTGATAATAGCTTTCAACACCCTTTCCATTTGGCAAAGGTTTTATTTTAAAAAATGTGAAAGATAAGCCAAAGTACTGACAGCCCGTTAACAAGATTTTATTGGCAATATGGTAAACATGATAGTTATAATTAATGCAGGCAGTCCAGGGAAGTTTGATATAACAAAGTTTGAACGTGTCAGTATTTTGTAGTACAACCCAGATAATGGATCTTATAACCCAGAAGTGAATGAAAACATCCCTAGCTCTACTTAGTGCACTATAAAGATAAATTTTATTACCTGATCTACACGAAGTACAGTGCAGGCAGCAGATGTGGCGAATTTCAAACCCCAGTATTTAGTTATGTACAGATCAAATATTTTAGCTTCAGTAGCATCCATGACTGCAGCACTTTCAGCCTAGAACACAAAAAACACTTATCTTAAAACATGGCAAATACTCAAATCATTATAGAAAAACTCTTGAATCAAGAAAAAAAACATGATTCTAGAAAACTACTCTATATGTTCATTTCAGAGAATGATCCAAAACATGTAGTTCATGATAAAATTATAAAGGCTAGCTTAAAGATAGGAAAAGCTGTTGAAGTAGACCCATGTGAAAAATGAAATGGCTGCAGCAAGGAGATTCGAGTGACTTGAAAGTAGAATTTAAAATACTTTAATGTTTTTTTTAAATTAAATTTATGATTTGAATTTTAATAAACTGATAAAGAAAATCTGTGTATCTATAATATGAAGCACAAAGTAAGGTGTATGTCCCAAATAAAAATCAAAACAGTTTGACCAATCTTAATAAAAACTAGGCATAGATGTTCCTTAAATCATGGCGGAGACCATAGTGTAGGTTTAATGTCCCTCCCAAAACCGGGGACCCCAAAAATAAAAAAAAATAAAGTTTATCTCTATTAAAGAATTAAACGTTTTTAATAACCCGTTTTCACAGTAGTTTATAATTGATATGAATATGTCAGCTGAACAGGTAAACCCATTTTCAAATTCTATATTTTTTTTTGAGACAAAGTTTGACAAAGATCTAAATCCAATCCGCTAGATCCATAATACACTAACAAAGGCCAGCAGGATGCGGTCATATGTGGCTAGTTTTAAAATAAAAATTAGTTTAGCTTAAAAAAGAATTTCAACCTTCCATTTTTTATATATTTTTTTTGTATTTTGGAATAATACATATGCATATATATGAGATTAGATTTGCAATTTAGATCTACAATCTTACCACAGTAAACACAGTCATAGAAAACATACCTCAATATCAATGCCAGCATTGACCTTCTTCTCATGATGAGCAGCATATAGTTTACTAATGGCATCTGTTGCCTGTAACAAGAAACAGCAAAAAGATCAGTTTCAAATAATTCTATGCCAAATAAATGAATAAGGAAATAAATTATTGATCCATTGTAATGACTATCTAAATTAATGACTCTCAGCCACCATCTATACACAAGTCAACTGTATTATTTTAAGTTTTTAAACAGCATGGACTATTCTTATTTACATGAAGACTCTTTGATTTCTGACACTTCTAGCCCATGGAAAACAGAAAACAGCAGTAAAAAATGTTGCTAATTTTTCTCTTTTCTTTTTTAAGCTCTTAAGTTAGTCTACATAAACATTCATATAACTAGCAATCAATTTACATCAAATGCAGTTGTTTGGGTCAAGGGGAAGGTTTACCAGACGTCCAGCAAAAGGACATGCCTTTCTTTTTAGGTCACATCCTCCAGCAGGCATTGGCCTTAAGTGTGAAACTATGGGGATTTCACTTTGCTGTTGACTGCAGTTACAATCAAATTCAATCATTCCCATATTTTGGTTTGAAGACACAGACACAAACCAAAGTACCAACCTTAATTCCTGCATTTTGAGCCAAAGCTTTTGGTACCATTTCCAAAGACTCAGCAAATTTTTTCACAGAATACTGCTCTAAACCAGGAAGACTCTGTAAGGAAGATATTTTCAACATTTTATTTTGCAACTAATAGACTCAATTAGCATTCTCACTTCCCAAATAGTCAAATGTTATAACATTTCTGAGTATCGTTGATAAAACTAATATATTTCTTTGACAAAAAAAAAAGTGCTTACGCATTAAAAACTATTTACAGTTAATGTGACAAATGAAGTTCTAAAAAGCTAGGCTATTGTTTATGTTGGTTCTGAAACCGACTGTCACCCAAGCTTCCACATTTCAGAGTAATATAAATTACATTACTGCCCCATGAAAGTAAAGGTGTGAAAAGCATGTACAACCATGGCCCCACACACTGTTACATTTTTTTAAGGCTGTTTAATTTCACAAACCTGCCAAATAAAATATTTCTAAATTTAGCATATGATGTCAATCTATTATGTAGATGTTATGCATGCACAGCTCATTAATGCTCCCTACACACACTCACATATTTTGCCCATGGTATGTCATAGAAAAAAAAATGTCTGGGTTCATTACGAAAGACAAGTATGAAGAAAAAAAATTTTTAAAATCTAAAAATGACATTTTAAAAAATTATTTCTTTATCAATTAATAATCATGTTTTGATTGGCACAAATATATGATTGATTATAAGGAACAGCTCAAATTCTTATCTTGTTTACTCTAAATTCTATAAATAATCATTTCTAATATTATTTGACAACTGTATATTTTTATAGATTAGTAACAAGTAAGCAACAGAGACAACTCTTGTAGCATACCTCTCCAAAAGTAGAAATCTGTGTAGCCAATTCAATTTCTACTGCTCCAGCACCCGGAAGAATTCTATTATCCTATAGAACACACAAATAAATCTTTTTAAATACATTGTCAGAATGAAAAAAAAACAGTAAATCACAATAATTTGGGTGTAACACTGACCTTAGTTAATGCCTTGAAAGTATTAACCCCATCATCTATAGCCCTCTCAATGTCATCCATGATGTTTTCTGTGGAGCCTCTTATCACAATAGTGGCTATTGGTGTTTCTTTCTTATCTGGTGAAGACAAGTGCATACACAATTAATGATGACCTTTTGCATTAAATTAATACACTTTTCTACTGGGAGGTGCTGGAATGTTTTAGTTTTAACTCAGATCTTTACCTTGTTTAAAAACTATAATTGGAGTGTCACCAATTTCATCTACATATGCATTATCACAGTATCCTAACTCTTCAGCTGTTGGAGCAGTCTGATAACAGTAAAGTTACAAGTGATTACAAAAAATTAAATAAAAAAAGAAAATACATCAAATAAAAAAAGCGAACTGATCAGAAATGCATGAAAAACCTACTAACCAGATTGCACAATTGGTCACTAGGTAATTTCTCTCATTAAGTACACATGAAAATTTAAAGCTTCAAAAAAAAAAAATGTGCTTAATAGGTTAATGAATTATCTTGTTGCCCACTGGCATTCTGCAGGAGATTTGTGCTAAGGTGTAATTACCTTCAAAATCTGAAGGACCATCTAAAACATTTTACACACAAAATAAAAAAAAAGTTTACCAATTTGGGAAGAGCAGTGGCATTGATGGATTTACAAAGACGTCTCAAGTCCCATTTAGACAGTAGTCGAACAACCATAAGTTTGTACTTGTTGGCATAGTGCAGAGCCAAGTCTCCAACCTTCCCACCAGTCACTACCACATTCACACCAGCATCTGCTATCTCTTTGATTTGCTGAAACAAAAAAAACAAACTTCAACTACCAACACTCTCGATCTTTAAAATAAATCAAATAGTAAGCATACACTTAAAGTCATGAACAGAAATGGTAGCCAGTGATCAGGATTGTTTCATCAGGTGGTTTTAAGTTTTAAGCTTAATAAAATATGAAAACTCTGTTAATCCAGCTCTACTTAAAATATTCTGATAAGTATTTCAAGGGTTATACCCCTTTGCTTAAGCTAATAAATGTCAAGAGTAGAGTGAATTGGTATTTAGCCAAGATGGTGTTATAATACACAATATTTTTTAAATTGAACTCCACAAGCCTAGTGTTTGTTCTTGTATTTACTAGCCTATATTAACAAATTTGTTACTGTCAAACAGCATTTCAAAACACACAAACCACATTTCTTCAATTCTAAAAAAAAACTCAAAACTTATTGCTGGACCAATTAGATGATCTCAAATATGTGTTTCATTTGAATTGTTGTAATGTATAATTATAATGCATTATTGTAAAACAATTTCATCCAAGATAATACAGTTTTCAAGATAATAAAAATGATACATCATTCATGAGAAACTTTTTTAATCTCGTTAGAAAATAATACAGATGGATGAAACTGACCAGCTGAAAATAAAGGTAGGAATGTACTTACCTGTTCCATCAAATTTTCTTCCCCTTTGCTAAAACTCATAAGTTCATCTGCATTTTTGATCAAAACTGTTCCCTGCCAATACCAATAGATAATGAGGTTAAAAATTCTTTAAAAGCTACTTAACCCGAAATTCCTAATCAGTAGTTATATACATTACCTTTGTTTCTGTTTGCATAGAATCCAGGGGACAAGAGAAGACAGCTATTTTGGCTTTCTCCACTTTTGTCACATCCCCTTCCACAAGACGTTTAAACACCATACCAGAAACTACAGAGCTTTGTAAAATTCCAGAGCCCTACAGATGATATATAGTGAACTGATTAAACAAGTTGCTTTTTGCTCAAGTTTGAAGCAAAATTTTCCCTACAATATTCACTAATAAGAATAACAGCGTCAATATCTAAAATGTTGACAAAATGATAGCATTTACAATGAACACACAACAATGACAATAGAACTGAAACACACTCACCAAAATTTTGCAGACTCTGATATTATCCACACTGAAACTAACTTTCTCTGGAAGTAT
The DNA here is from genome assembly GCA_030265305.1 of Biomphalaria pfeifferi. Taxonomy (NCBI): domain Eukaryota; kingdom Metazoa; phylum Mollusca; class Gastropoda; family Planorbidae; genus Biomphalaria; species Biomphalaria pfeifferi. Next base: position 125,655 of record JASAOG010000260.1, read on the forward strand.
GGAAACTGTCAAGAACACAATGTAAAAACATGAGCATGAGGTGAATACATTGTTCATTACTAAGTACTAGAAAGAAAAAGGCATGCTATGCTTCAATTGGTCAGCAAAGAATTCTTACTGCATGCATCTGTGATGACATTGGCCAAGAAATCCTCATTGCCATACTGTTTACTCATGACAGCTGAGCGCACAGCGGGTAAAACTTCCTCTTTGTTTCGTAGATTTTTCACAGTACCCAAAGAAAGTCCTATTAGAAGAAAACAACAGTAACAAATAGTTAGATAATGGTTTGGTTATGAAAAACATCAGAATCATTACTATTATCGATATATATATATATATAATATATATATATATATATATATGCAAGAAGTCAGAAAAAACATATTAATCAGAGAAAATGAAAATATGCCTAATTTAGTTACAAGACAATTCAATTTTAATATATTTAAAGCAAGTCCCTTCTATCATGAGATCAAAATATTTTTAAAATATAATAATTTAATTATTGTAGACTTGAGGATTATGAAAATGAAATGAAAAATTATGAAAACTTAAACAAAACCAATATACCTTCCAAAATATTCAAAGCTTTCTTCAGAGCCATTTCATAACCTTCTGTTACTTCAGCAACAGATAGACCCTACAAAATAGAAGATAAAGCTTTTTTATACACTCCAAATAGAAGCTGAGTTATTGGATTACAAATATTAAGAAACAAAAGTGTCTCCATTTAAATTAATTTTTCATTTACCATTCTCAACAGTTCTTCAGCATTCTCTAAGAGAGCACCAGCAAAGCCCAAAACAAAATTGGTTCCATCTCCACATTCCTGTTCTTGTTGCTGGGAGGCCATGACAAGAATTTTGGCTGCTGGATGCTCCACTTCCAACTCTCTCAAGATGGTGGCAGCATCATTTGTGACAAAAAGTTTTTCCAAATGATTAATCACCATTTTGTTTTGGCCTGAAAAGTGCAAACTCAACAATGAGGCCTATTTTAAATTCTTTTTTAAAATATATATATATTAAAGAGCTACTGTCTCACCAAACAATATTCAATAATAATTAAAAAAAATCTTGCCTATTAACATTAACCATTTCACCACTAAGCAGGTGTAAGAAACTACCCCGTCCCTAAGAGAAGGGATATAACTCTGTATCAGCTATTTTAAACAATCAATTTTTTTGACTAAATTCACAGAAAAAAAACTAATAAAACCTAACAATAAAACCTTCTTTTTATAATAGAAAAAATAGACCTAGGGTTAAGTATCATGTTTGAAGTCATAAATAGGCCTACAAATCTCAAAAACATTAAAATATCACGTCATATTTAGTTGCCTTCCAATCTGCCGTTTCACTAGATCTAACATATTCAATACCGGATCTAGCATCAATTTTTTATTTATTTTCACTACGATCGGTTTTAAATGGTTCTAAAACACTTACCCCAATCATTATATCCTTATTCTACAGCTTAAACATTAATATTCCCATTAAAATCTTATTCTATTAAAGCCTAAACATGTTCCATTTTCTAGGCTAGCAAAAAAAAAAAAACGTAATTTTCAAAAAATCATAAAAATCCATTCTAACATGCTGCAGAGACGAAATAAACACCTAAAAATAGCATCACTATCGCTCTTCTAGGTCAGAGTTAGTAAAGGTATAAATAGTTATTTAAAAACTATCAGTGCGTGCGTAAACGAAACAACCCAAAATCGGCGATTGCAGGCGACTCTAGTTGTCAACCAGTAGCGGCGACTCCCAGCAACTCTAGTTGTCTAAGGGTTAACTCAGTAAGCTGAGATTTACTATTGCCATAAATGACTTCACATTAGGCCTATAAATGACCTAGCATAAGAAAGATCCTAAGTTACATTTCTTTTTTAGCTTACCCATTCAATCAATATAACAATATTGAAAAATAAAATATTAAAATAAGGCCTTTAAATAGAAGTTCCAATCAAATTTAACTTTCGAAAATAAATAAAAATATACCATGAGGGCCAAAAGCAGAAATAGTTGTCTTTGCTAATTCTCTGCAAGCATCTATATTTCTATACACTGCCTCTTCTAGACCACTGAAATGCTGAGGAGTAAAGAATTACAAAATGTTTATGACTAAATCTAAAAGAAAATCTTGGTTATATGATAAGGAACTAACACTGTTATAGTCAAACCAGTTTTACAGTATTTTGCTAACATTTTTTTTATTTAAAGCTGCACATTTTTTTAAAGGTTGATAATATCAGGTAAAAAGTATCCATTTCTATGCTCAAATATATTGTTATAATTCTGCTTCTGTGCCAATGCTTATGGTGCACAACAGTGCACAGTTCAACACAAGTAATAGATGACATGTTAATACAAGCAAGAGGGATTGATGAGTTCCGCTTAAGTGAGCAGCAAGAGATAGGAGTCTATGATGTCTGGAGCTAAGAGCCATCCTTCATGCAAGTTTTATTTGAAGTTTTGGTCTGTCGCCAAAATAAAAAATTAGGTAAGAAATAGAATATCTATCAACATGTCTTGAAGTTTTGCCTTTCACATTGAACATGCATTTACTTTGGCTTAGAAACACAACTGAATTCAGTTAATAGACAACAATGGAATCGTTTTGGTACTAGTAACTTGCTGGTCAGATAAACAAGGTTATATAAAATTGGTAAATAGACTTAAGACTAAAAATGTAAGAACTATAATCAGTACAAACCAACTAATGCAGACTTAATAGATGGATATTTTTAGATATCATATAGGATAACAACTATGAACTGTCAATTAGCTATAATTAAAAATAAAGTAAAACCTAGATTTTTGCGTCGTTAGTTTTTTAAATATTAAGTTTAGGTGTAAAAAAAAAAAAAAAAATTGTGACTAACTCCAGGGATCTGTTTACATGATGTTGTAGTGATCTTACTAAATTACTATAATTTTGTTTTAATATATTATTGTATAAACATCTGTTTCATGGATTATTCAATACAATTATTTTCAAAGACTATCTTGATCTTTAGATTGAAGGAGAATGATTAATTATTGTTTTGGTCGAATTACAGTCAAGTAATCTAATTTTGAATACCTCAATTTTCAAGCTACAAATGTTAATTAGAATTAGTTTCTTACTGAAATAGTGATTCTTCAATATTAGGTGGTGGGTGAAGAAGGTACACTAAAAATCACATAATTATTTACTTTCTTGTCAATAGTCTCATTTCTTAGGCTAATTAATGTCACTGACAAAAACTAAAAGTACAAATAAGCCTACACTGACCATTAAGAATGCACACTCAGTGTAGTTGAAATCTACATTTAATAGAGTCTAAACTGTAGCTAGGCGACAAAACCCGGAAAAGCGGAAGTAAAAAATGACCAAAAAAGTTGAGATTGCGTTTTTGACTTTTTTTTTTTTTTTTTTTTACATAGGCTTCACTTGCAAATTTATTACACTTTTGAATGAAATGTGAGAAGTTTTAAACTTGTGTTATCGATTACTTTAGACAATGGCCTATATAAAGCTTAATTACGTTTTTTTAAAAAGTTATTTATCATTTTAAAATTTATTATCAAAAATACTCTTTTTTTGTTTTCAGCAAATACAGGGTCCAGGGTACTTTTCTGCCATCACAACACCGATATTTTGTCCACACCCCTCTGACATTTCTTGAAGCTCTAGACCCGATAATTTGTTTATTTCATCAATATTTACATTCTAAACAAGTGAAGTTCATAAATATAAATGAAATCAGATTAGTGAGCTAGAAATTTACTACTAATACTAGATCTACTATTAATTTTCATTTTTTATAAGTAGATCTATCGTCTAGGAAACACTATTCCAACTTTTTAACTTTTTGAGCGGGGGTGTGTCTCGCCAGCTGAGCTAACGAGATGCTCTCATCTCAATTGCTCCATGTCAACAATGTTGGATCAAAATGACAAAAAAAAAAAAATCATAACTTTCTAACTGCTAAACATACAGTCATAATTTATACACCATTGGAAAGTTCTTTTAAAGTATTTTAATGATGTACTAACGAAAAATTGTTTTTTCAAAGATAAATTTTTTATTTCACCTCCCTATAAACTGTAGTAAATTCAGATTTCTACTTTATTAAATTATTTTCAATTTTTAGTTGAATCAACTCTAAATAAACAAAAAATATATTACAACAGTCAACACACAATTTGGATATCTACAAAGTAATTATTAATAATATTAAAGACCTGTTCAAAAATGCAAAAAGCTGCAGGATTACATTTTTCTTTATGTCTTTACCCATTAATGACAGCCTCACATTTTAACATAATCAGCCCAACAGAACTGTTTTGCAGAGAAAACAAAACTTCACATGTTCAGACTACTAGCGATCTCGAGTCAGTTGGAATCTATAACTAATCTAGATCTACATTCTATCTATAAGATTTTGAAGGTATTGTATTGTGACTGTCAGTATAGCCTGAATAAAGAGAGGGTGAAATAGGATGATTATTGATATTTAAAAGGATAAATAGATCTGCCATCTCTATCTCTACATCCAGAAGTGTGACACAAGATAAGTTACTAGATCTAGATTTAAGTTAGGTACTTTGATAAAAATTTCAAAATGATCACAATGCAATGGAACCTATTTGTTTAGCTAGAGCTTGAGAAATGCTTTCCAATGATACCAATTTTATATTGCTGAGTTTATTGTGAAGGAAGTTATTAAATTTTTAGTGGCAAAAATTAGCCTTTGTAAAGCAAAAAAAAAAAAAAATCTGTGACCGAAACAACTGACATTTGAACTTTAATTAACTGTATTATAAAAAGTCTTAAAGATATGGGGTTGAAACTTCACACTCTTTTTCATTAACCTGTATTCTGTTCAAACGAATTTAAAAAATAAAAAAATAAAAAAGTGAATTAATGTATAAAAAAAGTCTTTGACAAAAAATACAAATATATGTGATTTTGTCATCATATGAGCCCAAAAATCACAAATAAAACAAATCAGAGATCTATAGTGTGTTTTATTTTGTTTAATTATAATACTACTGTATTTAAATAGCTATTTATATGCATCAGATAGATAATTTTTATAAATTATAAATGAAAATAGCACTGCACAGAAAAATATTTGCTAAAATTTAATGACTACAAGTTTAATAAACTTCAGTTTAAACCTTTCGTAAAGTACTGGCAATTAAAATTATTAATGATTTTAAAATGCCTGATTTTAAATGCTTTAAAAATTAAATTGTAAATGAAAAATTTCTTGCATCGGACAATAATATAAAAAAAGAAACCTTGCGATTTATTTAGAAGTTATTAAAAGATTTTTAACTTAAATTTTTGTGCAGTAATAGCTCATCATTTTAAAAAGATAATGTACTCATTTATTAACTATTAATTTACATGTATACTAATAGAAAAAAAAAAATTAAATTAATAGTTCGCAGAGCTAAAAATATGAAGAAAAAAAAATTAATATTTAATATTATTATTTTAAAATATTTATTTTTACTTTAAAATTTGCACATTACAATGTCATTATAATAAAGACACATTCCCTGTCCATAATCTAGCATTTAAACATTATAGAAGTTAATCTAAATGAAAAATTCCTGTGTGTGCTTCTAAAAATAGGACATGATAGAAATTGACCATTTCCAGTAAATCACAGTGTTGGTTGTTACTAAAAATAGATTTTAACCATCAACTTTGAAAATTAATACCTAAAGAGTGCGCCAAGCTACAAAGTTTCAACTTAGTACACAGATATATATTAACATGCTAAATTCAATAGAATTAGTGAGATTGTTGTAAGTATAAACACTTTTACTTTATTTAAAAAATAAAATTTTACCCTTCTTTGTCTTTGTTAATTTTAATATCAAATATCTTTAAAGTGCGCCAAGAGAATTTAATGAAATTTGAAATATACACATTTTATATGATAAATTATTGTACCAAACAGCATTGTTGTAACTTTTATAGGAAAAAAGTTGTACAAATTTCAACTTTCACATAAACTTTTGTTAAGAAAAATTTAACAGATTGGCTTCAAAAGCAAATAAAAATGATCTCTGATATCTTATGTTTACAAAAAGTAATCACAATTAGTCCTGAAATCAAATACAATGTGCTAAAACTTTGATGGAAATGACCACCCCTAAAAAAAGGGTAAAATGTGCTGACACACTTTTCAGCCATTTTTTGGGAGAAAAAAAATGGATCTAGGTCAGTTTATCGAAGTGCCTATTTAAGTCCAGGAATAGACAGAGCCTCAGTCTCAGAAGGGAAGAGTTAGTCTAATATGAAGAGAAGATCACTTTGTAACTGTCACAATGAACACCAGGATGGGAAAAACTAGTTACTAGATCTAGCATACAAATATAGTATAGAGGGAGAGTAGTATAGACTAGATTACTAGATCTAGATAAGATTCTAAATCTAATTCTAGATCTAGAGTATTCAAGAGTGATATGAGTAAGAATTCAAAAGTATCTAGATCAGTAAAGTTTACAATCTAGAATTATCTTGATCAAGTCTACTACCCCCATTAGACTTAACTAGATACTACTAAATCAAGTAAATAATATTTAAAATAATACTAGACTAGAGTCACTAGAGGATCTAAAAATTCTACCGACTATTCTAATTTAATACTATAAATCTATAGTCACTATAGACTAAGAAATTTCTATAAATCAAATAAGAACATAAAACTAAAATGTTATTTAACCTTGGTTAGGCCAATAATAGAATATGCATCCTCCGTTTGGGACCCCTCAACTCAAGAAAACATTAAGAAACTGGAACAGACACAAAATAGAGCAGTGAGATTCATAACAAATGAATATTCACATTTGACTAGAGTAACACCTATAGTAAAATCACTAAATTTAGAAAACCTTCAGGACAGAAGACTCAAAAGTAAAGTAGCAATTATAGATAAAACACTGAACCATAATCTTCAAATACAAAAACAAAATTTAATAAAATACTCTGAAAGACACATTCCTCGTCCCATATGCTAGGACAAATTTGTACAAATACTCCTTCGTCCCTAATGCTATTAGAGCATGGAATGGGTTGCCTGAGCTAGCTAGGAAAACCAGTGACTTGGCAGAATTTAAGTCATTGATTAATATGCATGACGCGTAGGACGTAATCATCTTCTTTTTTGAAGTAACGTCTGTATTATATAAGATAAGATAGACTAATACTCAAATAGTCTAGTAATTATTTTATTATTCTAGAAACTTCTTTTTTTCTATAAATAATCTTTGAGAATCTTGGCATTCTCATTCTCTAATTCTATCTAGAAGAATGCGCAATATAGATCTATAATCTATATTCTAAATCACTAGACTCTAGATCTATAATTTCTGGATTCTACTAAATTCTGCAGATCTGAGTCTTATACTTAGTCTTAGTGTAGATTATAGATAGAAGATTGATATTGATTAGATCTAATCTGGAATTATGTCTAAGACCAAGACTGGATTGTGGTTGCTAATTTGATTACGCGACTGACATGATTTTACCAGTCATACCGGCTATTATTCTAGATCTATTTATTACATTTTCAAGAAAAAATATATAAACAACGACAAAGAGAGTATATCTTTCTATTATAATTCTAGATAGTAAAATTATTGTTTATTTACCCTAGCACCCTCTTTCATCATTTGGGCAAAGCCCGGAGCTCGTGGTACGTGCAGCGCCATGTTTGTTGATGTCGTTCCCAAGATGCAAATCTTATTTCGCAAGTGATTGAAAGCGCATGTGCAAGGACATCGAGCAGTGAAGTACTTCCAGGATTGTTATAATAAATTAAGAACAGTAAAGTGGTGTCCGACAAGGATTTTTAAAGATAATATTCGTTGGAGATAGTAAAAACTAATTAATGACTGTTGTCTGGTAAGACTATGAAGAGGCCGCGGAATGTTGACTGCGGAAAGATTCGGCGTCCGCTGAAACGAAGTAAAATAACAGATGGTATCTACGGAAGGTAGGCCAAAAAACAGAGATAACTCTTACTTTTTTACTCTTTTTAACACTTTTACACTACTCACTAGGATAGCTAAGTTTGTCTAAGTCGTCTAAGAGTAAGACTATCTAGATCTAGGCTAAATAAGACAGATTGTAGTCTGTAGTGGTGTAGACAGTAAAGACACTAATGATTAAGAGTAATAGTCTAGAATCTAGATCTAAGTACACTAATACAGACAATAAGACAGTAGATCTATAAGCTAGAGTACTCTCTAGACTAGTGACTAGACTGTCACTGTCTAGAGTGAGTCAGTCTAGACTAGTCAGTAGTCTTAGAGTCTCTAGACTACAGTGTGACCAGACTACACTTATTTTAGATTTAGTCTTAGACTTAGTCATTTTAGTCTTACTAAATCTAGTCTTAGACTTTAGTCTGGCTTTAGACTTACTTGTGACTCTTACTCTTTACTTCTTAAGTCTGTTAGAGTGACTACCACTACAATCTACAGTCTACACTACAGACTCTTAAATGTAAACACAGATGATTCTGAAAATACAGTAAAATTGAGTAAAGTTTACTATCTCATGATTGTCATCAAAGATATACTGATATAGATCTAGGTCTGTTACATCATACATCTAGTTTGATTACTTAGACTTAGATCTAGATCTTGTAAGTAAAGAAAAAAAATGTGTTAAGAGTAGATTTACAATTCTACATGCTTGACTAACCATGGCAGTGTGTATTTTCTTTCCTGACCACTCCACAAAAAACAAACACTATTACTATAGCTTGGATGTCTTGTCATGGCTGACTACACATAGTATGACATAGCTTCTAGGCTAGCCTTACACTTTACACTGACCAGTTTGTTAGAATCTGTGAGACTCAAAATCTATTTACTTTTTTGGACAGGCAAGGGTGTAGATGAAAATGTAACTTTTTTTCTCGAGTTGGTTATCCTAATGCTTTGATATATAATAAATATATATCCCAGTGCTTTTTTGTGACAGTATGCACCGGTACAGCTGTATTACTTTTCTTGTATTTTAACGTTTATTATTAATTTATTAGATTGTAGTTAAAAATTAGGCAATCCATCACTTTGTACCGGCACCTATTCTTTTACAGAAAAAAGCATTGTATATATATATATATATATCATAACTGTACCATAGTTATGGACTAGCCCATCACTAAGCATAACAGCCACTGTAAGAATGAAGCAATACAATTGGTTAGATCTAGATTTGCTTTCAGTATTGTTGATTGAATTGACGTGCAGTATGCCTAACCTAAAAACAAAATTTCAATGAACCCTTGTTTTTTTTTGTGTTTTTTTTTAATTGTCAAGAATCTACTAATTTATTAAATATTAATGTTTCTAGCATATTTAATTAATAAATGGTAAAACTTTTTATGCAGAATTTAAATATGTCAATATAAGTCAAAGTTGAACAACCATGGTAGTTTCCCTTTAAACTAGTTAAACAGACTTGCCTAGGCACTCGACTCTACTCTAAAAACTAAGTCTAGGCTGTAGTCTTAGTCTAGATTTAGACAGTATTATTACAAAATTTTTAGGACTAGTCACTAGATCTAACTGAACTGGACACTAGTGTCTCTAGTCTCAATTTTACTATTTAGATCTACTACAGAACAATGTTGACAAAGCAGCAGATTCCCCCTGTACACGTCAAAAGAATGACAAGTGGGGATACAGTTTGGTATAAGTGGCATTGCATGCTCTTCCAGGGATTAGCATTGTGTGCTGCATACTGCTTAAGTGTCCCTGGCTCCTGTTTTTTTCCTTAGTGTTGACTGCCAAAGCCTTTCTCATGTTTGGGTATAGCTACAAGGCAGCAGGATCTGTTTTCCATTTTTCTTTGTTGATAACCAGCAAAAGGTAACAAGCCCCTCCTGCCCGAAGCTTACTGGTTAAGGTGCCAGTTACTCGCCTTTACCCCTTCTGTTAGTGATAACACAGGTGAGGGACAGGAGTTGAGTTGAGTTATTTGAGATGTGTGCATTTTCTAGATAGCGGAGTGGTTATTTCCATTACCACTTATGGCAATGACAACCTTACAGTAAGCTTTCTAAAATGTTTGTTTGTTTTTTTGACAATCTAGGTTTGAGTAGGGCAGTGTCATTTTCAAGCTGCATACTTTAAGGACAGGTACAACAGCTGCAACAAAACTCAACTGGAATAGATTAAAATGATAGGTAGAAAAAATTATAGAATCTGGCTCTAGCTTTGATATAAATTCTAGCATTCTAGATCTGTTTGACAGACACAAAATGACTAGCTATATAGATGTTGAGAAATTTGACAAGACTTAGATGTTAAATTTGTGTCTGTGGACAAATGTATAGTTTCTAGTATATATATATATATATATATATATATACATATAAATTTGTGTCTATTGGAGTGTACTCACTACACTCACCATTGGACGGAAATCTGTTACACAGAGATCTGGCAATGTCTGAAGCCTACTCAACACACAGATCATGAAAACGTTTTAATTAATAGTTTTTGTGTATTATTCTTGCAACAATCCAAGTCCGTTTTAACTGTCTTAAAAAAGCCAATCAACAAAGCCACTAAACAAAAAAATACTTTTTTTTTTGGAGCATTTTAACACTCTTTAAGGAAAGTGTTAATTTTATAGACAAAATAAACTACTAAGGGAGGTCAATTTATGGCCCAGTGGTTATAAAGCGCTGTACAACACTATCTAGTAATAGTTCAAATAAAGTATTGATTCTTCTTGTGGACTGTGTACAAAGCCATTACTGAAAACAAGATTCTTTCCTCTGGAGCTTAAGAACAATAACCTGTGTGTCTGGTTATGGAGCTAAAGAACAATAACCTGTGTGTCTAGTTATGGAGCTAAAGAACAATAAACTGTGTGTCTGGTTATGGAGCTAAAGAACAATAACCTGTGTGTCTGGTTATGGAGCTAAAGAACAATGGTCTTTAACACAAGAGTCTGTGTCTTTTATCCTTGATTTTTGTTTCTAAATTGCAGAAACTTTAAATTGCTTACAACAAAATTCTTTTTTTTTTTTTTAATTTCTGCTGGCCCGCGTGTATTATGTTCGTTATACTTGCTCACACAGGCCTGTCACTTTGTATTCTTTTTATTATATGTACTCTACTCTTGATTCTTTTTTCAGCACCTTTCTTTATTTGAGGTTTCTCCTGGTGTGGGCACTTGTACTTATGGCTGATTTTATATTGGAATTTAGATTCGAATACTTGTGGCCTTTTTGGTTACTGCTTCGGAGTGTCTATGATTCATTCAAGTACCAAGGATTGGTGAGTAGTTCATTTTATTTGTCAGGTTTTTATATATATTTTTTTTAATCTGTATCAAATTTGATAAAACTATTGGTTAAACATGCCTTGAATAACAGTGTTTCTCATGAAATGAAAGGTTAAATATTCATTGTTAAAAGTCCGTTCATGTTTTGTGACCCATTTACATATTGTTGACTTCTTTTGTGCTACATTCACAGTCTACAAAGTGTGCTTAATCACATCAAAGTTTGATCTGTCTGTCCCATCAAAGTTTGATCTGTCTGTCCCATCAAAGTTTGCTCTGTCTGTCCCATCAAAGTTTGCTCTGTCTGTCCCATCAAAGTTTGATCTGTATGTCCCATCAAAGTTTGCTCTATCCAGGGTGTCCGCGACCTCCTGAAATCCCAGGATGTCCTTGAATCTCCTGGAATTTCAGAAAAAAATAAAAAAGTCCTGGAAATCTCCTGGAATTTTAAAATATCTCCTTGAATGTCCTGGAATTTCGCCGATCGAAAAAAAAAAAAACGGCATAAAAAAATTTAGCACTGTTTCTGCGAATGGGCCGTCGCGGCGGAAATAGATTCGAAATGAGCATTTCCGAGTTTGCGCAGAATGTGTTTACTGCTCCTTGACAATAGATAGATCTAATGTATTTATAGATCAGTTTTGTTATCAGATCGATTTTTCACTGAGCACGTTGATTTTCATCCAAACTACGTTACATAACTTTTTACGGGCTGGCTGTGTCAATAAGCTAACCAGTGATGCGTCTACACCGCCTTTCACCCACTTGTGAAGCGTGTTCTCGTGATTGAAGATGGCCTTGGCCCAAGCGAGCATTTCACCTGGCATTATTTTTCTGAAGGGCCCTCCCTCACCTAAAATCTTGTTGTAACAGACTCTAGACTCTAGCTAGAAATAGTATCTAGATTTAGATTTAGTGAAGATATTTCACACCTAACTTGGAAACGTGGTGAATTTTAGTCAATTTAATAATCTCCATACATCTAATGTCTAGAATTCTAGATTATTCTAGAAATAGGCCTACGCTAGATTCTTTATTTACTCTAAATCACTAGAATATAGTGAAGGTAAGCATTAAAAAGTCAGTGAATTTTACTGGCCTACGGTAGATTCGGTGAAGATAATTCTCACATAGCTGTGAAAAGTCCGAAATCTGACCCAGGAAACTACAGACCAGTATCACTTATAAAGCATCACATGTAAAATCCTTGAACACATAATATGTAGCAACATCATAAACCACTTAGACAAACAAAATGTCCTCACACCATACCAACATGGCTTTAGCAAATATAGATCATGTGAAACACAACTAATAGGACTAATTGATGATTTTTCTAAAGGTCTAGATAATAGTGAACAAATAGATGCTATCTTACTAGATTTTTCTAAGGCTTTTGACAAAGTTCACCACCATGGTTTGCTTAAAAAATTAAAATATTTTGGCATTAATGGTCCACTGCATCAGTGGATTGAAGATTTTCTGATAGGGAGAGAACAAACTGTAATAATAAATGGCTCTAAATCAACACCGATAACAGTAAACTCAGGTGTACCTCAAGGAACAGTCTTGGGTCCACTACTATTTTTAATTTACATAAATGATTTACAAAATTGCATTACTTCAGGAACAAAAGTCAGATTATTTGCACACGATTGCATAATATATAGAACAATAAAAACAACACAAGACACAGATATTTTACAAAGAGAATTAGATGATTTACAGAAATGGGAATCAAATTGGAGCATGTCTTTCCACCCAGAAAAATGTCAATTATTAAGAGTAACAAAAAAACTAAAACAAATTAATTCCACTTATCTTATTCATGGCAAACCAGTAACACAGACTAAAAACGCAAAATACCTAGGTGTTATAATAAATGAAAAACTGTCATGGAATCCACATATTGATGAAACTATAAAAAAATCAAACAAAGCATTAGGGTTTATTAATAGAAATTTCTATAAATCAATTAAGAACATAAAACTAAAATGTTATTTAACCTTGGTTAGGCCAATAATAGAATATGTATCCTCCGTTTGGGACCCCTCAACTCAAGAAAACATTAAGAAACTGGAACAGACACAAAATAGAGCAGTGAGATTCATAACAAACGAATATTCACATTTGACTAGAGTAACACCTTTAATAAAATCACTAAATTTAGAAAGCCTTGAGTATAGAAGACTCAAAAGTAAAGTAGCAATTATACATAAAACACTGAACCTTAATCTTCAAATACAAAAACAAAATTTAATAAAATACTCTGAAAGACACAAATATAAAGGCACATTTCTCGTCCCATATTTGTACAAATATTCCTTCTTCCCTAGTGCTATTAGAGCATGGAATGGGTTGCCTGAGCTAGCCAGGAAAACCAGTGACTTGGCAGAATTTAAGTCATTGGTTAATATGCATGACGCATAGGACGTAATCATCTTCTTTTTTGAAGTAACGTCTGTATTATAAAAGATAAGAATTTTAGCGACTTCGATCTAGAGTCTAGATTTACGGTAGATTATTGAAGATAATTGTCACACATCCATGAAAACTCAGTGAAATTTTGTGACTTAGATCTAAAGTCTTGATTTACCGTAGATTCAGTGGAAATAATTGTCACACAGCCGCAAAAAATCAGCGAATTTAATGAGATCTAGAGTCTAGATTTACAGTAGATAGGTGAAGATAATTCTCACACAGCCGTGAAAAGTCCTCGAATTTTAGTGTCTTTAGATCTAGACTCAAAATTTTACACTAAATCATTAGAATCTAGTGAAATTAATTTTCTCAGCCTTGAAAAGTCTGCGAATCTTTGTAACTTAGATCTATTTCTAGACTCTAGATGTACTGTAGGTGTAACGAAAATATTTCGCACACAGCTGTGTAAAGCCCGTAAAATTGATTCTGGTCGTAAAAGACAGGGAAACTACATAGTTGAAAAAGAAATTGTGCTTGAAAAAAAAAACTCTAATATTATAATATATTATTTAGTAAACAAATGCCAACTAAACATACAAATAGGCGTGTACGTTACAGCCTCTGTTTATGAGGAGGATTTAAGCACAGTTAATAAAACATTACATACACATGTGAACTATAAATGTAGCCTACATTTCCACCACAGAGAAGGCAACTCTAAGAATGTTTCTTATTTTTAAAAAAATGGAATAGCAAACATTTGTAATGTTCTTTAATAAATCTTTGAAAAGAAAAATGGTTGTTTGAGGTTTTGGGATGACAGTCAAGTTGTTACTTGATTAAAAGATTACTTGCATTACATTTTCTGTGGACATACCAAGCTGATGACATTACTGTTCTGGTAGGGATGTCGGCAAAAAAGCAAGTAATTTATAATTGATTTCATAAATGCATAGTTTTGTGTGTGTTTTACAATGTATGACGCACATGGGTGGGACACACACACACATTTTATATATATATATCCGAAGATTAGTGAGCAATAATAATAAACTTTGACTTTTATGTAATATTTTGGCGCGAATTTTATGTCCTGGAATTTTAAAATTTCTCCTGGAAAACTCCTTGAATTTCATATTGACTTTGGTGCAGAAACCATGTCTATCAATCCCATCAAAGTTTGTGTCAGAGTTGTGTTTAAGCCTTAGCTCTTTGGCCCGGACCCCCTGACATTCAGCAAGCACCTTCGTGCGTAAAATGAATAATTGACTAGATGTTAACATATCAATATAATATTTATTGAGATGACATTATTGACTAGATGTTAACATATCAATATAATATTTAATGAGATGACATTATTTACAATGAATAGCAACGATAATGTAATCTATTATTGAATAATACCAACACAAAACATAAGTATGTATTTGGTAGCTACACATCAAATGCACAGCGATGGCCCACTGCTGACTCTAGTGTAGACTCAATCTACAATCCCATCACTAACTCCCTGTAGAGAAGTAAGAATGACAAATTGAAAGGTCTAATCTAATACATTATGGCAGCGAAACAACTGCTAGATGCAGTAATACCTAAGATACTCAACCCTATACAGGGGTACACAGACAAACCTCAAAGAAACGTTACAGCATGATAACAGAAAAACTCCATCAGCTAAAAAGCAATGCAACAAAGAAACTGCATTCAAAAATTGTGCACCTAGTGAGAATTGGTGCTAGAATAATATAACCTATGCACCGACAGTTTGCTCTGTCTATCCCCTCAAAATTTGCTCTATCTGTCTCAAGTGTATGAGAGTTCAATCTATCTTACTAAGCTAGAACAACACATTGATTGACAAAGGTTTTCAGTGTTGTGTACATATCCTCACAGCACTGAGACAAAGACACTCAAGAGCTCCTATCGACATTCACTGCTGGGAAGCACTAGCTCTTTGTCGCTCCATGAAGCTGTAAGTCTCGGAGCCTCAAGATTTTAAGCAAGAAGAGTGGCCATGGCGAAAGAGCGCGGAACCAACAAAAAGCTGAGAGAAGAAGCAGGCCTATCTGCAACTGACCTAACCCACCCATGCCACTTATGCGGCCGGCTTTTTAAAGCGAGGATTAGACTTTACAGCCATCTTCGAGTCTATAGGAAATGAGAACTGCGCTCGTCCTCGACCACGAAGGAGGAGCTATAGACATATCCCCACAGCACTAAACACATGCAGATCTCATGTACATGTGCTAAGGATGGGAGCTGAAACCTCAAACACATTCATGTTTTATTCAGTAACTTCTTCATTTTGTGTACCGGTACAGTTGAATAAATAATGAACACTTTGTCATGGGCTCATAAAGTTGCAGAAGTTCTTAGATTCCTAACATTGGGCATGTCAGTGAAGGTAGTTATTTCATTCTGGTTCTTGGTGCATTCTGAAGTCCACTAAGTTGTGATAGTTGTTTGGTATCTAATAGTTGTTTCGTAATTGTGCAGTTGACATTGTCCTCTCATCTGCAGCTGATTTCTCAAACTGAAAGAATTCATTGGAGCACGGCTGTCCTTCCTTCCTTTCTTATATTTTATATGAGTTTCTTTCCGCCATTTTTTTTTTTTTCAATTTTCAGCAATAATTATTTAGACCAAGTAGTATTTAACTAGAAACCATAATGACCATATAAACAATGCCAACACTCTAACACCAGATTCATGAGTGAATTTATTTTACACACTTCGTTAACACACATGACACATAACAGTCCAACATTCACTCCCTTAGTCAAGGGGAATAATTCCAGATACTCATATAAACAAGATCAACAGTATTAGTTGTGAAGATCTAAATATACTTTGCTTTAAAAGAAAAGTGAACTGAATGCAACACCGTGATGTTATTGAGGACTCAGGTTATGTGAGATTTATACAATGTACAACAGAATGGTTTACATTGTTGAATTTGAAAAAAATATTACACATATAAAACATTTCATTATTTTAAGTTTCTTATAGATTTTTGTGTATGTTTACTTTGCTCCATCTATCCCTACAAATTGGTTATTTGGTTCATCTATCCCTACACAGTGTTTAGTTTGCTCCATCTATCCCTACACAGTGTTTAGTTTGCTCCATCTATCCCTACATAGTGTTTAGTTTGCTCCATCTATCCCTACACAATATTTAGTTTGCTCCATCTACCCCTACACAATGTTTAGTTTGCTCCATCTATCCCTACACAATGTTTAGTTTGCTCCATCTATCCCTACACAATGTTTAATGTGCTCCATCTATCCCTACACAATGTTTAGTTTGCTCCATCTATCCCTACACAATGTTTAATGTGCTCCATCTATCCCTACACAATGTTTAATGTGCTCCATCTATCCCTACACAATGTTTAGTTTGCTCCATCTATCCCTACACAATGTTTAATGTGCTCCATCTATCCCTACACAATGTTTGGTTTGCTCCATCTATACCTACACAGTGTGCTATGTTAGTATCAGTTTGATGAAACCTTTAATTTATTGTTTCACCTGTCCATACTTTGACCTACTTTTCTTTATTTGTGTGTACTGACCCACATTTTTGTTCACTATGAGCTAATCATGTAAGGAAAAGAGATTTATAGCCAAGTACATGAAATTGTGCTGTAATCACTGCATTAACTTCCTGGGCCATAGTGATGACACAATATAGAATCTGCATGGACATCCAGGGCACACAATATTACTCATATCTCAGCTATAATAAGGGGGGGGGGGTAGTGGCTGAGCCATTAAGCGCCTCGCTTCCAAACTGTGGTCCTGGGTTTGAATCTTGGTGAAGACTGGGATTTTGAATTTCTGGAATTTCAGGGTGCCCTTCCTTGAGTCCACCCAACTCTCGTGGGTACCTGACTTTTGTTGGAGAAAGTAAAGGCGTTTGGTCATTGTGCTGGCCACATGACACCCTGCTAGTCCTAAGAAACCAATGACCTTAACATCATCTGTCCTATATATATCACAACATGAGGAACTTTACAGCTGTAATATACATTTAAATTCTTTTAATAATTCTATTTTTGGGAGGTGGGGAGTGTCTGTCATGTTTTTTTTTTGTTTTAAAGTGATTGATTACTGAGATGGCTCAGTAAAACATAAACATCAATTAAGCTTCTTTAATCCAGGCATTGTTTCGTGTATTGATTTATTCATTGTGTTCAACGCGTTGTCTTTGTTCTAGATCTTCCTTGTCACTTGTGGCCTGGTGACCAATTCATAAAATTAAATAAAATATTTTTATATAATATTAATATTATATAAAAAAAAAACAAGTTATATTACTGCCCAGTATCTCTTAAAGTTTTGTCTTATGAATAGATATTGAATTGTTACACTCTACTCTATCCAACTATAACACTTAGACTCTAAACACTATAAACTACATGATGACTAAGACTAATATTTTCTTTCGGTCTCAATTGATAAGACTTTTGTTATATTACATCCTGGATCTGTTTCAGTCATAATGGGTCAAGGGCAGATACTTCCCTTTTGTCATGTATTAATAAATTGGTTCTGTTTAAAATCACCTATTATTCATTGAACTAAAATTAGAAATCTTTGCTTTGACTCTTGTTACAGAAGTCAGCCTAAAGCTTCTGCAGTCTTGGCCATATTGTCTCAACAAATACATGTTTATTGTGGGTGAGGGGGTGGCCTAATTGTCCAATGTCTGATTCATAACAAAGGAATATTCACATTTGACTAGAGTAATACCTTTAGTAAAATCACTAAATTTAGAAAGCCTTAAGGACAGAAGGCTCAAAAGTAAAGTAGCAATTATACATAAAACACTGAACCATAATCTTCAAATACAAGAACAACATTTAATAAAATACTCAGAAAGACACAAAGATAAAGCCACATTCCTCGTTCCATATGCTAGGACAAATTTGTACAAATACTCCATCTTCCCTAGTGCTATTAGAGCATGGAATGGGTTGCCTGAGCTAGCCAGGAAAACCAGTGACTTGGCAGAATTTAAGTCATTGGTTAATATGCATGACGCGTAGGACGTAATCATCTTCTTTTTTGAAGTAACCTTTGTATTATATAAGATAAGATAAGATAATGTTAACATTGTAATTATTGTTAGGTTTCAGCATGTTTTGTCCATCAAAGAATTTGTTCTTTTCTCCCACAGGCATTTTCAGTCTTTTTTGTGTGCATTGCAATCACCTCTGATGTCATCTGCTACCTGTTTATACCTGTACAATGGCTGTTCTTTGCAGCTAGTACCTATGTCTGGGTGCAATATGTTTGGCATACAGGTAAATGGGACAAAATATGAATGTATACATTCAATTATATAGCCCACACACCTTAAGATGCCATTCATTTATATGACAATGACTCATCAAACAATCGTATGTTCCTGGCCTATTTCACTAATACAAATCAGTCATATGTTGCTGACCTATTTCACTAATATAAATCAGTCATGTGTTACTGACATATTTACTAATACAAATCAGTCATATGTTATTGACATATTTCACTAATACAAGTCACAAATATTATTCAGTGGGATATTTCAATAATACTTTTAACTAACAAGAACCCTCTGATTTTGACACAGTATACTAACAGAACTCACTAATATTTCACTGGCATATTATCTCTCAAGGACAAGGAGATCAGCTATCTGCAAAGAACATTGATCACAAAAAAAAAAAAAAAAAAGCTGAGAATCAAAGGGGGCAACTCTGCAACAGACCCAACCATCACATGCCTTGTGAGCGGCGGCTGGCTTTTCAAAGTAACGATAGGACTGCATAGCCATCTTCACATTCATGGGAAATGAGATTGTATTCACCTTCAACCATGAAAGAACAGCTATATTTCTCAAAGATGTACATACTGAAACATACACATTTCACATACTTAATATAGCATCATAGGGGGCCATGGTTAGCTCCTTAAAAATGTGGAGTTGGTGCAAGAGCATTGTGAAATCTCAAGGAATCAAAGAATAGCTGTGTCTTAGAATATGCCAATTTGGTCACATCTATGTAAACAAGTGCAGCCAGGCTAGTGTGTCACCATGTATCTGGCCATGTCTGCAGTAAGAGTAGAAGAAAGTAGGCAAGGCTTTAGTTAATCAGATCTATTCCATGAATTGAATAAACAATCATTAGAAATCTTTTATTGTATGAATACATTGGTATTACATTAAAGCATTGTATAAGAAGAAACTAAACTGTCTGGTCGTGCTGTGGACTGTGGTCACAATCCTTCCAAGTTCAAATTGTGTCCACTTCCATCCCTTGCCATCCTGCAAGAGGTCTGGCTAGAACATAACAAAAACTATTGTTAGGATTAGACCTTGTGGTCTTAAATTCAAATCCCTATTTTATTGGCTGTGTTCTTATGGTGAAATTTATCAATTGGAGCCCATTTCATAAGTAGCCAAGCAATTTATACATCTCAGCCAAACTTCCCACACATTACATGTAGAGCCACACTCAGTGTTGATCTGTTAATGTAATGTCCATCTTTCTGCCTTGCTATGGTCTAGTGCTTAACATTGTTTAACTATTTCTATTTCAGAAAGAGGAATTTGTCTTCCGACAGTTTCTTTATGGTTGCTTTTTGTTTATATAGAAGCCTCCATACGTCTTAGAGAATTAAAAAGTTTACCTTTTAATTTAGACCTATGTAGGCCGTTTGCTTGTCATTGGTGAGTATACTGATCTTCTTATTTAGTTACCTGGGATGGGAGGCTTTTTCTGCCACCTTGTGTTTTAGATAAAAAGGTATCCAAAGAACAAAATATTATTCTTTTGTCAAAGAAAATGGAGCTTTGTATGGGTCAAATAGAGCTCCATCAACTATTCAAAAAGGTTTCATTAAGGAGTGATTTTTTTGTGTGTGTTTCTTTTAAACTTTAGCTATAGATTTCTTTCCTCTGCATATTTGTCAGAATATTCTCTAAAGTGGCACTATGCAGATTGCAGGGGATAACTTCTAGAGTTTATCGAGTATCAATGTAGATTCCGGAGTGTTAGACCCACATGATATCCTCTCTAAGAATATTGCAGGAGAAATTCAAAGGGAGACGGGCATCGTATTTGTTGATCTGTGGCCTTTTCAACCTATTATGAAAAATAGGATGCCCTTGCAAAGTACTGAAGTTCATTAAATTTTGTCATGAGAAACTGAAATGTATAGTAAAATCTAAGAGAGCCAAATCACGCACTTTTTTAGGTCAGCAGCGGTGTCAAGCAGGCATGTGTGCCTACACTTACTTTGTTTGGCATATTTTTTTCATGCCTACTGCATTGTGCTTATTACTACATCAGTGAAGGTGTATTTCTCCATCCAAGATCTTCTGGAAAGCTCTTTAATGTATCCAGATTAAAGTCAAAACCCAAAGCTAGAAAGGTACTAATCAGGGAACTTCTTTACACTCATGGTGCAGCTAATGTTGCTGAATCTGCTTCTCTAGAAGTTAACACCTGCAATCTGCTACTCCAGATTCAGCAGCTGATTGACAGACTATCTGCTGCATACCAAAAATTTGGCTTAAATATTAGTCAAAGCAAGACCAAAATACTAGTTCAAAACACAAGCACTGTAGCTCACATGACCAATAATAACGGCCATCCACTGGAAATTGTAGACCTTTTCCGCTCTCTAGGCTCCATCATCCCTAACAATGTGCTACTGGATAAAGACATCAACATAATAGCCAAGGCAATGGGAACCATGTCACATCTACAGAAAAGAGTGTGTGACAATACCTTGCTGACTACCAATGCCAAAGCCTTGTCTACCAGACCTGTGTGAAGAGCACTTTGCTATACGGTAGTGAAGCATGGTCAACCTACTCTTGGCAGGAAAAAAATATCTTCTTAAGGCGAATTCTTAAAATAAAGTGGCAAGATAAATTAACCAATGAAGAAGTGCTGCGAAGAACAGTGTGCTATGGTATTTGCGCTATCAGCAGTAGACGCCTTGGCTGGCTTAGAAATGTTCACAGAATTCCACAAGGTCAACTTCCACAAGACATTCTGTTTAGTGATCTAACAGAAGGCAGGAGAGCCGATGGTAGTCCAATATTAAGGTCTACTGACGTATGCAAATGCGACATGAAGCTCTTCAAAATTGACACCAACAGTTGAGAAAAGGAAGCACTGGGCAGATTCATTGGAAATCTCGCATAAAGGAAGGATGCTGAGTTGCAGATCACGTACACACCAGAAGTAGAAAGAAGGGTGAAAGTGCTACAGCATATGATGATTACAAGATGCCAAACATGTGATCACAGCTGTGTGTCAAGCATTGGCCTCTTAATAGTTCTATGAGAACTTGCAAAGGGAAAATATAATTTCATGACTAATTTTTGGCTAGTGCTATTTTTTTTATATTTTTTTACCCGACTTTCTGTGCAGCTTTAAAGACTGTCTGGAGACTGTAAGATTTGTCTTATTTTATTTGTAAGGGTTTTGGTATGCTATATTCAATAAATTGTGTGCCTATTGTTGTAGTAGAGTTACCATTAACTGAGTTTTTTTGTATTTCTAATATGTCATTTTCCCTAGCCTGTGTACTAATAGATTGTCTTTGTTTCTCCTGACCAGCATAGGGTATCCAGTTGTTACATTGGGCTTTGGCTTCAAAAGTTATGTTTCTTATAGACTCAGATTAGTAAGTAGGCAGGAAGAGCACTAGATAAATTTTTTATATATATATTTTTTTTTATGCTTCCAGAATGTATTAAGCAATGTCTAAAAATAACTTTCTGTTGATACATACTTTCATTTCTACTTCATTTGCTATCCAAGATTTTTTATGTTGTGACTAACAGATTCAAGAAATAAAGGCATTAAAGAAAACTATTAACTGTTCACGTCTGGTGAAGCCTTTACAAAGGCTCAGTAATTTAAGTGATAGATTTGGTTTTGACTCACTGAAAAATCTGGAAAATAAAAATCATGTTGGAACAAAAAAAAATGATTTGTTGATCCTGTAGACATTATTCCAAACATAAATTCACTTCCCAATCTAAGCATCCAAACTTTCTTTATCCTTCTATTGAGTCAGTTAAATGTTTTCTATCTTTGACCATTTATTAATTTTTTTCTTCTGAAACACTTTTGGTTTGCAGAGGCGACAAAAAGTTATACAAAAAGAAAATGACTTTTATCTTCAAATTTTACAACAAGCACTACCTGCTGAAGTACAATATGCTGATAGACCTAAAGGTAAGTTAGGAAAAAATAGAAATAAGACTGCATGGGATATGATAGACCTAAAAGAAAGTTAGGAAATGTGATAGAAATAAGACTGCATGGGGTATGATAGACCTAAAGGAAAGTTAAGAAATGTGATAGAAATAAGGCTGCATGGGGTATGATAGACCTAACAGTAAGTTAGTCATTGTGATAGAAATAAGGCTGCATGAGGTATAATAGACCTAAAGGTAAGTTAGGAAATGTGGTAGAAATAAGGCTGCATGAGGTGTGAGTTTGAAGATATGATGGACTATGGATGGGTTGTGAAATTTAATAGAATTTAAAATAAAAGATATGATGCTTCTAAAGATAAATAAGTAGATATGATAAACCTAATGAATAGTGTCACATGTTTTTTATGTTTGTTTGATTTGATGATCTTGATGATATGAACCTGTGACATATGCAGGTTCGGAGGTGCCTTGATTATAATTCAAACACTTTAATAATTAATGAAGTAACAAAGTGCTGATATGCTTTTCTGGAGTTTTAATTATTTTTAAACACAAACTTAAAATAATAAATGTATGTATATTTAAAGCAGATACAGGATTCAGTAAAAATGATCAATAAAATTAGCAACTATTTACTTTTAAACTAGCGACTAACTTCTAGCTCTTTCCTCGTCCCAAGCTACTACTTCTTCTCAATACCCATCCTTGACCCGTTTACATTTAATTTTCCTTTTAATTGTTTTTTTTAATTTAACCTACGTTAATTATGTTTCCCTGCTGTAGCCTTGAACAAAACGTGGTAACGCGTGACCTGATTTAAGATAGGTGCACTGTCCTCATTTTGTGAACAATGAGGTGTCACTTGTCACGTGACAATTAGTAAGAAGATATGGTAAACCTAATGATAAGTAAGAAGATTTGATAGAGCTAAAGGATAATTTAGATGATGTGATAGACCTAAAGGTGAGTTTTGTGTGATACATTTAAAAGGAAACTTACATTGTAGTCACTTAGTCACAGATGTTAAATGCTAGGCTAAGTATGTCATCACTGTGCTAAGACTTTAAAGCGAGCTCATTTGAAAAAGATTGGTTCAAACTGTCACACATTTGTAATCATTTTACTTTCGAATGGATCTTTCACTTCAAATTGTGTACTATTAGGATTTAGTAAATCATTAATTCATTGATATTTCTAGCTCAACAGTGTATTTGAGTACAGCATGATGTTCTGACATCTTGAATAGTTTCTTTTGTTCCAAGTCAAGTTAATCACAGTTGCATCTTTTTGTTTACATTTGTGCTTCAATAATTTTGATTTATGTTTAAAAGACATTTTTAGAAAGATAAAATGCAGGGAAAAAAAAATTAATTCAAAGAAATGTGGGGATGATATGGTTGACCTTGAGATAATCAAGGAAGTCAGAGATGAATGCAAAATGTAGAAAATTAGCAATAGACTTGTGACCAATCTTAAAACTTCATTGTCACCAATAAAAAAAATAAAAACACAATTATGGTCATGGCATTGTATTTTTCTTTGGTGATTGGAGCAGTAGTCTGAATTTGTTTTTCAAAAATGTCAATGGAATCTATATCAAGAGACAATTTCACCTTGGAATTTTAGGTGTTTTTCAAGTCATTATCTAGCACTGGTTACATTCTGTTGAATGCCTTGATTTTTGTATGGTTTAAATAATTTTTTTATTTTTCGGGACTCATAGAATTTTACTGTTGTTTTTTTATTTGTAGCTATTTTTTTCTTTTCTTTATTATTCTAGTTCAGATAATTTTTTTTGCCATCTCTCACTTCTTAGGAAAATAGATTATCTGCTGTTTCATGTACAAATTTGACATTCACAGTGACATGTAGGTCACCACTCCCACCACCAATGAAAATCTAACTCTAACCATGTTAGACTATTAGTTGAGACCATTGTCTGTGTGTCTGACTTGTTTATTTTATTTCATGTGATTAAACTTTATTTTAGAATATTCCTATTCGAATATATTTTCAATATTATTTTTAAATATTGACACATTGAAGTCCAAAGTCAATAGAGCTATCAAAAGAAAAAAAATGTATTACGAGCGATCTATTTAGGAGTGAGTTGTATCCTGGGCATAGTTTGTTTAATTGTCTCATTCTGGGTGTAAGTCCCTTTCAGGGCACAGATTCTCAAATTCCACAAAGCGCACCCCCCTGTGATAGTAAGTGTATGTGTTTTGAGTGGCTGGTAGTGCAGTGTGTGTGTGTCTGTGTATGAAATGACCAGTGGACCTTGAGTGTACATGGTTGAGTGAACAGCAGTGTGTCAGGACTGTGTGTAAAAGGAAGTCAGTTGTAGAGAACTAGTGGCTGGAGTAAAGAACATAAATAGAGACTAATAAAATCATTGTGTTTATTGAAGCTCATGCTGTTTTAGTGTGTCTATTACACCCCCTCCTCCCCAATTTCAATGGTATAGTATTTTAAAACAAGGATCCAATGGTGTCACTTTGTTGCTTAGTGTGTCTAGTACAATTGTTTCACTTGTTAATTCAGTGTATGTAAACAACTTTTTCAATGGTGTCACTTTGTTGTTATGTGTGTCAAGTACAATTGTTTCACTAGTTAACTCAATGTATGTAAACAACTTTTTTAATGGTGTCTCACATTTCTTTCCAGCTTTACCTTCCAAGTCAGAAGAGGAAATAATCTCAAATGGAGTTTCCAGTTCTACAGCTAAAAAAGTTTCATCCAAATTAGACGAGGAAAAAGACTCTACTTCTCCTCTTAAAAGTAAATCCTCTAAAGGAGGGGACATTAATGAGGATGACGAGGTGGAATATATTGAAAAAAGTCTGCCGCGGAAGCCATCCAACGTCAATCAATTTGACGAAAGTCTGGACAATTTTGCCAACGAGCAGCAAACAGGAAAAAGTTTTAAGTCAGGAAACAGCAACGTGACTGCTGCCGTGGCAGTAGCTGCAGCTGCTGTGTCTATTCCCACCTCATCCAATAAATCAAGTAATAAACAGCTGAACAGCAGTAAGGACAGTGGTAGTACAAACATTGTGACATCATCTAACACATCATTAACACAGTCTTCTCTCTCTTCGTCCTCTTCTAAAAAAGGCAAAAACATCTACAGAGAGCTCCAGCCTTCCTCGTCTCCCTTGACTTGTGTTAATAATAATAAAGATGAAGTTATTCAAAGGTAAGTACCCTATAGGAATTGAGCTGTAGACTGCGTAGTTCAGTACTAGTTTTGTAAGGTAATTAAACTGATAAAAATTTTACTTCTGAAGCTCTATTTTACTAATGTACACTTGGACTGCTGTTTGTTATGTCATTTATTCATAGTTTGTAAGGTATAAAAGTAGAGTTTCATTTCATTTTACTTTGATTTGACCAGTGTTTAATAATAAACTAATAAAATTAGCCTAAATTTAGTTTTTAATATTTTTTTTTTTTAAATTGATTCCTGTTTAGCTGAAAATAATTTGTTTATTGACTTATCACATATCTTCTAATCATTTGTCATGGTAAAAAATGCATTTAGTCTGTGCTTTGTTTCGTTATATTTGTGAACTATTTTGATTTTCATTTATAATGACCACAATTTATCTTTATAATCATTGAGGAAATTTGTTAGACAACTGTGCGTTGCACATGACCAAACATTTAAAAAAAAAGTAATTGAACTGCACATTCATACCAGTTTTACACAAACATTGCTTATGAAATTTACTTCAGAAAAATGGCTCTTATTCCATTATTGAATTTCTAAGGAAATAAAAGTGTTTTTTTGTTTTTTTTGTGATCTGTGGCATAGATCTCTTTTATGATCTGTGACATAAATCTTCTTTGTGATCTGTGACATGGATTGTCTTTGTGATCTATGGCAAGGAGCTTCTTTGTGGTCTGTGACATGAATCTTCTTTGTGATCTGTGACAAGGAGCTTCTTAATGATCTGTGACATGGATCTTATTTCTGAGGGTGATTTGTGATTGTGCCCTTTAAAATCTCAATATTTCTCACAAAATGTTTCCTTAAATAGCTGTCAGAGTAGAGTTTGTTGCCAGTAATCTTACTTGCAGCATTTAAAATTTGATTTAGTTTATTTTCATTTTTATCACATAAATCTTCTTTGTGATCTGTGACATGGATTGTCTTTGTGATCTATGGCAAGGAGCTTCTTTGTGGTCTGTGACATGAATCTTCTTTGTGATCTGTGACAAGGAGCTTCTTAATGATCTGTGACATGGATCTTATTTCTGAGGGTGATTTGTGATTGTGCCCTTTAAAATCTCAATATTTCTCACAAAATGTTTCCTTAAATAGCTGTCAGAGTAGAGTTTGTTGCCAGTAATCTTACTTGCAGCATTTAAAATTTGATTTAGTTTATTTTCATTTTTATCACATAAATCTTCTTTGTGATCTGTGACATGGATTGTCTTTGTGATCTATGGCAAGGAGCTTCTTTGTGGTCTGTGACATGAATCTTCTTTGTGATCTGTGACAAGGAGCTTCTTAGTGATCTGTGACATGGATCTTATTTCTGAGGGTGATTTGTGATTGTGCCCTTTAAAATCTTAAATATTTCTCACAAAATGTTTCCTTAAATAGCTGTCAGAGTAGAGTTTGTTGCCAGTAATCTTACTTGCAGCATTTAGAATTTGATTTAGTTTATTTTCATTTTTATCTCTCTTAAATATTACATACATTTTTTCAAAAACTATAATCTCCAGCGTAATCTAGATCTTGTCATTTATGTTTTAAGTCTATTAAGTCACTTTTTTTGGTCTGATTCAGGCACTATGCCACTGAGAATGATTGCTTTGGTTCCTTTTTATGTAGGAGAAACTATTGAGGAAGAGGCAGGAACACAGAGTTGATAGTATTGTTTTCCCATTTCATTTTCAAATGGGAAAATCAAAATTTTTAAAAAATATCTAGAGGATATAGCAAGCTGTACACAGTTAGATGAGATTGTCTCTGCTGATAAGGATTGGTAGTCAAGAAAAAACAACATGTTTACCTTTATAGTCACATTGAGAACATTTCTACTACCCAATGAGCAAGAGTCAGTTTTATGACTGAAAGATGGATTTTAATCCATACTCTGAAGATACATTAAACCTCATCTCAGGACTAGTCTTGCATGTAGACTCAGAAGATACATTAAATCTCATCTCAGGACTAGTCTTGGATGTACTCAGAAGATATATTAAACCTCATCTCAGGACTAGTCTTGGATGTAGACTCTGAAGACAGTTTTTACCTCATCTCAGGACTAGTCTTGCATGTAGACTCTGAAGACAGTTTTAACCTCATCTCAGGACTAGTCTTGCATCTAGGCTCTGTAGACTCTGAAGACAGTTTTAACCTCATCTCAGGACTAGTCTTGCATGTAGACTCTGAAGACAGTCATCTTATCTTATCTTATATAATACAGACGTTACTTCAAAAAAGAAGATGATTACGTCCTACGCGTCATGCATTTAGTCATGCATATTAACCAATGACTTAAATTCTGCCAAGTCACTGGTTTTCCTGGCTAGCTCAGGCAACCCATTCCATGCTCTAATAGCACTAGGGAAGAAGGAATATTTGTAAAAATTTGTCCTAGCATATGGGGGTTTTATGATTGAGTTTGGGGAATTGAGAATGTTTTTAAATATATTAAGTCTGTTTTAGAAAGCAAAGCAGTCAACAAATCAACCATTGCCTGAGATCAGTTGCAATGTTTTCCATGACTGCAGTCATTTTGTAGGCCTTGCTTTTCATTTACTAGGTCTTGAGGACTGCTTTCTTTCCAACAAACTTCCAATATCCATGGCTGGCTAAACAATCCAATCAAAAGCTTTTCTTTTAAAACACCTATGTCCAACTAACTTTACTTACTATTGCTAATGTCCTCTATTTGTTTGGGCTAAAAAGCCTCATAAAAATTTAAAAAATCCCAGCCTCCATTAAAATCCTTGACCCTCAAGCATGATGTCTGCACTATCTAATAGCTTATATTTTTGTTAATCAGTATAGAGTCACAAAAGCCTATCATATTGTTCATTGCAATGTAAAGCAAATCTTTAATACTCTTCTGTTGATTGCAGGTTAGAATTAGATGTGAAAAAATTAAAAGCAGATCTTCAAGCCAGCAGAAATTCAGAGCATGAACTAAGATCTCAGATTAGCAGTTCGTCATCTGAAGAAAAGGCAATGCGTTCTGAATTGTATCAACTTCAACAAGACAATGAGAACTTGCAGAACAAGTCAGTTGATTTCCAAATCTTTGATTCATGTTTTTCATTAGCTACCATACTGCTGTCATTTTCAATATGTGCTATGCCACTACCTATTTTACAGTATTTGACTATAACATGAAAAAATTGCTTTAGAATCTAAAAATAACCAACCAATCTTATTTAAACCACATGTTTATTCATTGCAAACGTCTGCCTCCGTTGCATTGGTGCAGATTTGGATGAAAAATTTCTGAAAATTTGAAAGAACCATGAACCAGGGGTACAGCATGTCTAAGCTTTTAATAAGTTTAAAGTTTATCCATATTTTAGTTCAGTTAGATTTTTAAGAAGTCTCAATTTAAAAACAAAATCTTTTCATTTCCATAAGATAAGATAAATCTTAAACTTAATTAGATCTAGAGCTAGAAAAGTAGTTAAAAAAAAAAAAAAGTAGGGTGGGGGCATGGTCCTCATTAACTTTTGTTTTGTTTTAAGCTCCTTTGATTCCCTCCCCCCCCCCCCCCCCCCCCCTTGTTTTCCTCATGTTTTGGAATAATTGGCTTGTGTGGCTTAAATTTCATAATTAATTCCATCTCCCCCACCACCACCACCACCCTTTCCTTTGTTACAGTCATAAGTAGCAATTTTGTTTTGGAGTAATATCATCTACTGCACACTTGGCATTTCTCTCTCATTGTTTGTTTACCAGGCTTCATAATTTAGTCACATCAAGGCAGCAGGACAAACAGACCATTGCCACGTTAGAGAAAAAATTAACAGAAGAAAAAAAAAGTAAAGCAGCCTTGGAACAGCAGTTGGCCAACGAGAAGAAAAACAAAACAGCAGAAACAGCTAAGGCCCTAGCTATGGCAACAGCAGCCAGGTAATTGTCTAGACTGGATCTTAAGTTTTACTTTATAGCAGTAGACTGGATCCAAAGCCACACTGTATAGTAGACTTGATCTAAAGACATACTGTATAGTAGACTGGATCTAAAACTATACTATTTAGTAGACTGGATCCAAGGCTAAGTATAGAGTCAGGTTCAAGAAGCATTACTGTATGGGGTGTTTCTGAAGTCTTAAAGCTTTCCTGTACAGTAGAATTGTACTTTGTTTATTTTAGTTCTTTTCTAGTATTTTTTTCTCGCAACTTTTGATGAGATGACCTATAGAATACCGTATATAGAGAAGTAATTTTTGGTCGAAAGTGACAGCAAGATATCAGGTTACTGGACATTCATTTGTAAACGTTAATATATTCAACAGGACTAAACCTGTTAAATAAAACACAACACTCCTATATCAAAACTTTCACTCTAACATCATGTGCATTTGTATATGACAGACGTGTTTGTACAGATACATGCAGTGACCCATTTTACACAACTTTGACAGAATTGATTGTTTGAACATTGAATGATAGTTTCTATTTCGTTATAATAGAAATGAGAGTACAGACACATTGAATTATAGTCTCTATTTCCCTATAACAGAAATTAGTGAACAGATA
Source organism: Biomphalaria pfeifferi (assembly GCA_030265305.1). Lineage (NCBI taxonomy): Eukaryota > Metazoa > Mollusca > Gastropoda > Planorbidae > Biomphalaria > Biomphalaria pfeifferi. The sequence continues at coordinate 156,372 of JASAOG010000260.1, forward strand.
CATTGAATGATAGTTTCTATTTCCCAATAACAGAAATGAGTGCACAGACACATTGAATGATAGTTTCTATTTCCCTATAACAGAAATGAGTGTACAGACACATTGAATGATAGTTTCTATTCCCCTATATCAGAAATGAGTGTACAGACACATGTAAAGCTAGACGTAGAGATTTTGACACAGAGATGAAACAATTACGGCGAGATAATAAACTACGCGAAGAACAGTATCGACAACTGGAACGTGAAGTTCAGGTCTGTTTCTTTTTTTTTTAATCTTTCCACCTTCGCCCACATTGTTTTCTTCTCAATACTTTTGAAGAAAAGTTAAATGTAAAAATTTAAGGAAACAAAAAATAAATTTTTTAATTTGCTTTTTCTACTTCACTGTATTCTTTTACAGTTAAGATAAAATGTTTTTTTTTTAGTTTTTTTTATTTATTTTTTTGTTTTTTTATTAACATTGAAATAAAAAAAGCATTCGTGTGTAAAACATCATGTCATTTTAGTTTTCATTAGGGTTTCATTTACACTTAGGCAATATCACCTTGCCTATCTTCTGAAAAGACTAACAGTCTTGTAAAGTGTTATGAAAAAAAAAAAAAGCGTGCCATTCTGAGTTGTTTTTTATTTCTCCAGGCCTTGAGACAGTACAAAGATGCCCAAAAAGAAACAGAAGTATTGATGAAAGCCTTGTCCACAATGCAAGACAAAAACACAGAATTGGAGAACAACCTTTGTGCAGAGACCCGCTTTAAACAAGATCTGTTCTCTGCTTTAGGAAAAGAACGCAATGAAATTAAAAGCTTACAGAGTAGGTCCTAACTCTTTTATCTTTTCACTTTTTTGTTCCCTTTTTATTCTAAAAACTTGAAATCCATTTTTGATAGTTAAAATGAAACTGAATTACACAATAAACAATAGCAACATTTTAAAGCAGAATAATGCACTTCCTTTTACACAATGATGTGAGCAAAATTACTATTAACTCCCTTGCAAAGGGGAATAAGTGACAACATGCACTTAAAACCAATGTTAACATCTTGAACCAAAATTTCATAAATTTATTCCAAGATTAATTGACCATTTTGGACAAACTTTAAGTAGTTGTTGATGAAGAAATACAAAGTAATTGACTGTAATTGAACAAAAAGAGTTTAACATTAAAATAGTCTCATTGTTTTCTGGTTGGACCATTTTAGATTTAGAAAGTACAAATAATTCTTAATGTTGAAAATGTTAATTTTATAATTTGAAACCCACTGGTATAGCCAATGGTGGGATGCTTGAAAAAAGAAAAATTTAGAGCCATGGAAAACTTCTTGATTTATGATCTCTGAAAAAGATTAACCTAATTATTAATTTAATTATGATTGCTGTCCTGTGCTCTCATCACCCAATCATTAAGTGTTTGTGGTTTACTAACATATTGTACTTCAACATCCTTCTTAAACATGAAAATACATTCAGGCTTCTATTTTTTTCTCTAAACTAGACATGTGTGCCAAGTTATCCCATTGATAAAAATGAAAGTAAACTTAGGGGAAAATCCTTACTTTTCTTTACACTAACTGAGCTAGGTATTATAGGTTCTAGTGTTACTCTGAGTATTTTTGAAGACTTGTTGATTTTTAAAAACTCAAATGGGAAGTGATTTGAGGTGTATTCAAAAGGTCTTTATTTCATCTATTACTAGAATGTATTCCTAAAACTCATTGTTTAATGTCTTTAACATTGTTTAATGTCTTTGCATTCCTTAGATATTGTTGCAGAGAAAGATAGTGAAATATTAGAACTCAAGTCCAAGATTGCTGAAGTCATGGCCTTGATTCCTAGCCCAGCCGTCACCAGCTACTCACATCACTCCAATGAGCGCAACTCCTCCCCTCTCTTCTCCTCCAACTTTAGCCCCGCCCAAGACAGAAGTGCCATGTACAACGGCACAGACTTGGCCTCTTCTTCAGAACTCAACCCCAACGCTTCAGACTACAAGCCCAAGTCAGCCATCTGAACGGCTGACACAGTGGAGCATTAGAGTCATTTCTGTTTCCTCATTTGTTTTCTGTTGGTTGTCTCAACCCCTTCCCCTACTTTAGCTTTTAACAAAAGTTTCTTTGATTATTTCTGTTTTACTTTGAATGCTTTGCTTGGTGTACAGCTCTAGTTCACATTCACCATACATGCTCTCTTGAAGTCACACAATTCAGCGTCAAGCCAGTCTTGTAATTGGAGTGGAAGTTTCTAAATAAAAGTATTAAGGACTGCATCAATGAAATAGGGCATCGATGAAAAATATTAACGACAGTCAAGGGCATGAACTTTGTATGGAATGTATGAAAGTTTTAGCACTAACCAAAACATAGAATAAGATTCGGTGAAACTGACACAAAAGTAATCTACTCATTGTGTGGGTCTAGCACCTATAGCAAGATTTGTCAGCAAATAATGTCTCTTGTCTCCTTAAATTTTCACTGAGTTGTCCTTCCTAAGTTGATCACAAGTTACCTTTCATTGCTTTGAATTTTTGAAATGGAACTATTTCCCATTTATTGTTTCATAAATGTCGTAAACATGAACCTAGTAAGAGCAGAATGATGGGAAATCTGGGTTTTTTTTTTTTAAAGTATAGAAGGTTTTTGTCCTTAGTGAATTATCAGCTTCTGTGCCATAAAGCTTGTGTTAATGTATACATCATTTTCTTTTCTTGGCTTGTACAATTTTGTATTTCTGTTGGAGGCCTCAGCAACTAGTACAGACTTGGATTTGAACAGAATCAAGTTGACCATTAGCCTCGAATAATAAGTCAGTCTTGTTTTCATGTTATTAGAGCTCTCATTGTTACAGACTTAACATATTCAATAACTTAGAGGTGATCCAGTATTCTTCAAGTCTACAGCAGACAGCTGTATCATTTAGTTGTGTTTGATCTATTGTAGTATTTATTAAATATCCACCCAGCCCTAAACTGTTGGACTTGTGTTGATAACATTAAACTATATATATATATCATTGAACTAGACATAACCACATATCGGGGTCCATACTGTATAAGTATGGTCTGGCACATGCTCTTCTTAATGCTGTCCATTCATTCCTACTGTGCAGACTGTTTTGGTGTCATGATTCTCTCAATGTATGCAGAGGTTATAGATAGCATTATAAAAAAACTTTGTTACCTACTTTTGAATAGGACATCAGGCTAGACAGTAGACTATGTTCACTTGTTAATTTTATTGTGCACTGGCCTGTGACAATTCACCTTATCTCCCCTTGTTATTGTCTAACTCCATATACGTTGATGACAACAGCTGTGAAGCCATGAGTTGTTGTTTTTTTGCCCTGCGGCAACCAAATCCCTGACAGAAACTGCTGAGTACAACTAGTCGTGGAATTGCATTACTATCATAGCACCAGCTCAACATCTTCCAAATCATACTATGATAAGGTTTGAATATTTATATTTACGTTTAAATGGACTGGCTTATCATGTAGTGGTAATGTTAAATAAAGGTCTTAATATTTTATAGCTGTTCTGTGCGTACACACTACACATTTAACAAGATATGTTCATTGCTTCAGAAAGCATTATGGAGTCTGTTGAAAGTGTTTGTGTGTATTTGACGAGATAGAAAACATCTCTTTCTGTTTTCAAGATGTAAAAGAGCAGATTTACTCTGACCTTAGGGACATGTCTAGATAACTCAGTCGTTATGGATACTAGATATCTTGGAGACTTTTTTTTTTTGTTTGGCCATTGTGCTGGTAACTCATTAATAGTTGCGACACCTTCCCATAGACCTTCAACTAGGCATTGCTAATATTTCCTTTGGATACCGGTTCACACAAGATCTGGCTTATTATGATGTATTGAAATAGACATTTAGATCGCAAGCAGACTTCTTGTGTTTTATTGTTTTGTTTTTTTTTTGTTTTATGTTGTATCATTTAGTTTTTGTCAGTTCTTGGGTTACTTTTGCCTCACATTCTTTAAGTTTCAAACATTTGACTGCTTTGAATGAATTGGTTTCATTAAATGTAGTTCACCTTCCCTGCTCAGTTTCTTGACTATTTGATGAGAAATAGTTGTTTTCTATTCATATGGAGTGTGTTTTCTTTAAACTGTAAGTTTTCTCTCATGTTTCTGTGTAAAGAGGTTTTAAAACCAATACTCTCTCTTACTGAATTCAGTGTATTTGTGTCAGAAACTTGATTTCTTTAGGTATGTGTGTAGATTGTCAGTTGGATAAGGACAGAGTTCTCACAAAGCCACAGCCTCTGTATCTGACTAAAAACCACACAAGAACTGCCATGTATGTATTTTATTTCTGTCACAAAGAGTGAATTGGGTTGAAATGTGGAGCAACTCAGTTCATGCTATCACAAACAAATGTTCAATGTCTTGGTTTCAGATATGAACATTCAGTTCCTGTTGAACTCAAGGTACCGTTTAGGAAAAACTATCAGTGGGTGTTAGAAAGTACAGGAGATTCACATTAACAGTTATTAATAGCATACAATTCTTACTTTCAATTTTAAAGCATTTGTTGAACTTAGTGCTTCAAATCTACAACTTGACTCCACAAAACTGTATTAGTATTGACCTTTTTTAGCCCCACCCCCACCCTTTTTTTTTTCCAAAGATGTATTGAATAGAATGTCTTCTTAAGTCAAGCTTTGTGTGTTAGTCCAACCTGTTGCTTTTGTTTATTGCTAACAAGTGCTACAATAAGTAGCTGACAGTACATTGGATGGCTCCCAATGTTCTGTGTCTTGGCTGAGACATATAATGTACCAGGTAGAACAGCCTGTCTCTCTCTCTCTGTACATGTATATTAAATGTAACAGCTATGAACTGTAACAGGTTCATGGTGGAAATAAAACAACCAGTCTTCTGGCGCAGTACATTTGTCTTGTTTTTTTTTTTTTTTTAAATGGTTTGTTAAGTGTTTAGTTAATAGCTGGAAGCAAAGAAAGTTTACATTTGCATATATGTTGGGAGTACAACAAATTCCTAATTTTTTTTCCTCAGTAAATATTGAACAAGTGATGTGAATCATACAAAATAGCTGTTGAACTGTGAAGCTTGGATTCAAATGCCTATGGAGAATTTTGGGATTTTAATTGTTCACAAAAACAATCACTACCACTAATAAGGCTTGCCTTCGAGTCCAAAGATTAATGATCAATTATTTCCCGTAGCTACGCAGCGCCAGCTATTACCGCGTACCTACATATTTTGCTACAAGCAAAACCAGTGTCTGCCAGTTGTCGATTAATATTTTCTTTTTGCCATCTGCCCTCGGCAGCAGATTTTCTTTTGGTCTCAAATGTGGAAGTCACTCAAAAAGGTCGTGGGATACACTACCACTAAAGGCAGCACAGATATACATATAAACCCACTACCAGAAAAGAGTTAACACCAGAGAGTGTAGAGAGCAAGCTATATGTAGCTGTGAGAAAAATTCAAACAATGTAATCTTGCATTAATATAGAAATAACTCCATTTTTAAGATTATAAATCTAGTTAATTCCAGTATATTTCCATGAGTTATCACAACCTTGATTTTACACATGAAGCATCATCATTTATGTTGACTAATTGAAAATCTACTTGTAAAAAAAAGGGGGGTGATGATTGTTTTTTCTGAAACAATTAATCCATTCCAGTAACCCAATATTGTCCTGTGGGCTTCACCATTATCCTTGTCTCAATAATTCCTTCTAAACATAGCCTTAGGAAGGTGTGGTCATTACATGGAATTAATTTTGTAAATACATAGAAATATTGAAGAAAGATTGCTCAGTCATTTTATTGTGGCTAAAGAATGTTTGACTGCAGTTATAAGAAAGTGTTTAGTTGCAAAATAAAGATTTCTTTGAACCATTTTTCTTAAATAGCTCCAAAATGTTCAGAACCTAAACAATAGTGAAAAGCATTTCCTAATCTAAGATTTTTCAAATCATTAAATAAAAACAATCTGATATAAACTTTGTCACATGTAAATTATGAGTGAGTCTGGTGTGAATGTACACTTTGGTTTCTTATAGTTGTTTTTTGTTTGGTGTAATCCACAAATTGTAAGACAAATTTCCTTACGGACAATAAAGATTATTATTATTATTACTAATTAGAAAACTTATAATTACATCAATAATTACAATATATTACTATTAATTTTTAAGCCTAGCTAACAATATCCTCTGGCTTAAACTTAAGCGTTTATATACATGTTAGAAAATTAGAAACACACAAAAAATGATACCGATACTTCTTTGGTACAGACATTTTTTATTGAACTTAATTTCAATCACAGCATTAAAAACAGTCATTATTAAAAGACAATATCAAATCATGTCACCAGACTTACAATGTTTTTATTCATATACATCATAATGTACAAGTGACATTTTTGTCAATTAAAAAATCGTTTTTTGTTTTAAACAATGCAAACTATTGAAATGTACTTTGAAAAATGAATAGGCTGGTAGTGGGAAGCAGCCATTAGTTCAAACCTACACTACTTGCACTCATTAAACAGGCTGAAATATACTCCTGTAGTGAGAGTGTATTGAAAGTCACTGCAGAAGTGAAAGGTATTTCTAGAAAGCAGAGCCATAAGTAGGTCCATAAAACCAATCAATCTTATCTTATCTTATATAATACAGACGTTACTTCAAAAAAGAAGATGATTACGTCCTACGCGTCATGCATTTAGTCATGCATATTAACCAATGACTTAAATTCTGCCAAGTCACTGGTTTTTCTGGCTAGCTCAGGCAACCCATTCCATGCTCCAATCAATGTTCTATATTGAAAGTAAAATCCATTTACTTAATTAACATATTATCATTGAGTCTTGTCTTCAACATGGCAATACCAAGCAAGTGTGTCTATACAGAGGTTAAGAGAAATCTGTTAGTTCCATAACATGTGGTTCAATGAGGACAGTTTAAAACAATCGTGTCTGACAGCAGTTGAAACAATCTCTCTAAAACAACTTAAACAGCCATCAAGTTGTTTCAGACTTTCTCAATCATCATCAAAAACATTGAAGAAAGGAAACGTTGCTTTCTCTGGTTGTAAAAGATCTATCATGAAACATACTGTACCTGCCATACCTTCATAGAGGCTGTACGGATTATCTGGAGTTCTGGCTTTCGACTGAAACTCATCTGTCAACATAAAATTGGCAAACTGCATAGCCCTGTATAAGTGTTTCTTATCTTGAGTTAGCCGATACAGCAACAGGAAGACATAACTGGGGGATATCCAATACAAAGTATGTAGCCATGACTTTAAAATATTTTGGATAACAGTTTCTCAAAAGTGTCAAACCTTATTAAAAAAATAATATTCATTACAATTGATTTCTAACCCAATCCCCTGATTCAAATAACAGTACAATAAGTATGGTATGTAAACAAAACAATGCAGGGCTCAGATGAACTATTTGTACAACTCTTTTAATAAGATCAGACAATAAAATGATGTGGATTTCACATCTAAGCAAGAGATATTGCCACATTTATTTACCTGGTAGTGAAAGACATTTAGATTCTGGGAGTGGTCTCCTACAAAACATTGTAAGATATTTTGATTCTATGAGTTGAGTTAAAACTCCTTACCAAAGAAAGATAACTAAAAAATGAAGTTCTTTAAAAAAAATTATATAAAAAAACATTTAATAAACATCCGAAAATTAATTGAATTATAGGTTGGCGTTTTATTTCATTTACACTTGCAATAAAACAGAAAAAAAAAAACAAGAACACTAGATTCATATGGTTATTCTAAAAAGCAACACTTAAATAAGCCCTTTTAAGTGAACATTTTTAGAAACAAAACAAAAATAGCTATAAACATTAAGTTTTTACTTTAAAAAAAATAGAAATGTATATCTTCTCATATTTTTTTTACTTTGAAAACTTTGCTACATCTATGGTCAGGAAAAATAGCATTTAGTAATATTCCTGGTGCAGCCAAACTGAAATTCTGGCATAAGTTGCTATGGAACTTTTTAAGCAAGGCTATTTAAAAGTATGTTTCAATTTGGCTGTTATTTTCTTCAAATATGATATCCATTAACTCACCCATTGCCTGCTATGCCGTGACATATTCCAGGTCCTTTAGTCAGCAACCCTTTCTGCCAGACACATTCACCACACTTGAGACAGGCATTTAAATATTTCTCCTCTTTCCAGACCACGTAAGCTCTTGCTAACAGGTAGATAACACCTATTTAAGACAAGACATAATACATTTTAATACCGACACAAATTTAAGTAAATAAACACTCCCCAAACAAACAACATGCTTCACAACGTTCTAGAAGAACATTAAGACCTATCTGTTCAAAACTTAATTAGATTAGTTTGCCATTTCAACTCTCATGTTTGTTATGTTCTCATGACGCCTTGAGTCAACATTATGTTTGTTAACAGCACTACATAAACTAAATGAGTATTATTATTAGAAAAAATATGTTAATTTAAACAACCTTAAAAATGTTTGACAGCATCGATGTTAGGAAAGCACTGGAATTAGGACTGATTGCTAAAATTTAAAAGAGTTGATTTGGGGCAAAGTCCATTATATATATATTTCTTACAATACATTCTTATTATCTTATTAACAACAAAATTTTTAATACATGAATTGTAAACTTATTTTAATACTTGAACAATAAATAGTATAGCTTAAAACGTTCCTACTGTACTTGTTGAATAGAGCACGACATGGCCTAAATTGTGCTGATGTTAAAACAAAACACTAAAATCCAAATCCATTATTGCTATCAAGTTGAAGTTATGTGCAGTTGAAGCCCCTCATTAGTATAAAACTCTTAATGTCAATGTCATTCTTAACATGTACAGTAACCTGTGACATTAGTAATAAATAAATAAATAACAACCAAAGAACACATACACAACAGTAACAATGTTTTACAAGAACCATCATATGTACCTGGGGCACCATGGCACCAATGGATCAGTTCATCCTTCTCTGACCTTGGGGAAGACAACTCATCCATAGCTGGTGCAAAGTTGCCATTAGGCTGCTGAATAGTTAACAGCCAATCCACCGAATCTTTGACCCAGGCCGCTTCCATTGGATGCCTCTCAATAAATGTTTTATGTTGTAAAGCCATTTGTAGTATTGAAGATAAACCATGAGCAGCTCCTGGTGAACCAAACTTTGACTTTAACTTAAGAAAAATGTTTTATTAGTGGTATGATGGGGGCATACTTGGAAATTAAATGTTTACTGATGGATAAAAAAAGTGGAAAAACACTGCTATAATAGAATTAAAAAAACAAAGTCATAAATTAAAAACAAAAATTATGACTCTAATGTTAAAGAAAAAACTTTGTTCATTCCAATTAAATTGTACAGTATTTAAAACAAACATAATATATTTTTAAATATATACATTTATTTACTGACACCAACATGAAGCCATTACTACCCTATAGAGAACAGACCTGGAAAACCACCATTACAACCATTGAAAAATACATTCATCAATAACTGCCTCTGGAAGATTATTGTGATCCGCTGGCCAGTCAACACCACTAATGAGGAACTGTGGCAAAGAACAAAGTAGCAGCTTATTGAATTAGATATCCTTCGGGGATGCTGGAGATATATATAGGCCACACCCTTCACAAACCTGAATGAATCCAATATCACAATCTCTTATCAGGAACCCTTTAAGATGGTGAAATAGGGGACAGCCCAGAAATACATGGCACCAAGATTTGCCCAAGCAGATGGGCAAAACGTAGGGACAGTTATAGAGACTCGACCAGAACTAGGACGCCTAAAGGAAGATGTTTTAGGGCCTACGGCCCAGATGGGACCACAGGTAGAGACGATATGAGATGATGATGATGTTTTTTACACTTCAAAGCAACTGGGAATGAATAATATATATATTCCCACTCAAATGGGTACCTGACATCAGTAGGGAAAAGTAAAGATGGTCGTCTACTGGCCAAATGACACCTTCATTTACAGTGGGCCATAGAAACAGAGGACCTTTACATCATTTGCCCCATTAATCGCAAGGTCCAAAAGGGGTACTTTACTTTTACTATATCTAATAATATTTTATCTTTTTAAGAGGGAAATATAGCCGGTTTATCTAAACTATGTTGAGTTGAATCCCAACATACTTGACTCAATTCTTACTTCAAAATGAAACTTGATCGCACTGACCTAAATATAAAGTATCATAATACGAATACATCAAAGGTGTGGGTGACCTAATCTTGGCAGCCAAACTTCGTCCAGATCTAATCATCGCCAGAATAATATCATCTATGCCTTGGTTTAGCTCAAACATGGTATCAAGCTGGAAACAAAAACAAGAAACCTTGTTAAGGTATACAATCAATCCTTTGCTAATACACTGATATCTTCTACTATCTCTTAGTCTGTTGAACCATTGGGGCACCGCACAAGATTTGTCAACCATCTTTCTCCATTCCTCTCTGTATTTTGCCTTGGATAGAACCTCTTTCAATGGCAGGCCCGTCCATTCTTTAATATTGTCTTCCCCTTGCTTTCTCTGTCTGAAGGAAGGCATTTGCTAGCCCCAAAGACCTTGTAATATGGCCATAGATTTATACAGAAAATAAAAATCATTACAAAAGTATCAAACGTCCCTTTAATTTGCTTAAGTAATTTGCTCAACAGATCTTGTGTGGTGCTCCATAGGTAAAGGTGAAGCCAAAGAAATCAAAATAACAGACACCTAACACTGAGAGTATTAAATATTATTTCCTGCTATGTGCTACGCACTGGGAGTATTAAAGATTATTTCCTGCTATGTGCTACACACTGGGAGTATTAAAGATTATTTCCTGCTATGTGCTATGCACTGGGAGTATTAAAGATTATATCCTGCTATGTGCTACACACTGGGAGTATTAAAGATAGTTTCTTGCTATGTGCTACGCACTAGGAGTATTAAAGATTATTTCCTGCTATGTGCTACACACTGGGAGTATTAATGATTATTTCCTGCTATGTGCTACACACTGGAAGTATTAAAGATTATTTCCTGCTATATGCTACACACTGGGAGTATTAAAGATTTCCTGCTATGTGCTACGCACTTCAAACTATGACATGATGGTTCCAGCTTTAAACCATGCTCATCATCACTTGATGATGTCCTATAGGTGTGACAGATAGGAAATGGTAATTATCTTCTTTCATGAAAGAATGTCTGGAGCTTATAAATCTTAACAAATACATTAAGTTTAACTGAAAAGAGTTGCTCAAAAAGTGGCACTTGTTAGAGACCCAGTGTGGTAGGATGTGATAGGAAGTTAGCAGAAGATTTTTAAAATTACACATGTGAGAATTTTTTTGATTTGAAAAACTTAGTAATAGAAGTGCTGATACTGCAGTATATAAAACCTAACAGGTAAAATTGAGTATTTTCCAAACTTGTTTTTATTCTATAAGTATAAATAGTTGTTTTTTTTTCATACAAAAAGACAATTTGTACTATTTTTTTTACGTTTTTTTTCACTTATTTTTGTATTTAAATTTAGAGTTTGCTTTTTCAAACCGGAAATAGCAATAATTTGTTAAATCAAAGATTTACCTTCTCTTGATTCCCCAATATGTTCTTAATAAAATAAATTCCACATAAATATCCAGCACGGCCAACAAAGAGTTCATCTGATCCACAACGCATATTAAGATGAAGAAACGTCTTGTGTAGTGATAAATACTGATCAAGATTAGTTGACACCAAACTCTTGTTCTTTGTCAGACTTCCAAAGTACAAGCCAACAGTATTCAATCCAGCTTCTCCCAAAACAAAGGACGTCCTATCTGAGTCTCTCGGACGGTGGCGATCAAAATAGTTTCTGTTAAACTTGTAGACATCAGAGGCTTCATTTAAGTAGACCATTTTACGATCATGGAGAGGCTCAAACTCAGAGGCGTAGCACAACATGTAGGCCACTCCAATACTTCCCACATAAAGACCACCATCAGTACTCTTTTCACCTCGGATATATTCTAATATCTCAGCAATCAAAGACTTTATTCTGGATAGCCATCTTTCCTTATCAACAGAAACGTCAGCATGAGCGCTATAATCTTCTATCCGGTTTGTAAAATAACGAAATTTCGGCATTGTTGCTTTTTAATCAGGAAAATCTGGAAAAAAAAAGGGGAAAATCTTCAATTTTAGGAACTAGGAACTTCCAATAAAAAAAACAAGCATTAAGAGCTTTAAATTAAATACAAATTAAGACTTTCAAAAAATGCAAGCACTAAAAACTTTCAATTAAATATAAGCTCTAAGAACTTTCAATCAAATGTATTTCTATCAGTAAGTGAATTTCAAGGCAAAAGATTAAAGAAATTCCTGTGGAACAGGTTTACAGGTATATAGAACAATAAAAACAACACAAGACAGATATTTTACAAAGAGAATTAGATGAATTACAGAAATGGGAATCAAATTGGAGCATGTCTTTCCACCCAGAAAAATGTTAGTTGTTAAGAGTAACAAAAAAACTAAAACAAATTAATTCCACTTATCTTATTCATGGCAAACCAGTAACACAGACTAAAAACGCAAAATACCTAGGTGTTATAATAAATGAAAAACTGTCATGGAATCCACATATTGATGAAACTATAAAAAAATCCAACAAAGCATTAGGGTTTATTAATAGAAATTTCTATAAATCAATTAAGAACATAAAACTAAAATGTTATTTAACCTTGGTTAGGCCAATAATAGAATATGTATCCTCCGTTTGGGACCCCTCAACTCAAGAAAACATTAAGAAACTGGAACAGACACAAAATAGAGCAGTGAGATTCATAACAAACGAATATTCACATTTGACTAGAGTAACACCTTTAATAAAATCACTAAATTTAGAAAGCCTTGAGTATAGAAGACTCAAAAGTAAAGTAGCAATTATACATAAAACACTGAACCTTAATCTTCAAATACAAAATTTAATAAAATACTCTGAAAGACACAAATATAAAGGCACATTTCTTGTCCCATATTTGTACAAATATTCCTTCTTCCCTAGTGCTATTAGAGCATGGAATGGATTGCCTGAGCTAGCCAGGAAAACCAGTGACTTGGCAGAATTTAGGTCATTGGTTAATATGCATGACTAAATGCATGATGCGTAATCATCTTCTTTTTTGAAGTAATGTCTGTATTATATGAGATAAGATACTTCTTTTAATCAATGATCAACAACTATATCTAGATCTAGAATTCTGAAATACAAGTGAATGTCAAGGGTCAAGCACAACATGAAGAAGAAACTGGAGTGATGGAGGATTGGAGGTTCAATAAATTCAATAAAAAAGATTACAACTTAATAAAATTAAAAGTAAAATCCTGTCAGTCACAAGTCAGTGACTATATTAGACTATAACCATAGACTATGATAGACCATAGTCACTTATCGTGTCAGTCACTGTCATGAAGCCTAAGACGGTGACTAAGAGGGCCTTACTGGCTAAGGCCTAACCTAAGCTCGCGCTCGGCATCCGCTGTCTGTCGTGAGCAAACTAAGTAAAAGTAAAAGACACTAATAGTAAAGTCACAAGACAAGTGTAGTGTCTTAAGTTTAAGTCGTTAAGACTAAAAGTCATGAAACGAAACCCAAAATTTAAACCAAAAGAAATAGATTATAGATATATCATTATATCTAGAATCTAACTGAAATTCAGGGAAATAACTGTATCTCATTGCACTGATCGATCTAAATAGATCTATCTGTATCTCATTGCACTGATCGATCTAGATAGATCTATATTCTCTAGATATAGATTAGAGTCTATTCTATTACTTTTATAACTTTTATGCGTTGACTGTTGTTGTTCAGTAGTTGTTGACTGTTGACAATGTCTTGTGAATTTAAAACCTGAATCACATTTTATAAAGAAATTAGAAAACTGGTTGGGGTTCCGAAACAAATAAATCTCTCCCTGATTTATACTACTACTACTAATAATCTTTATTATCCGAGAGGAAATTTGTTTCACAATTTTGCATTACAAAAATAAAAAGTTTATAATAAATGGTTTCCTTAATTAATATAATTACATGTCGTATTATCATAGGCATCAATTTGTGGGCCGAATCGTATACTTAGTACTAGTACTATACCTAGTACCCGGGCCGATTGTGACACCCAGTCCGCCCCAGGTAGTTTTACAGCAGACATTTTTCCACGAGAAGAGCAGAGAACTAAAAAACCCCTATAGATAGTTTTTATAAATATGATCAAGGCTTTCGATCTTGGCAGCAGAAATGGTCTGTTTGCCTTACTAAGTTGGCTGTTCGGAAAAAACGTGCGAAAACGCCAGCTTTTCGTGAAAGCATGCAGTGCCGCCTCTGCGTAGGCCATTTTCCATCAAGAGCGGGGGTAAAATAAGGATGTGTTCTGGTTCTTGTCCAACACTATTCGGCATTTTCTTTTCGGTTGTGTTCGCAAGCGCCTTTAAATTCCTGGAAGATGGTGTGTGTGTATATATATATTGTAATAAACCTGGTGGTGGCACAGATGGGGGTAGTGGTGTGTTAGTAGTCAGCCGACGCAAATCGCCCCAGGTCAACGCTAGACGAGTGGTTAACCGTGACGAGCTACGACGGTCAGCCGAGACGTGAGTCAACATGACGGTTCGGGAAGGATCGGCCTCGTGAGTAGAGCCCAGGAGCGTCACGAGGGATGTAGTCCTCTGACAACCTAGAATGGTCGAGCGACGTTCTGTCCGGTTCTAGAAGGCCAGCAGGGACCCTATATAAAGAGCGGGAGGTATCAGAGTCGAGTCAGTCACGACTTCCTGATGTACGAATCAGTTCACCACGTTACGGCAGAGTTCAACGGAAGCCAGGTAGCGTTCGTCCTACAGTACAGAGTTGATACGACGGTTCAGATATCTAGAACATTGTACAGTCAGTGTTACGTGTTGCCAATTGTACAGTATTGGCTGTTATTTATAGGACATTAGACTTTTACGTTAATTTTGGAGACCTGAGTTGCCAAGTTTGTTTAAGTTGGCAGTGTCGTCTGGTGCAGTTGCAGATAGCCTGAATATTGAGATTCGTTACAATATATATATATATATATATATATATATATATATGCATCCCAAAAATCATTTTGTATGGGCAACTTAAGTCTGGCTCAAGAAAAACTGATCGCCACCAACTCCGTTACGTTGATGTGATAAAAAGAGATTTAAAATCAGTGAACATTGATATCGACCATTGGGAAGGCATAGCCATAGACCGCACTAGTTGGAGAGATACGGTGACCAAGAAAGCTATGGACAGCGAGAAAACATGGGCCTCGGCTCTTGAAGAAAAGCGTGCCACACCGAAAATGGCCAGCTCCTTTACCACCAAAGCGAAAGCCACCTTGACCTGCAATATATGTGGACGGGAGTGTCTCTCTAAAATACGGCTCCACAGCCATATGAAAAAGTGTTCGAGATGAACCAAGTCGTCCTACGACTGAAGGAGGCCATATATACACAAAGTTGGGGGCGACCAGATTGGCCTAAGCGAGACGGATGAACGATGGCTCATCGCTGGACACAAGGAAGTGGCAATTCATATTGATTTGTGGTGATGGATTAGTCCGTTTGAGGACTTAGATCTGAAGCATGACCTGCGTTTTTTTTGTTTGTTTTTTTTTTTGTATTTTTTTCTTTGTGGGTTTTTTTTTTTGGCTGATGACCAAACGAGAGAGCAGCCTCAACAAAATTCATGGACGACAGGTTGAAGCTACTTCCCGGTGTGTGCAAGAAGGACGCAATCATCCGCATACATCAGCTAGAGATGGGAAACGAACCGAACCCGAATCAAACTCGAACCTCACTTACGACCGAACCGAATCCAAACTTTAAAACTGATCGGTACGAACCTAACAAAATGTCCTTTCCTTAGCCAAACTGAATCAAGATTTTGCAGGGGGGGGGGGGGGGGGGGGGAATAGTTTTCAGCGAGATGATTTGACAGTTATATTTAATTCTTGGAAAATTCTTCTGCTGTATTGAGCCATGTCCATGACATCTTGTGTGTGCAACTTTCCTGCAGCATTTTGAGTTGTCTTTTGATACCAACGCGAAGGATACCGCACCACTTAACTCTTTCTCTCGTAACTGACGATACCAGCGTTGATTCCACCAGAATGTGGTAAATAATTACGGAGAGAAAGAGTTAATATATGAGAGTTAAGGAAATCGGAGATTGGAAGAAACGAAATGTATGCTAGACTCTGAATGTAGAAACTACAAGGAAAAATGAAAAATGGATAGATCCTTTTTGTGGAGCTTGAAAATCGGCCAATGTGTTTGATTGGTTTAGAGCTGTTTGTGGCTGTTTCTATAGAACGTAAAGTTAAACCGTATTTTGAAGACAAAAAAAATATGGCGGCATTCTTAGCTTGAGCCGCGAAGAAAATATTTCAAAGTAACGCCTTTTTCATACATATCTATATATATATAATCTCTTCTTCCCTCAACAGTTTGGATGAGCAAGAAGTAAAGGAAAGACCACTCTCTTATTTCTGCGGAGTCACCCCAGGAAATAACAAGAGGGAGGGGGAGAAACACGTGGGTATTCACACGTCGCTACGGATGGCTGCGCGTTGGACTGTCAAACCCTGCCCGCTCTCATCCCCCTTTGTCTTGCGGGAGGTTTGGACTAAAAAGTAAACTATCTTCAACTCTGAAGGAACATCCGAAACATGCAAAACATTTTACAAACACTAAAAAGCAAGGCCGGACTTACGCATTGTGAGGCCCTATTCGAAACGGATTTTTGCGGGGCCAAGTTTGGGTAGGGAAGCGGACAATAAGTAAAATTTAAGAGTTTGTATTAGAAAGTAAATTCGTCTATGCATTTTATTCATTCTTTACAATGTACAGAATTACTTTACGAGCTTTGCGTATAGCAAAGTCATACAGTATATCATAATAATTGTGTTTCCTACATAGATCCCGCTCAATAGCAAGAATTACCAAATGTTTCAATCTATCTTTGAGAATTGTTGACCTCCTGGTAGATCGACATGAGGGCGCGGGAAATCTGTTTTAAGTTAACAAAGGTTTAATTTAATAATTTATACACCTTGAATTAGCGCGGCTCCTATGAAAGTGTGGATCATTTGAAAGTGGAGGCCCACTGCGGTCGCATAGGTTGTTAAACATAAATGAACAACAGCACCAGGGACCAAGTTTTTAAATGAGAGAAAGTAGTGAATTAAAATGAGACGAAAAAAAGGTACTGCGCCGACCAAGGCTCGAACCAGTGATCCCAGAAACGATATTGAAGTTGTTGGTGAACGGATGTGGCGAGATGGGGGAGGGGCTAGCAAGGGCATGTGACCATTGACCACTGGGGTGGTAATTTGCATACGGGCGAAATGACTCTGGACCAGAAGAATGTTTTGGGGACATTCCGATGGTCTAGACTAGAGTCTAGGGTTAAGTTCGCTTAGTGCGTTATCGCTAGGCGGTGTTGTCGTTTCCGGAGCCTTGGTTGGTGTGTATCATCATGTGTTTCAGCACCTATATAGCTTCACTTCTATATTAACACCTTTTTCGCATGAAAATTAAAATATCACTTTAAAACTAAGAGATAGAGCAGCAAAGTTCAAAATGTTTTCTATTGTCGCCGACATATCTGATACCGCTCAACTGTTGCTACTTACTCGAGGTACGAAAAGAAATCTTTAAATCACAGAAGTGATAGCTGCTAAGAGGAGTGTGCACGAGACCACCACAGCAAAGACCTGTTCAAAGAAGTTTGAGACATCATGGATATGTCGCAATTAATGCGCTGACAGCCAGAGTTATTATTACTTATTGCCATTTTGGCAAGGTGTTGAATTAGAACCATGAGATGATGTGTTCAGCACTGTAGAGTTATTATTACTTATTGCCTATATGGCAATAAGGTGTTGAGTCAGAACCATGAGATGATGTGTTCAGCACTGTAGAGTTATTATTACTTATTGCCTATATGGCAATAAGGTGTTGAGTCAGAACCATGAGATGATGTGTTCAGCACTGTAGAGTTGTTATTACTTATTGCCTATATGGCAATAAGGTGTTGAGTCAGAACCATGAGATGATGTGTTCAGCACTGTAGAGTTGTTATTACTTATTGCCTATATGGCAATAAGGTGTTGAGTCAGAACCATGAGATGATGTGTTCAGCACTGTAGAGTTGTTATTACTTATTGCCTATATGGCAATAAGGTGTTGAGTCAGAACCATGAGATGATGTGTTCAGCACTGTAGAGTTGTTATTACTTATTGCCTATATGGCAATAAGGTGTTGAGTCAGAACCATGAGATGATGTGTTCAGCACTGTAGAGTTGTTATTACTTATTGCCTATATGGCAATAAGGTGTTGAGTCAGAACCATGAGATGATGTGTTCAGCACTGTAGAGTTGTTATTACTTATTGCCTATATGGCAATAAGGTGTTGAGTCAGAACCATGAGATGATGTGTTCAGCACTGTAGAGTTGTTATTACTTATTGCCTATATGGCAATAAGGTGTTGAGTCAGAACCATGAGATGATGTGTTCAGCACTGTAGAGTTGTTATTACTTATTGCCTATATGGCAATAAGGTGTTGAGTCAGAACCATGAGATGATGTGTTCAGCACTGTAGAGTTGTTATTACTTATTGCCTATATGGCAATAAGGTGTTGAGTCAGAACCATGAGATGATGTGTTCAGCACTGTAGAGTTGTTATTACTTATTGCCTATATGGCAATAAGGTGTTGAGTCAGAACCATGAGATGATGTGTTCAGCACTGTAGAGTTGTTATTACTTATTGCCTATATGGCAATAAGGTGTTGAGTCAGAACCATGAGATGATGTGTTCAGCACTGTAGAGTTATTATTACTTATTGCCTATATGGCAATAAGGTGTTGAGTCAGAACCATGAGATGATGTGTTCAGCACTGTAGAGTTATTATTACTTATTGCCTATATGGCAATAAGGTGTTGAGTCAGAACCATGAGATGATGTGTTCAGCACTGTAGAGTTATTATTACTTATTGCCTATATGGCAATAAGGTGTTGAGTCAGAACCATGAGATGATGTGTTCAGCACTGTAGATTTTTATAACATTTCAAGAGTTGAACAACAAAAGTTCTTAGAATTTTCTGACAGAAATAAATCCCAATCTGTAGAAATTTTATTTCACAGTGAAGTGCGCTGGTTAAGCAGAGGAAAGGCTGTACAAAAAAACTTTTTTTTACATGAGACATGAGAGTATGAGACTGTAATTTTTATGACAGCGAAATGAAAGCAAGTGCCTCAACTTAAAGACCCCTTATGGTTGTGGGATTCGGCTTTTCAAAGTGACATCACATCATATCTAAATGAACTCAACAACAAACTAAAAAAAAAAAAAAGTTGATTTCGCATATAAAAGCTGACATAAGTGCCTTCTAAACGAAATCGCAACTCTTCATTTAGCAGGCTGAAAGGGGGTGAGACTAATATTGCCTTCATCATTGTTTATGTAATTTTTTTTTTCATCTGTTCTGTTATGTGGCCCGCAAAAAACGACTGTCAAATTAAAATGGCCCGTTTGTTGAATACGGTTTGGCATCCTTAATAAATTAAATTTAATATTATTGCATGTAGCCAACATAGTTTTTGCTATAACCTAATACCATACAGTTGAACCGAACCCGAACTTAAGATTTGATCCAAACCGAACCCACTCATAGCATTTTGAGTGCGTAATTTGCTTTTTTTTTATATTGAAGATGTGGTTTTAAGCTCCATAGCCCGCCGAGCCGAACTCGAATTTAATAAGTAAATATGGGTTCGATTTCCATCTCATTATATCTTTAATTTTAGTACCGGAGAGCAAACGCCGTGGGTTAATTATGCGGCCATCGGTGCGGAGATAATAATTTAATAAAAAAACAATTTAATTATAATTTTATAATTAAGCCCATTCTGATTTTTTATCAAGACAATAATCTATATCTAGGCTTATATTTATAATGTAGATATATAAATATAGGCTACAAATTAATTAAAGAATCAGCAGTTCTAGATATCTACTTATAAAATTTTCCTAAATCAGTGGCTGACTTTTCCAATACGTAGATCGATAGGCCTATGTAGATATATTTATATCTTTCTGGTTACGAGCTGTCATTGATTAATTCATAATTTAATATGCAAATGTACTCAGTTCATATCGCTACAGACACTGAGACACAGTATCGTGGTATCCAACAACGGTTTGAATAAATTATGAAAATATGCATAAAGTTTGCTGGTAATAATTCTAGCACGATGAAAAACGTAATATTTTTTAAAGTAATGAATGCTATTTTTCGTTACATCTACATACTAACCGGTCAAGTATTTTATTAATGTATAGAAAGGTTATCTCGATTCATTGTAATATAATTATATGCAACAAATAATACTTACTCCCCTAGCCTAATAATAATTATGAATGCAAATTATATTCAACTTCAGGCTCAGCTGTGGCGGACGGTAAATTGACATTGTTGAACGGTATAATAAACTATTATAAACTATTGTCTTGCTCTGTTATTACAGTTAAGGCAAGGTATAGAATAAGTCTTGTTGATCTAGTATTACATTATTAACTTTAAACTTAGAGGATCTAGATAAAGTAGATATCTTTTAGGCCCTATTCTATAAATATCTATAAGTGTTATAGATCTAAATTAGTACATTATAAATACAATTGCATAGAATTAGTTAGGTCTAGACTCTAGCTATAAACTATTATACTATAGTCTAGAGTTGAGTATAGAGTCAAGATCTACAGACTAACATTATACATAGACTCACTCACTAGTATCGGTCAGTATCACTAGACTAGAGTCAGACTAGAAATTACTAATTAGAATCTAATAGTCTAGATTTAGAACTCTATACTAGATTAGTCTAGATGACTAGATCTATAGATTATAGATCTAGTAGTAGACATGCAGACCCTTTAGTTGTGGCTAGTATACTGTAATTGGCATAATAAAGGATAATAATAATGGCCTACTAGTACTGTCTATACTATAATATAGACTCAATAATGGTAATTAATAGTCTATATTCCATAATGACTATATTATTATATTATAGATCTAGATAGAATCATAGATTAAAGATAGATTATATAATATGTCTATATGACTATGATTATGTCTTTAAAATGTATAGGCCTACTATACACTAAGTATATCCTTATTACCTTATTCCTTATATAGCAATACTAATAAGACTAGAGTCATGTCAATAGTGTAACAGATGCATGTGTATTCAGATGTAGCTCAAGTATTTCTAGAAGACTTAATTCGATTAAGTGGGTGCGTACCTTGTATGATGTATTTTCAATCGCGAGTTCTTGGAAAACATGCACACGTCACAAATATAGATAAGGTACTAACAGAAACACAGACTCAATGCCCAAGTTGACTCAAGGTGAACTTCAAACAAACGTTTATTACAGAATGGGCCACAGTCTAGCCTTTCACTATAGAACTATGTTATCCCCTTCAGAATCTAGCGGTATTCATTAATTAAAAGTCTATCCTAATCTCTAACCCAAAGTCTATGTCATCACTATAAAATATACGATTACTGTTGGTCTAATAAAGTGCGCAACCCAACTAATTAAACTAGCTATCTAACAGTAGTCATTTCCGTCTAATTCCACCCAGAAAAATGTCAGTTGTTAAGAGTAACAAAAAAACAAAAACAAATTAATTCCACTTATCTTATTCATGGCAAACCAGTAACACAGACTAAAAACGCAAAATACATAGGTGTTATAATAAATGAAAAACTGTCATGGAATCCACATATTGATGAAACTATAAAAAAATCAAACAAAGCATTAGGGTTTATTAAAAGTTCTTCTATAAATCAAATAAGAACATAAAGCTAAAATGTTATTTATAAAATATATATGATTTATATATGATTTACTGTAGGTACTTTGATATAAAGGGGGGCCCCAGTGGCTGAGTGGTTAAGCTCTTGGGGGTCCTGAGTTTGAATCTCAGTGAAGACTGGGATTTTAAATTTCTGGATTTTTATGGCGTCTCTAATGGGTACCTGACTTAAGTTGGTGAATGTAAAGACGGTTGGTCATTATGTTGGAAACATGACACCCTGCTCGTTAACTTTTGGCCAAAGAAACAGATAACCTTAACATCATTTGCCCTATATATTGCAAGTTCTGAAAGAGGATCTTTGCTGTTACTTTCTTTGATATAAAGTGTAAAAAATCATTAGATGAGATTGGTTTAGATAAAACTTGACTAGTTGATTTACAGACTAGTTAGAGTTGTTTGTTGGAGTTTGTTGTTTGTTTGTTTCACATGTTTCTAATACTCCTCTAGAGTTGAAGATTATTGCCTCGTAGCCCAAACCTACTGCTTGATGGCAGGAGATAGCAGTGGGCAGGGTTTGAACTGGGGATCATGGAGAAGACAGTTCATTGACAGCAAAGCCTCATTTATGCTTCTAGCTTAAATAAAACAAGTTATGACAATTTTTGGAGTAGTATAGACTAGACCAGGGATGGGCAGCCCGTAGGAGTGTTTTATGCAGCTTGCAGACAACTACAGAAATCATAAGTGCCCACAGAGTATGCTTATAAAAAATGCGAATATATGAAAAATAAATAATTGCAAATATCTATAAAAACTATTGAAACATGATTTTTATAACTTATGATGAAGAGGTCATAGAAACATTTTCTCTACATATCATTCTAAAAAGTTGAAAGTAAACAAAATTATTCTTATTGACAATAATTTGAAACATCCAGTCAAAGACACAAACTCAGGCCAGTTTTTATTCAATGCTAAGAAGAACTGTGTGGAATGTGTTGGGTTAGCTTGGAACAAGATGGCAAGTGTAACAACTGATGGAACCCGAGCTTTGACAGAAAAATATTTTTAAAAAATAAATTAAATTAATTAATTAAATTTTTAAAAATTAATTAATTAAATAAAATTAATAAATAAATAAAATTAAATAAATAAAATAAATTACAATAACTTTGAATGGGAAAGTTTGGGCAAAGCTGCATTGAATATGAAATGTTATTGACCCGATTATCTCTGTAATCAATCTTAGACCTGGTGGTATTGACCAAAAGCAGTTTCGAGAAGTGAAAACAAAACATTCCGATGACTTTGTTACTTATATATTTCTAATAAAGAGTGGAAGACAGACTTCATATTTGCCATCATCATTACAATGGTTTGTTTGCACATGAAATGTATGTGAATGTTAACCTTTTTAAACAAAGCTATCCCATATGTTGGTCACAGCTAGGGCTGCGTAGCCATGGGAAATACCGTATTTTTCGCCGTATAAGACGCTCCGGCATATAAGACGCACCCAATTTTAAAGGAGGAAAATCTAGAAAAAAAAGATTCTGAACCAAATACTGTACTAAAATATTTTATATCAACTGTATAAAGTAAACAGCAGTTTAAGAACAATTTTATGTCAACCATGTAACATATTAAGAACAATCGCCTGCGCTGATGGATGGAGGTACCGGCAGTAAGCTCAGCATGATGCCCGTGCAGCACATGGTTAGACTGTCGGGAGGGGGGCATGGCGCGCTATAGGAGGGAGAGGTAAGCCCGAACACACACAGCCTGGCCGTGCAGGGAGGGTCACAGAAGTCACCACAGCCCGCAGTACATGCCCCAAATCCAGCCCGCAGCACACACTGCATAAGGAAAGGACTGCGAGTAAGCGCCACACAAAGTTGGGGGCAGTTTTAATGCATGTAAAATGTGTATTTGCCGTATAAGACGCACCAACTTTTCCCCCCCAGTTTTGGAGAAGAAAAAGTGCGTCTTATACGGCGAAAAATACGGTACTGCATTCCTCATTAATCTTCAGACTCAAAGACAGGCCTTATTATTATTATTATTATAATATATATATATATATATATATATATATATATATATATATATATATATATATGCCTCCCCCCATTCCCAAATTATTTTTTAATGTGGCCCTTGATACCTTGGTCTGGCAAGTCCACTCTATTATATTTAAGCTTTAGAGTGACTTAGAATAAGTTTGAGACATTCAGTTCAGAATTAATGAATACATCCATATCAAACCTGATCACCTGTAGGAGGCTCTAACTTGGGATTAGGATGACAGTTTGAGGCGCATATAAAATGACAAGCCTCTATCACACACCATTTTTATTTGAACATCACATGATTTTTTTCTAGACCTATCATCTAAGTAATGTGTGTAATTCAGTAATACTATTAAGAGATTAGAGTTCTAAAGGTGAAGAGAAATCTTATCTGGATAGTCAGTTCATGCGGTTTAGTAAATCATAGTCTAGATAGTCAATTCATGGGGTTTAGTAAATCATAATCATAATGCTGAAATAAGTGGAAAAAAACAAAAATATAGGCTTTTCATAGTAATATTCTTTATGAAATAAACAGAATACATAAAATTAATTAAAAAAAAATAATTTTTAGACAGTTTAAGTATTATTAACATAAAGACTGGAGTTTCACTTGTACCAGCTTATACCTGTAGACTTTTATCCTTGTGTCAGAATAGAAGTATAAATAGTTTTATAATCAGGTTTAATTTCTTTTATTAAGTTTACCAATTATTTCTACCATTTTTAGGAAGTCAAATGTCATTATGATATGAGAGCAGAAACATGAAAGGGAACTATGCACAAGTCGCATACTCTCAGAGTAGTATGGAGGTCACTCTTCATCATTCCTGGATAATCCTGTCACATTAGAGTATCTTTACATTTTAGATATTATTCAAGACAAGTCAATATTATGACTAGTATGGAAATCAAGATTCATCCTTCCACCGAAAGTCCCTTAACTGCTCAGACAGTTGCCAATACACTTTTGCATCTTCCACAGACGCCAGCCATTCTGCCATTTAATTCTGTGACTGGTCCTGGACCAGTTTGTCTCTTTCCAGTTTCCTTATTAGGCCAACCCCCTCTACAAAGTCAGAGTGAACCAATCCTTCTCCTCCCTGCCTCCAGCCTGCCAGTGGCACAGTCTGCACATGCGAATGCTTCTATGCTTAGTCCTAAAATGTCTTCTGCTTTGACCTTGCCACAACAGCTCTTGTTAAACACGGCCCAGTTACCTGTAATGATCAAACCTCCGGCTGCCAGTTTACTTGTGAACCAGTCTCCCATTCAGCAAGAAGCATCTAGCCAATCCGTAATTGTGCTGCCATTAGGAACAAATGAGCAGGTGCCTAACAAATCCTTGCCAGAAAAAAACAGTGAAAATAAATGTCTCCCTGCAGACTCCACGGAGTCCAACTCCAAAGAGAAATGGACACGGTCAGGAACAAGCAGACGAAAAAGCGCCAAAATATCAGAATTATGTTCTATGAGGGAAAATAGTAAGAAATTCATCAATTCAGCCCAAACACCACCTTCTATTTCTCTTACATCAAATGAGACATTGGGAAATACAATGAGCCAAGATTCTTTATGCAGCAGTGTCAAAACTAATGATATTTCTCAGATTCTGTCCAGTTTGCCTTCAGGTTGGCAGGTGGTTGGCATGACAGGCTTGGAACAAGTTTCAGCATTAAGGCTTGGGGAGTGTAGACCTCTGTCTCAAACTAGTCAGGTAATGGTCTCCCCTGGGTGTAAACCATTAACTCCAAGTTTAGTCTGTGTTAATTTAAACAATGTTTCCCAGCCAGTTGCTTCAGAGACTCCTGACAACTCGGCAGTGAATGAACTGACATGTTGTGTTAAACTTGATGACATTCCTTGTACCCAAGTTATTTCAATCAAGACAGAACCAATCAAAGAGGAAGAAACTAAACCAGACAGTACCTCTGATGACCAGTCCATTAAAAGGCCAAGGGAAAAATTCAGCGGCGTCAGAAAATTACGAGGAAACACAAATGATCGGACAGAGAAGTCAAAGTACTGTGCTCAGTCTATTGTAGCTACTAGAAATAGTGTGAATCCATATGCACTGTCAGAAAGCTTGGACTGCAGATCCTCAACGCTCAATGACCAATGGACTATAGTCGGTGTTACTTCTATTCCCCAAACAACAGTAAAGGACGTATCAACATTAAGTAATGCTATGAGTAATACAGCTACTGTTACTAGCTCTTCGTCTGACCACATTGTGTCTAGCCACAGTGTTGACCAGTCACCAGAAACAATTATACTCAAGATACCCATTTGCCCTTCATCTACAAATAAAGGGAAAAGAAAGACAAAAGTTGGGGTCAACAAAGCTGTCAGCTCAACAATAACATCTGTATCGGCTGCTCCTGTGCCTGATCCACCAAAAGACAAGGAGGGTTCTCAAGTTAACAAGTCTGAAGACATGAAGTGGACCATTGTTGGACTAACCCAGACACCTTTATCTCAAGATGATACGACAGGTAACATACAACATGCCCTGCCTAGTGGTCATTCGTCTGTTCTTTCCTACCCATCAGGCTTAACGGGAGGTAATTCCAGTCTTCTGACACCACTGCTCAATAACGCTTCGACTAATGCAAACACTCATCTTTTAAATATCATGTCAGCTATCTCCACAACTAACCAATTAATGCTTCAGAAAAATATGAACAATCAAAACAATCTGGTATCTCCAGCTGATGTTGGTTCTGTTGGCTCAGATGATGTCACTAAAACAAATCATCAAAGAGATCATTCAAGTGGAACAATCCCAGATAAAAATGAATGGAAGGTTGTAGGGGTCACACCGCTGGGGCTTCCTGTAGCTTCTGTCAATCCTTTTACACAAGTGACCCCATTTCAACCATTGTCCTCTCTTGTCCCAGTACCGTTACTTCTCCCTCCGTCTACCAGCTTCATTCAAGAAGAACCAACTACATCTGTCTGTAAAGACCTAGCTTCCACTACTATATCATCAGTTTCAAGTGGGAGCTCACCACACCCTGGGACTGCCACTACCTCTTCAGTCATTCTTCCACCTCCAATATCAACTTGTCTCAAACAACTAACAGCTTCTGACTTTGAAGCTCTTCAAGCCTATAGATTCCAACATGGACTTGATCATCTTCTACATAACAGTTCAGAAAATTTGTTAAGTCCCATAAATTTCTACAAGTTGGTGGAGCCAAACCACTGGAATGTGGTTGGGATGTTAGCCAATAATCAAGTTTCACTTCTTGATTCTGAAAACACTTTGACATCAAATTTAAATACACAGACTCTATCAAAAAGCTCTAGAACCACTTGTAAAGAAACAACGCTCAATGACGGACCTTCACAAATTTCTACACCCTTAACCTCTCCTAAAAATAACACTGTCCGGCAGACCTTGGCCTCAAAGTTGAAATGTGGTGGCACTCAATCAAAACTATACAAATTCAAAAATTTTGTCAAACTGAATGAAGAGTCAATTACATCTATTTGTAAAGACCAAATTTCTGCTACTATACCATCGGTTTCAAAGTCGATGACCTCACCACACTATGTCAAGAAAAACACAGTCTCAAGCCTGTTACGTTTAAAACGCATGCAAAAAAGTCGTCATGATGCTAGTCATCGTCTTGATTCTATGAATTATATGGATATTCAGGCTAAAGGAGATCTGTCAAGGTCAAAAGTTAGATCTCTCAGATCCTATGCAGGGAATCGAGGTTTATTTACTAAAGCAAAAGAATGCAATGACGAGATTCATACTTTTAGTGAAGCTCAAGTTTCCACTTTCAGTTCCAAACATGAAGTTGAAGAATCATTTTTAGAAGTTCAAAGCTCAGCTTCTAGCAATCAAATAATGAGTCCAGAGAAACAGAGGTCTGAAGGTTCATTTGTTAAAACCCAGCCTCATTCTGCAGCCAGGAAAAGAAAATTAAAAGTTCCGAGAAGAATGATTGCAGTGGATACAGACTATCATCCATTTGATACATCATCAGACAGTAATTGAGTCATTGTCGCAGGTACTTTACAAGCTGCATGGTAAAATGGAAGTTGCTAGTCATAGTAGGATTCTGTATTGATCTATTCAGTAGTTTTATTTATAGAACTGTGGACTTAATGAGGAGTATTTCTCATTCTCCATACAATTTGTTCAGTTTGAACTGGATTCAAAGAGCATCTCAATACTTCATGACTTGATAGTTGCATTTATTTGTTTTCTAGTTACAATCAGAGTAGACTAAACCTTTTGTCCTCGGATTTATTGATGTCATTATATTTGCGATTTAAACTTGGATCTATTCAAGTGGTCAATTCTTCCTAAACAAAAAAAAGCTTGATCTCTAGAACTTAGTTTGTCCAGGTGTGAATTGGGTTATTTTTTAAAGAATTAGGCTCAAATCTCCCACAGGCAGACAGTTAATGTGCTTGACTTAAATGTCTCCATAGACTGACAGTTAAAGTGGTTGACTGAAATGTCCACATGCAGTCAGTGTGGTTGGCTAAAACATCCTCCACAATCTGACAGATTAGAAGAGAATAAATCTTTTTATATTCATTTTTATACAACATTGCCCCTATAACATTCTATTGCGTATATAAATATATATTTTTAAGGTCAAAATTGTGATATTTAGAATGTTGCGATATATATTTAATATTAATTATTCAATGTGATTTGTATTCAACATCTATTTTATCTCACCTTATATGTGTGATAGAAAGGTCTACTCAAATATTAAATTCTTAACTTGTATTTATTTAGAAATAATATCTTTATGTCTCTTTCTGTTATCTTATTGTTTGCTCTTTTAGCAATTGTCCTGTTGATGATTACCAGATGTTTCTTTGGGTATCAGTGTGTTGTTAGCTTGATGCTTTTTTAACATTGGTTGGTTTGGAGAGTGTATTTTTAAATTATTGGGTACATACAACCTTTTAGATAGATTTGATCTCCTTACTACCAGTTCTACATGTGCTTGTTGTGTAGTTAGGTCCAATGTGAAGCACAAATCCCTGGCTTACAGGACATATTATTCCAGCTACTACTAATATATATCTGGAAGGTAGAATACTAAGTTGTTGTGTTGACCACATTGTTAAGCTTATCCATTGAAACATTGGATGTGGCAAATATGTAGGTCGCATCTGGGACTGCGTAGACACGTGAAATACTGTACTCCACAAAAAAGAAAATCTTTATTATTATTTTAATTCTTGAAATTTTTTTTTTATCCAAATCTCAAGCTTTAAATTCTAGGCCATCCAGTTTAGTGCGTTCTCATCGAAACATACTTCTAGATTTGTTCTAGTATGAATTTAACAAAAATTTTTTAAACTGCTTCTCAGTAGTACACATATCTTCCCAAGTTTTTAATTTATTCACAGATTTTATATTTGGAAAGAGTTTTTTTTGTTTTTTACTCTCCCCCACCCCCTTCCTAAAAAAAAAAATCCCAACATGCTTTTTGTCCTATTTCAATATCTTAATAGCACCTGTGTTCTTGATACAATTAGTAAAAGTATAATATATTTTCACTACATGTAAACTCTTTTTTTTTTCATGGAATCTTCTTAAAATGTCTATTAATAGTTGCATCCTGGTTAAATGCAGTTAACATTTCAGTTTCTTGTAACAAATTAAATCGAGGCAATAAAATGATCAAAATGCTTGTATATAAAATAGACATGACTGTGAAGATGTGCTTGTAGAATGTTGTTGAGCTACTTCATGGTTACAGAGCTGTGAAGATGTATTTTTATGTGAACATTTGTTTTACCATGATGGCGTTTATCTGCGAAAATTAATTTTTGCTGTCTTCTTTTCGGCCAACTTAATGTTGTTAAACTTTACCAATGATTTTTTTGTAAAGCAATAGCCATCACACAATGCAGCTGGCGTATTTTGGTATCCATATGAAGAGAGGATTGCATTGAGAGAGAAACCTCGAATGAGGTTTAAGAGAAACCTCGAATTAGTTTCTTGAACATTGCAATATATTTAAGAAAACTGTCTTGATAATGCACAAACTTGTTTACAAAACAATCTCAAAGAGCTTTGTCCTTCATTGCTCTTGGCAATCGTATCCTTAAGTGTGTATCAAGATACTGTACTGCTTTGTTGTTTCATATTTAATAGGACTGCTTATCAGATCTTTAACAGCTTTGGGCCTGGAGACAAAAGGCCCAGGAGAGATCTGAATGGAGGGATGTGTTGAAGCAGGTCACAGCCCTCCATGGGCTGTAGCACCACTGGGATGGATGAGTGGATGCTAATGTTTGTAAGGCCCCATGTCCTTGCTTAAATTCAGGTGGCCAGTCTGGAGAGATGAGCATTAGCATCCTATTTTTTTTTTTTTTTTAAAGAAAAAAAAATTTCTGCTTATGAGTGGTACATCACCCATGTAACAAACTTCGAGCTTACTATCAAACATATCATTATTTGAAATTATTAGATTTCCTTTTGTTTGGACAATTATCTATTTTCTAAACATCACTAATATGGCTAGTCAATCAAGTACTAGTCCAATCATTTACCACTGACAGTTGAACACATCATGTCAAATCATGTGCAATATTTTTTGTGTAAAATCCAATTTTGTACTTTGTAGACAGTCAATAAATACTAAATGAGTACAATGTCTTAATTTTTGTTTTGTTAAAAAAATGTCTGTAACAGCGATGACGCTTTTTCTCACATTTTATGCATGCTACAAGGAATGGGATGCCATATATAATTTGTGTATCTATCTGAAATCTGTCCTGAGGCTTTGAAACACTAATGAATTCTATCAGCTTTGTACTACTTTTGCACTGAGGTATCTTATTCACTTATATATGTAAATTGATGATAATTTATTCTGACAGTACAAGGGGGTGTGGGAATTTGCATTGCTAAATAACTGGTAAGAGAGGGAAAAAAATTAGGATAGTGCATGTGATTGAAAAGCCCTCAATGTTATCATCATCTTTGAATGAATGTAAGTAGATCTAATGAACAGATTTACTTGTTTAGTAAAATACAGGCTATTGGCTATAGGATACTGGTATCAATACTTTAAAAACAATATCCTGAACACTCCCAAACTGCACATGAAATTAAATGTATTAATAGCAAAATATTTTCTCAACCAGTGAGTGAACTAAATTTTAGTTTTGACTTCTTCCTAGTTCTGATTATTTCCAGCAATGCTAGCATTAAAGTTCACCTGACTGCACAATCAGTCCACCAGTTGGTCAGAAAACCAAATTTAAAAAATTTGTCTAGATGCCCAGCGAAACTTGATAACTTGACTAGCTGTGTAAACAAATACACTGACCAGTTTAAAATGAAAATTAAAAGATGGTCAAGAATTATGGTAATACGAAAGAAAGCAAAATACTGTGGTTTATTTCTGTATTACTTAAATATCTTTGTATTCTAGCTAACCATAGTCATTAGTCCATGTTTTAGCAGTTTGCTGATCTCTTGATGTCTTAGTCATTAGTCCATGTTTAAGCAGTTTGATGGCCATCACAGAATTTGATTTTGAGAAGAAAAGAAGTAAAGAACACTAAAATGTCATTTGAATAATTTAATTTTTTTTAAGCAAAGCCTGCACAGACATAATGCATCGAGCTACGTAACTATGTACACATGTACTGCAGTTAGACACCAACAGATTCACACATGGATATAATCTTGAGAGATAAGGGGAACAATCAACTACAACAGACAGACAAAATGTTCAATTCAAATATTGTTCAAGTTCAGATAACATGAAATGTATTATAAATTTAAATTAAAAACTTATACAAATTTTAGTATGAAAAGAAATACAAATTAAAATATAGTTTGAGGGCTGAAACAAAAAAAAGGACAAAAGTACAATTTCCCCAACTCTTTGAGAATGTCACCGCTGAGTGTAATGTCAACGTCTCACAGAGAATGTTCACCAATAAAATTGAATATCCACATCTTTTATGGTTAACAACACGATGATTTGGTCAATATCTATTTAATCAACTTGATCACACAAGTGGCAGCGTAATAATTCCACAATCAACTGACAGACCTCACAGACCACCAGAAGTTAAACTAGGCAAATATCAATAAGACACAATCAATGGACAAACTAGAAATGACACATTCTATTACAGAAAAGTCAAAAAGTCCACAAACATACACAATTAATATTTAAATAATACAAGGTATCACCTATGAACAAATGCTTAAATAATACAAGGTACACAACCTTATCACCTGAGAGTACCATACAAAAAAAAACAACAAAAAAAAAAAAACTCAGGAAAGTTGTCCATTTGGGTCTGTTTATGTCAAAAATATGTAGAGACATACAAAAATAGGTTTGATGACAATGTTTTGGCCTGCACCTCTATAAAAGTCAAGACTATGAATTAGTTTTCTTTAGAGTCTGCAAGAACAATGGGTATATTTAAATGTTGTGTTCTGGCTGATCCACTGACATTTCTGTTGGCTCCATCATATTGTTTTCAGACTCAACACCTTCACTAGATGTCTTTAGAAAACCATCATCTTCAGATCTATCTAATAAAAAATTCTCTAAAGGAGGTCGCTGCAGAGCTGCCAATGGGTCATTGTTGGTATCAGCAGACATTGATGAGTTTGAACTTTCATCATCCCTGTTACTTGTGTTCATGCTCTCTTCTGGCCTTGTCTGGATTCTCATGGGGGGTTCCCGTGGTGTTGAGTCATACTTGATGTCCATTATCCTAGTCTCTCCCCTCTCTTCCTGGTAACGCCTGTGCAAGCTCATGATCAGCTCATGAATGCATCTGCGTTTATTCAGCACTAGTTCCTCAGGGAACCAGTTTTGTAAGCCCTTCATAGGGATCTGGAAATCTCCAATGGGATCCTTGGAGAATAAAAAAAGACAAAAATAATAATTTATAAACAAAAAATTTCAGCTGAAACAGGTAAACAACTAACTCATTTTCTAATTGGCACTATTTCAAATTACGCTCATCAAATGACTCACCTCAAAGAAGCTCTCCACATACTGAAGGAGATAAACTCCACAATCGCTATAGTTGCTCTGTTGCGGGACACGGGGAGAGGCTCCTCTGATAATTTTGGACAGGACACGTGGCTCACAATTCGTCTTTTTGGCGTTCCACTCACACTGAAGATATCTACCGAAAGAAACATGTCAGCATTACAAACCATCTTCACATTTGTCAATCTGAGCAGCTTAATGAGAACTTTGAATATACAGCTCAGAATCACACATTTCCTACTATGAAACTTGTCTGAAAAACTTCATTAGAAAACCAATAATGACAAAAGGCTACTAAAATACTTACTCTCTCAACATTTTGACATTAGGATTTCTGCTGGGTCCTGCCAGAGAGTCAAACATAAGGATGCAGGGCCTGAAAAACAACAACAAATGATTCTAGCATCCAACAAAGGAACGACATACTTATGATCCATTTATTTGTTAATTTATTTTTAAAAAAAAAGATGTTAAATAAGTACGCCCACTGTCACTACTTATTTTAGTGAGTAGTACTGCTTCCCCAAATTACATCTGTAGATTCAGAGGTGGCTCTATGGCTCTACTGAGCACAGATTAATAAATATCCATCAGAGAATACTGATCATCAAAGCATAACCTGGAACAACGACTAATAACCCTAATGGCTAGTTTTACAACCCTTATATAATAACATTCAAAGATTTTTCTGGATTGTTTATGTCATTGTAAGTTTCTTAAACGTCTACCTTGACCTGGTTCTACATATTTCTAATTACATTTATTTACATCAAGTGCATCTAGATTGTACAGTCAACCAATAAACAAGTGCTTCTCACACACACACAGTTACACAATAACCTAGTCAGCTTGTGCACTGAAACTAGCTCTCTCTCTCCCATTTGTGGCTTACACATGTAGTGTGTCACCTACCAATTTTTTTTTCTACTCACAGTAAAAAAAAGTGTAAAAACAAACCCACAAAAAACTTCAGTATTTAAACTGCTACTTACTGCCTAATGCCATCACATTTAACTTCACATGGTTCATTTGGATCTAAATGACGCCCTAAAATTGTCTGCAACATAAATTTAATAAATTTTACAATGAATCATTTTATGTCAAAGCATAACAAAGATCAAAATAAGAAAATAAAAAATCAGTCAAAAAAATGAAAACACACACACAAAAAAAGTCAAAATATAAGACACAACATACATAATAAAGACAACACAGTCAAAATAAAACAGTGACATATTTACTTACTTTTGGTCGAGCCTCTTGAGAGGTACTTGAGCCTGTTGAACGTGTCTCCTGAGAATTCCCAGCAACTGGTTCTTCCTCTGTTCCCTTTAGGTAAAATAGATCAAATGACAACAAAGATTTGATGTGAGCTAGTTGTGAAACTGAGTTAAGAAACAAAATGTTAATCAATAATGAAATACTTAAAAAAAACAAAAAAAACAGCAAATTGAATAAAGTCATTACTCACTCCATTATCAGTAGAATCTTCGTCAACAGCATGGCAATTATTAGGAACATAAGTGACTTTTTCAGTGCCAGCAAGGCCAGGGAAACAGATGACAGCTAGATACCAGTGAGAGCTGAAACAAAAAAACAACACTTTGTAAGCTAACTAGATTGTGTCTCATAGCAACAACACTTTGTAAGCTAACTAGATTGTGTCTCATAGCAACAACACTTAGTAAGCTAACTAGATTGTGTCTCATAGCAACAACACTTAGTAAGCTAACTAGATTGTGTCTCATAGCAACAACACTTTGTAAGCTAACTAGATTGTGTCCCATAGCAACAACACTGTAAGCTAACTAGATTGTGTCCCATAGCAACAACACTGTAAGCTAACTAGATTGTCTCATAGCAACTACACTTTGTAAGCTAACTAAATTGTGTCTCATAGCAACTACACTTTGTAAGCTAACTAGATTGTGTCTCATAGCAACAACACTTTGTAAGCTAACTAAATTGTGTCTCATAGCAACAACACTTTGTAAGCTAACTAGATTGTGTCTCATAGCAACAACACTTTGTAAGCTAACTAGATTGTGTCTCATAGCAACAACACTTTGTAAGCTAACTAGATTGTGTCTCATAGCAACTACACTTTGTAAGCTAACTAGATTGTGTCCCATAGCAACAACACTGTAAGCTAACTAGATTGTCTCATAGCAACTACACTTTGTAAGCTAACTAGATTGTGTCCCATAGCAACAACACTGTAAGCTAACTAGATTGTCTCATAGCAACTACACTTTGTAAGCTAACTAAATTGTGTCTCATATCAACAACATGCTACCTGGAAAGAATGTCAATCTTTCTTCAATATTTATTAAGATTTTTAAACAGTGTATCAAGGGCAATTTCAAAAGTTCTAATCTGATCATAAGGGTTAAATGACTAAAATCATTACTAATAGAATTATGCGTGAGTGTTTGGGCAGTGAGTTACTTGGCAAGATATTCATCATTACAAGCATTCACTTACTGTTCATTGATAGGGACAATAATAAAATCTTTGCTAAAGAGATCCACAGTCTTTGTCCATTTCTTCACACGAGCGTGGCGTCTTTCTGGGAGGCTGAGGAAAAGAAAATGATAAAAAATCAGACTTTAAAGTTTGTGGTGACAAAGTAATTACAGCAAACTTCATATCAGGGAATATTTCTTATTTAAGAATGTTGGATGATACAAACATAATAGTGATTGCTGAACTTATTGGCTTGTTCAAGTTCAGCCCTAAGTTTAAATACTGTCAAAAATGTCTTTTTTTGTGCTAGGCTTTATAGGATGAACCTTTTTCTGATTTTCTACTTTGATTTAAGCACCAATAGATATTTGATTGTTGACGACAAAACCAAAGACTGACCTTTTCTTAGCATCCTCTTCACTTTTCTCCACGTGTCTGTCTCTTTGAGTTAAACGTTTGTAAAAAAATGAGCTAAAGATGTGAGTTCTTTGACGGTTGGCAGGGCTCAATCTTTCTAAATACAAATACCTGAAATACAGGGTTAAAGTTCAAAGTTGATAGTAAATGGGATCAATGTAGAACATCCTAGATTTTTTGTAATTTCTATGCACCATAGTAGGGAAAGTCAACCAGGGTCATCTTGGTATAACACATTGATCTGAATATATTGTAAACACATTAAACATATTCAAGCTCAGCTTTCTCAAATCCCAGGCAAAAGCAAAAGCATTTCGATAAAAAATCTCCACAGATAATATAATGAATCCAACTGCAATAGAATAAGATTTCATTACTTTATATTAAAGACCTAAAACTTAGTGTTTTTATACATAAATCCTCAATGTATGACAAAGTGCTTGACCTAAAATGTTCAATTCTAGAAGGCAATTTTAGACTCATGTATACTCTAGATCTAGTCTAAACAATTGTTTTCATTTTCTCTATTGGCCTTTCCTATTATTTCAAGATGAATATCTAATTTTAGATTCTTTAAACTAGCTGACCAGAGAGAACTTGCTGAAATTGAAAGGCTATTTGGCACTTACTGCAAGTAAAAATCAATGATAACATCATTTAAAAACTCTCCTTCAGTCAAACAATACAAGTCTTCTGTTGTGATGGGGATCCCTCGGAGTGGTGGAGGTGGGTACTGCAGAAGTCTGGAAGAAAAAAAGATGTTAAGAGTTAACATTTCGAAATGATGCAAAAGTTGGCTTTGCTAAACCATAATCTAAGCTGGAGTATTCTTAGTAGGTTACAAATCCAATTTTAATTATTAATTTAAAAAATGTAGCATTAGGCCCAGTCCTACTTCATGTCCAGGTTTAATCATTCAAAACATGATACAAAAAAATCAACAACAAGCTTAGCTCATATTTTATTAATCTCTAAAAAAAATATTTTTAAAAATGAAATTGCTATTGTATAGCTCATCGTACATGCATATATGATGTTCAAAGTGCTATTGTCCAATCTCTTTTGTAAATCTGTGGATAGAGGGGCTATCCGCTGGGAGAAGGTTTCCATGCTGCCAATTAGACGCACAGCTAAACCAGCTCAAACTCCAGCAGCTCATGCCCCTCAGCCCACAAAGTTTGACAGTAAGCATTGAAACATATAAATATAATCCTCACATGTACATACTTTTAATGGACAAAAAACAAAATGTCACCTGGCATTGGTTCCCAAGAAATGTCGGGTTTCTGGTGGAGAACTGGAAGTACTGTCAGGCTCATTGTCAGTGCTGTCAGATGGTGACAGTGGAGCCCTAGCCAGCATAGTGTCATTACAGTCGGAAATGTACCTGTTTAACAAAGATTAATTACACAACACATGTTATCATATACAACACATCCTGGTTAGACAAGAACCAATAAATTGCTGACATAATCAATGACAAATCCTACAATGACTAGCAAGAAACTCAAAAGAAGATTTAACAAATCCAGTCTGGTAAACTTATTGTTATATAGAGATGTTTTTCAACAATTATCAATAGTGAATGTGATAATAAACATAAGGGATGAAAATAAAACAAATTTAAAATGTTTTCTTGAAATAATAAAAGGCTGATAAAAATGAAAAGTGATAATAAAATGAATGCAGAAACATTTTTTTGAGGTTTCAGAAAAATCTGTTAATGTTTTTACATTTTGCAATAAAATAATTTTAAGTAATTTTTAGTAATTTCTTTTATATAAGAATTTTGTAGATTTTAAGTCCAGGCAACCCTCTCTAAATCATTTTGGTTTTAGATAATGAAGAGTTCTCCCAACTAGCATAAATTTCCACCAACTAGATTTTAAATTTTGCCTTGTACCTTTTCTTAAATTTGATGATATTTTTATCCACATTGGCTGTGAGTACAGGAGGGGCTGACTGAATCAGAAGGTCATTAGCACCTTCTTCTGTCAGTTCTTCTATGAAATCATCGTCATCCATTTGATTCATGTCTGCCCACAGAGATAATGTTTCTTTCAACATGGCTTCAGGCATGTAATTGAAAGATTCTATGATGATCACAACCATTTTCTGCTTCATATCTGAAACAAACAAACCGACAACACTGTCAGATAGCTTTAACTCTTTCTCTCCGTAATTATTTTTCATATTCTGATGAAATTATTAGCTTGGCCCATGCCTTGTACTCTACCGTGTTATGGTTAAACTTCAATGACTTTTTTATTATTTAAGCAGCCAACTTCAAACACATCGCACTAGGTAAAAAAAAATGTTGAATAGGAAAATAAATCAGATGTTTAGCTAAAAACATGTACAAAAAGAAAAAGAAAGTTTTGAAGCATCAACAGTGATAGTGTCAAGCTAACAAAAAATGGCATTGAAAATAATCGAGGACGGTGTCATCAAAAGATGCTCAGGTCTAATGAAGTTTTACTATTAAATTTATTTCAGTGCAGAAAAAAGAAATCTTCAACAATGAATGATCAAACTCATGAAATAGATATGTGAATAGATTTGGGTTCGCCCCAAAAGGAACAACACTTGTCCAATGTAATTTTTTTCCTCACCAGTTCCTATACACAGCATACTTGTTAGAACGCACACATTAGTTATTGTTAAGCTCGACCAAAGTGCTGTATGCAGTGGTTAGGGTTATTTGGCACATCAGCGCACTGTAGGCTGTGTTTAATCTTTCAAGGGTTATCTTCCTCTACTCAGTAAAGTAACCTTTGACCTACCTGTACTACTAGGATCAAAGTACTCGTCATCTCCATGCTCCATGTGACAGATTTCCCGCAGCTTCTCACCACTTTCTTGGGTCAGTAGAAGAAAGAGAACTGGCTGAGTCTGGCCAGAGAAATACTTGACAAGTTCCACGTCTTGAGCCAGTATTTCACATTCAAAAGCCTCTTCTGTTCTCTCAGCTGTAACAAAAAATTCTATAGATGGCCAGGTCTCTAAGAAAAACTTTTATTCTTTCTTTACTACATTCATGTATTAGGCACAGCAGCAGTAAATCTTTATTAAGAAAAATATACTATTGTATTATCCTCTGGTATAAATACAAATAAAAAGAGTGCCACAAAGCTAGACCTGCAGCGTTGACAGTGAATACAATTTACTAATGTAAAGTGTTTTTCAGTTTCTTTTTTATTGGCAAAATAATTACAACAAAGATTTGGACAAATCTTTTCATTACAGTTTTCCAGTACTACTTTACACCCAGCATGCTTGTAATTTTAATTGCATCTCAATTTTTCCTAAGGCTTCTAAAGAATTATTTATAGATACCTTGATAAAGAATTAGCAATTAATATGTCTGCTTTGCTATATTGTTTTTCTACATTAGAAGCTTACACTTTTAAAGTAAATATTCTCAATGGACCAATTGACTGTATTTTAATTAGCTTGCAAAGGTGCCCAATGCTGCTACTATAAAATTCCATTGATGTTTGTATGAAGTAATTTGGTGTTAAACTGTATGAAGTAATTTGGTGTTAAACTGTATGAAGTAATTTGGTGTTAAACTGTATGTAGCAATTTGGTGTTAAATTGTATGAAGTAATTTGGTGTTAAGTTGTATGAAGTAATTTTGGTGTTAAATTGTATGAAGAATTTGGTGTTAAATTGTATGATGTATTTGAAAGCTGACTTACATCTGACTTTAAAGCAGATTCCTCTCATATTGATCATGAGTGGGCCTTCAGGCTGGGTTCTCATTGAACCAATCCTCACACTGCGGATATCTATTTCATATATTGGCACCTCATCGTCATCTTCATCATCTTCGTCATCCTCATCTTCCTCACACCTGTCCATCAATGGTGGTGTCGTCTTCATCTTCTTGCTGAGCTTACTAATGCCATCCTAAATAGGCAACAACAAAACAGAATCATTTTAAATTAGGCAGCAAAAAAAACAGAATTATCTTTAATTAGGCAACAACAAAAACAAAATCATTTTTAATTAGGCAGCAACAAAATAGAATTATCTTTAATTAAGGAACAACAAAATAGAATTATCTTTAATTAGGGAGCAATAAAATAGCATTATTTTTAATTAGGGAACAACAAAAAAGAATTATCTTAAATTAGGGAACAGCAACATAGCATTGATCTTCCTGTCATTCTAAATTGGAAATGAATGCCTCATTTTTTGTATAGATTTAAAGCAACTTTAAAAGAGAAAAATAAAATGTATTTTTTAATTGTTAGTTTTTCCCTAAAACAAATGATTTACTGCAAAATGATGATTAATTATACTAA
Organism: Biomphalaria pfeifferi; assembly: GCA_030265305.1. NCBI lineage: Eukaryota > Metazoa > Mollusca > Gastropoda > Planorbidae > Biomphalaria > Biomphalaria pfeifferi. The sequence goes on from JASAOG010000260.1 coordinate 196,580, forward strand.
AGATGGACAAAAAGTAAACATACTCAAGACACCCTTATGGAACTTAATTTCAACATTCTCAATTGTACAAGAGCAGCCTAAAGATAAGTGTTATTTCATTGACTCTGCATGACCTTGGGGTCCATGAATCTAAAGAATGAGACTTCATACAGCTTGATGAAGTTTTAAAACTCAGTATGGTATTTCACTGTCAAGTGTTGATAAAGAGTTCAATAAAATGGGCTTCACTCACTTCATCTTCCATCAGAACTCTCCTGAATCGACCAAAGGCATTGACTGGCTCCGAGTGAAGAGACGGAAAGATGGGTGAGTCACCTCCTGCAGAGTGAGCTGGACTGGGGGCATGACTTGAGGTTGATGATGGTTCATCCTCGTCAGAAGATATTGTTAGCGTCACTGAAATAATCAGACAATCTGGTTGGTTAAAATGTGATTGTACTAGTTTACAGTAAAGAATATGAGCAGTACTTAATTATTTGTTATCCAAATTTTAAAAAAATCATCAGAAATAGAAAAATCTGACTAACAGAATCAGGTAAGGAAAATTATTTTGTACAAAAGTATTTTAGAACTCAATGAGTTTTTAAAAAAATCATTTTAGGCAATAAATTATATTGTAATTAATTAATATCTATGAGCATTTAAATTGTAAATATTTATAAAAAATTCTTGTATACATATAATACTAAAATAAAAACAAATATTTTGTATCTCCTTAGCAACTAACTAGCAAATATATTTTAGGTAGTTTAAAGATAATAGAAATAATATTAGAAAAAAAACATGTACAACTGAATTTCTATTCTTATGTTGTCCAATAAGTTTACCTGGTTCATCTTGTTTCTTGGAACGCTTTTTAGGAGCCGGATTTTTTGATTTTTGTCTCGAGGGCCGTTTCTTGGCAGGATTGTCAAAACTACTAGCAGAGCTATCACTGCTTCTTTTTCCTTCTACTGAATCTTCTGTGTCGCTATTGCTGCTATCTGTATATTGTACATTATATGTCTCCATTATTACACTACTAGAAAAAAAAAAGTACTTCTTTCAGACCTATGTAGGTCTGTAGGGAAGATAATGTTAAGGATCATGATTCTATGGTCAACAGTTAATGACGGTGTCATGTGGCAAGCACAACGACCAACCAGTTTACTTTCCCCATCTACTGTCAGGCTCCCATTAGAGTTTGGTGGACTCATGGGTGCCCTCAAAATCCTGAATTTAATAAGTCCAGTCTTCACTAAGATTCAAACCTGGGACCCCTTGGATTGGAAGCTTTACCACTCTGTCACCACGCCTTAATTATTACACTCCTAAGAGTTATAAGTTCATAAAAAAATTACTAGTTATAGTATGCAATGTCAAAAATTCATAATGCAATAAAATTTAGTTAGAATTATGCTAAGATACCAGAAATAGTACAAGTTCAAATGAATAGTTATAATCATTACTTAGTAAAAAGTTTAGAAGCTTTGCCAATTAAACATTATAATTATTATTATAGCTTTTATATAGCGCTACTTTCATGCTAATAGCATGCTCAGAGCGCTTTGGTCCAATCTCATTTGTGGACCAGTGGGGGGGGGGGGGGGGTTAATCTAGGAATTGGTTTTCCGTGCTGCCTTTAGGTGCTCAGTAAACACAACTCTGCCAGAGTCGGGTGTCGAACCTCGAGCCCCCTTCTAGGTAGCCAAGACAAGACAAGCTCAAGCGCACTTAGCCTCTCGACCACGCTTCCCACAACATTATGTAGGTAAACATTCCAAGACTGGCTGCCAATCAAGGCTCAGTGATGAGAACAGACTTAAAAAAATATTTAGGAAATTTTGTAACCCCCCCCCCCCCCCCTTTTTTTTAAAACTGGTCTGTCGATTCGACTTAAAAAAAGATGTTGCTGAATTTTTAAAAAGTATGTAGAATTATTTTATTCAATATTTTCTTTAATTAATGTTGTATTACATAATAATTACACTTCATAAGCTTCACTGCACACATGCACACAAAATGCATGCAAGGCACTATTGTTGTATATATCTAGATGAGAGGAGAAAGCTTTTTGCAGATGCTTTATATCTAGGTGCAGGCAGTCTGAGCATTCTATAATAGATAACTGCTTTACTGGTATTGTAACAACTTCTCTCTCAATAAACTATAAAGAGTAAATGTGTTTGAAAATCAAAACATGCTTGAGTTTTGGAAATACTTCAAAAGTATGAGCTACACTTCTGTTTTGTCTCACTGATTATTCAATTTTGTACAGGAGAAACTTTTTTATTAAATTTTGCACATGAAGTTCACCAAAAAATGCTTTGAAAAAGCAATGGAGAGAAAGCTGCTGAATCTCTGCAGAGTTCTTAAGCAAGATGAGCAAGAACAACCAGATGAGGAGCAATGCTTAGAGTGAAGAGAATGTTAAGCAATAAAACTGCATGATATTGAGGCTTCTGTATTTGACTCTTTTTCATGCTGATACAAGTTGTTTACAAGAAGTGGATCTCGGCCACACTGGGCTTTTAAAGCATTAGTAATGATTAGTTATTAGTTAGATTTAGAAAAAGCTTTAATATATATTTCTCACTATAGATCTAGATCTATCTATAATCTAGATCTACTTAAATCTAATATAACTTGGATCTACATCTCTAGATCCAATATATTATTATTAGATCTATATTCTATCAGACTAAAAATCAGTAACTCACTATAGTAATTTAAAGTAGGCCTACATCTATAAAATCTACATACATAGATCTAGATGGCCGGTAGGTAGGTCTACTAGATAACTAGATCTAGATCTTATATTTCTTATAATAGATCTAGGTGTCTAAATCTAATCCTATTTGAACTCATGGAAGTTGGCAGGCAGGGTTCAAATTAGAAAAATCTAGGGGACATCATAACAACAGAGAAAAAAATTAATAGCGCATAGAGGCCGGCATCATGATAATTGGAATCAGATGAAATTTTTGTAATTCCTAACATTTTCGGAAAATTCCCATCACTGAAGGTTTTAGAGCCTGCACCACAAATCCATTTAACATATTAAAAAAGATATTAAATATGAAACTAAACAAAATGACTTTGCCTACCTTGACTGCCTCGGGCCCCAGCTCGACCCTTCATGCCTCCACCTCGTGTACGGCCTGACCCTCTAGCACCCCTTCCTCTACCACGACCTCTAGGACTCTGACCCTGACCGTAGAAGTTGACCTCCTCCATCACACTACTGTAAGGATCCTGAGGTTCCGATGGTCCTGCCAGTGCTTTGTTGGTGTTCTTCTTCATTGTATGAACTTTGACCTCCCCCTGGAAAACTTTAAAACATCCATCACAACGCCGGAAATTTTTGCTGGTGTAGCCGCAGTTTTTACAAACTCGAAAGTATTCTTCGTGCTGTTAGAAAAAAAAAAAGATGATCAGTCTCACAACAAGTCAAATCACACGACAGTTACATTGATAATTAAAACAATAATGTCACAATAAGTATCAACATCTTCCAACCTCAGGAAAAGGTTTTTTAAATATCGCCAACTCATCGTCCTCTTCAATGTCTTCCTTTTTCTGATTGGCTACAAAAAAAAAAACAAAAAAAAAACAACAAATATCTTTACATAAGCAATATGTTTTTTTATTAAATACATAAAGAGAAGAAAAGAAAGAATTTTTACATAAAAACAAAAATAAAAAATGCTCTTATATACCTAAAACCTAAAAACATTTTCATTGATTCAAAATAAATCATTTACAAAATTCATTAACCATGGGAGGCTGCGAAAAAGATTTCAGATGTCTTCATATGGGAAATGGTACAAGAAACATTGAGAATAACATTAGTGCCACAGCAAAACTAACGTGTCAGAAGAAAAAAATTGACCTCAATAGCAAGAATGAAAATTTGCTAAAAAGTTGCTTTTCAGTTAATTTTTTTGACAAATTGTTTCACAAAAAGATAATAAAGTTAATGTTATTGGGATTTCTTTGCAAAACCAGATGTGCATTTTTTGGCTGTTGATGCTTATGCGATGTGATGTGGAGACCAATATGCAGAGCCACATTTTCATGGAGGAACTCAGTCCAGTGGACACCAAGTGGAAAGAAGTTCAGAAATTGCCAGTGACAGATCTTTGTGGTAACAGCTTGACGCCCAAGAGTGCAGGTGGATCTAAGTCTAAGATGCATATGTGCTCATCTGAGAGCCTAGAAGACAGATATTTCTTGTACATGCTCAAAGCTGATGGTTAATATCAAAATGTCCTCATTGCATATACTGGCAAATGAACAATCATTGGAACACTGCAAACTTCTTTAACAGTGGAAATGTAGTGACTGCACTTTGTTAATTTAAATGTGATAGATTTAAGAAGCACATAATTTCAAAAATTGTCAGACTGCCTCATTAGTAATTAGCAAAACAACAAAGCACATTAAGTGTTAGCTATTCTATTTGAAAAAAAAATAAATTATTTAAGTAATGTAATGTTTTATGTTTTTCTTGAGGCCACATGGACAACAACAAGAGATGTTCTGCCATCCGCTGTCCTAGGATTGTTGACTGCACTTCAAACTTAGTAAGTAAAATAAGCTGTATAACTGTGGTCAATAATGCAGAGATTCTGATGGTCATTGTGAAAGATAAAAGTTAAAAAAAAGTATTCCATTTAGACCTTGCAATCTATGGGGCCAGTACAACGACCAACCGTCTTTACTTTTCCAAAACTAAAGTCAGGTGCACTCGGAGGCACCCTAAAATACTGATATTTAAAATCCAAGCCTTCACCAGGATTCAAACCTGGGATCCTCAGTTCGGCAGCCAAGCACTTTACTACTCAGCCACTGCAACACTATTGTGAAAGATACACAAACTAAAACAGTATGTAGTAAAGACAGTACAAATGTGTGCAGAATTGATCATCTTACCAGCCAATGGTTTGACATAGGTTGATTGGTTGTTGGGAATATCCTGGTCAATTCTGCTGAGGAAACAAGAAGAAAAAGATGTGCTTATAAAATATAACCGGAGGCTAGAAATTACTTATACACATTGATCAACATTGCATATAGGTTGGACTCGTAAATTCTTTAACTTTCACACAATTCACATAGATTGCTCAGAGCGCTTTTGGTCCAATCTCATTTGTGGACCAGTGGGGGTATCTAGGAGTTGGTTTTCCATGCTGCCTTTAGGCGCTCAGTAAACACAACTCTGCCCGAGTCGGGTGTCAAACCTCGAGCCCCCTTCTAGGTAGCCAGCCAAACCAGGTTCAAGCTCACTTGGCCTCTCTACCACGCTTTCCACTATTCTCATCAAATAAACTGAGCCAAAGAGTCATTCAAACACAACAAATCCAAACTCAAAACTAATAAAACTTCTAACAATGTTGGCTAAGTTTTTGGCCATTACCAATTATCTCCAGAGCAATGTCCCAACACCTAAACAAATCTATTAACATCAATACATGTCTTCAAGCAGCTGTACCCATTTCCAACCAACCCTTTTTAACTTTACAGTGGAAATACTAACACTATGAATGCAATAAGTAAAGAATCAATACTGAATACTTTAATTACTTTTTTTTAATGCACCCACATGCACAAGTAAATGAGCTATAAAGTTTTTCGCATGTTATTTTTGGGTTGCTGTAGGCTTGTTTATGTAATATACTTTGTTGACTACTGGGAAGACATAGCCCTAGACTGCACAATGTGGAGTGAAGGGTGACAATAAAAGCTATGGATAAAAAAAAAAGCATCGGCCTCAGATCTGGAAGAAAAACATGCCAACCAAAAAATGGCTGGTCCCTCTGCCAACAGAGCAAATGCCACCTTAACTTGCGCTATATGTGGACGGGAATGTCCCTCCCTTAGGGCTCTACAGTCACACGAATTAGTGTTCTATGAGAGGAACCATAGTCTTACTAATACTGAAGGAAGCCAACGATTCAATAATAAGGGAGAAACTACTTTAAAGAATGTGACCAATAGGGACCTGAAAAGACATATGAAAGATTCACAATTTTTTTTCAAACATGTCAAAAACAATTTTTTTATTTGCTTCATCTTTCTGTGTTTTTTTTAAAAAATATTTTTAGTTGTTTTTTTTTTGTCACGTGGCTTCCTTTTTTTTCAACCATTTTTTCCCCAATAAGTACTTAAGAAGCACAGGAACCTATGACGAGCTCTTGTTCAGCATTTATGCCTTCAAGTCATTGATTAATACGTATGACTAAATGCATGACGCATAGGACGTAATCATCTTCTTTTTTTAAGTAACATCTGTATTAAATAAGATAAGAAGTCATTTACAGTTAATGTAGAAAAGAATGTTACCTTGTTTGTACTGGCTCCTGCTGTATGCTCTGTTCTTGTCTGTCAGCATCTACGGTAGAACAGCTAGTGCCTGAATTAGTCCAGCTGATGAATTAAACAAATATTCATTGTCTTTACTATTATAGCAAGAAACATTCCTCTCAAACATCAACTAATCTATGCCATTCATGGCGTTAACCAGGTATTACATTGAAGTCAAACAAAAAAAAAGGTACCTCTAAGTTCTAAGTAAAAGAAAAAGTAGATTTGACTTAAAAAAAAAATAATGCTTCTGTCTATTTTTCTCCTAAAAGTTTCTTCACTGTTGATATTTTATTTTTTGCAAAATGTAAAAAAAACCATAAAAAACAAACTATAATACTTTAAAGTAGCTATACAATTGTAATAAGAGTAATTCGACTTCATGAGTTACTTGTGTTTTATGTTAGGTTTAAATACCCAGATGCAGTTGTATCATTCTTATATCTTTAAACATGTTTTATAAGTTCTTTTTTCCCCTCTCACTATCGTGCTTCAATACAGTATTGCCCAGACCAAGTGTTTGCCAATCTGTGTTCCGCGGAACCTGAGGCCTGAATAGGTGTTCCACAAACTTCTGGAATAATTGACTAGTAGGCCACCACGTGAATTAATCTCTCAAAATAATGAAGAAAGTGTTCCACTAACTACTCAGAACATGCATCCATTAAAGGAAAAGGTTATGGGAAACACTGGTCCAGACCAAAAAAAAAGCAATTTTTGGGTCAATTTGACTTTATTTAAGCAATTCTAACTTAGTGGTTAGGGGACACACATATTGTTCTTCATAAACTGTAGTTTGTCCCATTTCTATACTTCTGTGTGAAACAATCTGTAATTTTAGGAACTTTAAGCAAGAAGAACAATTGTGCTATTTGATATATAAAAGTTGTAGAAATTGCATGTACTTTCTCAGTGATCAAATCAAAACCATATGACCAACTGTAATGAAACTTGGAATGATAACCTCCCCATACAGTATTAACAGCTGAATTGTGTCCAAGAATTCCTGTACAAACATTATTAAGTCTTTATTCTATATAGTTCACTACCACAGCTTTGTTAGTTTTGACAAAGTTATAGGAAAAAATATACTTAAAAAATAAAAACTACCACTGTTTTCCAGCTAAAGATTGCAAAAATTCAGCTTGGAACTTTGAATTATCCCCCTTGATGACCTGTGACCTTACATTTATCTCAGTTTTTTTCTCACTGCAAAATTAAGGATAAAAAAATAAATCTAAACTAAATATTGAGAAAATATTGTAGAAGAATCAACTTGTTAGAACTAGAAAGTTTGGGTCAAATTTGTTATAACAAACTTAACATTTACATGAAACTGCCTAATGACGGTAATTTAAATAAAATAAAATGAACATAAACTTATGTAACTCTTTTGAAGTAAAGTCTGTAATCTATTAGATTTATAATAAGATCACATATTAAACAAACTTAGCATAAATATAAGACATAAAAGCCCCTTATACAAGACATGAGCTTTTCTAGTTATAAAGCTACTTTTGAATGATCTTGGCTTGGCTTGGCTACCTAGAAGGGGGCTCGAGGTTTGACACCCGGCTCGGGCAGAGTTGTGTTTACTGAGCGCCTAAAGGCAGCACGGAAAACCAACTCCTAGATACCCCATTCCCCCCACTGGTCCACTAATGAGATTGGACCAAAAGCGCTCTGAACATGCTATAAGCATGAAAGTAGCGCTATATAAAAGCTATAATAATAATGATCTAATACACACAGACAAAGAAAAAATGGTTCCCCAACACATTCCACACACTAACTAGTCTCTATACACAGAAATAGGTTCTATTACTACTAAACAGCTACACAACAGAAACAATAAATTAGTCCAAACTTCAACCGCCACTCACCTATTTGTGATTGGTCCAGCCAATGACCTTTGACCAGCTACATTATGCAGTCTTTGCTTACCAGTTTTTGACTGGATAGCTAAATGTTAGAAAAAAAAAAAATCTTTCTTAACTATCAGATTTATAATATGATATCATGGCAACATAATGTAAAGTTTTCATAAAGTGATGTGTGAAATGTTTAAACTTAAAATACTTTTAGAGAAAAACTAAAATGATTACGTACATGGCTGTGACACATTATGACAATTATATAAAAGAATTGAAAGTAAATCTCCTAGACTGCCACAGAAGCATTAATTTATTAATAGATTTGTTGATGTTTGCATGACTCAAAAAAAAAAGGAGATATTGAGACAAAAGTTACTTTCTAGAAACAAATATTTGATGTTTGTCATTTTCAAGTTTTGGACATTTTGTTATGAGAAAATACACTCAAACATTTCAAAGAAAAGAACATTTTCCTACCTTTCAAATCTTCATCTTTCAGATCTTCAAACTTTTCACCATTCCATAAAGCATAAATTAATGCTTGATCTTTTGGTGATCTGATTTGATAGACCATTCCTTTGGTTAAACGATCATTTCCTTTACTAGATTTGAGTATACATTTGTCTTCGGATAAACTCTCCAGACTGAATGACTCATGGGATCTGTAGTGAACAATTAATCAAAATGTCTTAAACATAGGGCACATTATGACAGGAACAGTCATTATTTTAAGGAACTCAGATATAAACTATGATCAATACAGAAAACTTCTAATCTAATCAAACATTTATAAGAACACAAATTTAAAAATGCATTTCTTATTTCACATTTTGTAACAAATAAAGGTGTGTTTTTAACTCTATGTTTCTGGAAGGATGCAGCCAACTATCTTTTTTCTATGGATAGTAGTCAATTCAGTTATGGATAATTATTATGCAAAAATCATTGTATTTAATTAAGATCATAAAATATTTTCCAGATCTCATCTAAATCTATGCAACTTGTCTACAGGAGTTGAGTTTTCATTTTAAATTTTCTTAATTAATCTAAAATTAAAGATTTTTTAAATTTCTCTTCAATTTCAAATGTAACATTATCTGATAACAAACAAAAGAAGTTATAAATTCAAATTTAACATTAGCCAAGGCAGTGGTCTTCAAGTGAGGGAAGAGAATAATTCAGTCAGAACATAAAGAGAGATAAGTCAAAAAAAACTATTTTTTTACAAGTTCATTAACTATGCAATGAGTTTGTCCCTTAGTTTGTCTGGAAACTCATTGAATGATTGCACTCTCTAACACAAAGAAATACATTCTTAGAAATCAATTAGGCATTTAAAAAAACAAACATTTTTTTGGAAGGAATGATGTGAAGCAATATGCTAGACAAAATGAAAAATATACAACTTACTTGTAGCCTTGAGAAGCATACTGGATGCCTGCGGTTGGCTGCATCTGCTGTATGGACGACTGGTGTTGAGTCTGTTGTAAAGGTGGTGCTTGCTGTGTCTGATGTAACAAAGGTAGTTGCTGAGTCTGTTGTAAAGCTGAGGTATGTTGTGCTTGCTGTAAAGATGATTGTTGTTGTGCCTGCTGTACTGAAGGTTGCAGTTGGGTCTGCTGCAAAGTCGGCTGCTGTTGCATCTGTGGTAATGCTGGGGAATGTTGTAAATGTGTAAGCTGCTGTGTCTGCTGTGAAGATGGAAGCTGTTGTACTTGCTGTGATGATGGCAACTGTTGTATTTGCTGAAAGGATGGTTGCATTTGCTGCACAAGGGATGGATGTTGCTGTGAAGTTGCTTGAACAAGGGAAGGTTGTTGTGAAGGCTGGTATGATTGTTGATCTTGTGGTTTTGCCTGTTCAAAGAAAGGACTCTGAGGTAACACTTGTGCGGAGTTTTGTACAGGTGACATCTGTCCTCTCACTGGTGGAGCCATTGAGGGAGTGCTATTGTTTGGTGGGGGTATGAAGCCCATCTGACTGGAAGGTGAAGGACTGTTGGTTTGTACACTGATAGTGCTGGGAGCTCTAGGTCTCACAAAACTGTTGGGTGGCTGGGCTGGCACTGGCAGTCTCTGGGCAGAAGCCTGTGCTCGTGTGGTGAAAGGAACAACACTGCAAACTGGTCGACCCCCTGATGTTAGTAGAGCGCTAGAGTTTGGATCACAAATAGCAGGAATAGGTTGCCGAGGAGGAAGCTGATGTTTAGGCTGGTATCCAGATGTTACTGGCTGCTGTTGTGGACGCAACACTGGGGTTTGATTAGAAAGTAGCTGCCGAGATGAACCACCTCCTTTTTTGGCTTTGATTTCTTCATCTAAGATTTGTTGCATATGCTGGACTTCCAGCCTTGCTAAACTTGCCTCACTAGACTCCCTGACCAATGGAGGCCTTACAGGCTGTTGAGCATTAGATGGTCTTGTTAAAGAATGAAAATTATTATTGAGTCTAGGTTGACCAGCACTCAACTCTGGTTGGATCTGAGCAGTAGATTGTTGAACAGTTTGAGAAGGCAGCCTAGGTGAAACACCTCGAATTGATAGGAGCTGACCTGCTGAGCCCATAGTCTGTGAAGGTCCTTGTTGTGCAGAGCCCATCAATTGAGGTCCTAACTGATTAGAACCCAAGGATTGAGAAATTCCTTGCTGTGAAGAACCCATAGGCTGAGATGCTCCTTGTTGTATAGATCCTATAGATTGAGATGGTGCTTGCTGTGAATGACCCACAGGTTGAGAAGGTCCTTGCTGTACATAACCCATGGTTTGAGAAGATCCTTGCTGCAGGGAGCTCATAGGCTGAGAGGGTCCTTGTTGGGTTGTGCCCATAGGTCGAGAAGATCCTTGCTGCGTAGGGTTAATAGGAGTTTGCTGAACAGTGAGGCCATGTTGAGGTGTTGGTTTATTTTGCGATGTTTGGCCCAGTGCCAGGTTGTTGCTGCTAATCATGACTGAAGGTTGGACTAGTTTGACCGTACTAGCAGTTGGACTGGACACTGATAGCTGAGGTCGCATTGGAGGTCGCTGAGTTGGGGTACCCTGAGGGCCAGTTAAATGCGGAATGCTTTTAGGGTTTGGTGATCGTTGAGAAGGGTTTCCTTTTATCCAGCCTGGTTGAGATGAGTTGCCAGGGATCATGTGAGGTTGATATGAGCCAGCAGGATTATATTTCATAGGCTGCCTAATGTTTTGTTGGGAGCCAGGATACATAGGGGATTGTTTGTGTACAGCCTGATATCCTGGTGTGTTTGGGCCTCTGTGCTGCAGGTTTACCTGAGGCAGATGTTGCTCTACCCCTAACTGTCTTTGGGAAGAAGAAGAAACACATCCTTCCTCCTCCATGTTTTCTTCATTCTCATCTTCTTCGCCTTCCTCACCATCCTCTTCATCATAAGAATCTTCATTATACATCTCCGGTTGGTAGTTTCTCATGTTCCTGTGGTACATAATCTCATCGAGTTCTTCTGGGTCCACACCTTTTTCTCTGAGCTGGTTCATTATTTCTTCATATCTTTCTTCATCTTCGCAACAGTTCAGTTCTTCCAGTAGCATGGACTCTCTGCACACACAACATATTACATGCAAATACAATTTACCAAAAAAACATCTTAGAACTTAAATATATGCTCTAGCTGATAAATCTATACCTAAAGACAAATGGATATAATAACTCAATATATAGTTTTACTATTTTTGTTGGGACTAGGCATATGTTTAAGTACAGTTATGATGACAAGTATGCACTGCTTGACAACTGCTTGGGATGTTATGTCTTCTCATGATGTATTTAGACCAGTTCTTACTTTAACTGTTTTTAAAGAAGAATGTGATTTATTCACCAATTCAGTTGCTTTGCTTGATTTATATTACTAGTATTGCAAATCTATCATATGTGAACATTCTTGTCAGATTTTGTTTTTAAATTTAAAGTATTCGGAATTTCTATTCAGGACTTTGTTCAGTGCTTTATTCATTTCTGAGTATTGTGTTTATGGGACAACAAAGGATTCATACAAAATCCATTATAACCACTGAAGATACACCTAACCCTAACAAAAAAAACAACAACAAATAAGTACAAATAAATTAAAGCTCAACTAGTATATATGTAGTATCTAGGTCTATGACTACGCTTAAGATACAATGGACAGATCAAGGTACAGATGTACTTACTCTTCTGAGATTTCATCACTATCACTGTCAGGGAAGCCATAGTGGACATTAGTCCGAGGGTAGTTGGCATCATACATTTCCTCATCTTCTTCCATCTCATCATCATAATCCTCATCATAGAAATCATCTTCAAACATTTCATCAGGATATTCAGGCCTCCCCTGAAGATTGGTTCCTGGGCCGCTGACCATTCTTTGCTGGGAGTCATGAGCAGCGAAAACTTGTGGGGCCTGATGTCGGGGAGGTGTAAATTGATAGCCAGTATTTGAAATTGGGTGTCGTATGTTTTGTGGCGGTACACCAGATCTGAACTGGCCAGATTGCACTTGACCTGGTGTTTGAGCTCGAACATTTTGAGTATTAGTTTTGTTAGGAGAGTTACCAGGAGCAGGAGATCTGAATTGCTGCTGTCTAATGCCAGGATTCATTTGCTGCTGTCCTCCTTGATTCATTGACTGTTGTTGTCCCCCTTGCTGCTGTGAACCACCTTGATTGATCTGTTGCTGTGGTCCCCCTGGATTAATTTGATTCTGCGGTCCCCCTGAATTCTGCTTACTGAAAGGCTGTCCAGGATTTGACATTCTAGGGCCATGCTGATATCTGGGACCCGCATTACTTAACATCGGACGTGGCTGAGGCTGTTGAAAACCAAAACATTTTTAGATTATAAATTAACATTAACATTAAAGCAAATTTTTTTAATGAACAATTATTTTTTTTTAAATTATTATTTTACATTATATATCTTTCTAAGTGCACTTGTTAATATCTGAGTAAAAACAAGGCAGGGCAACTGATACTACAAAAATAGTTTTTACTTTCATCAACACTACAGTAATAATTTCACTTGCTTGATGTCAGAATCAAGGACAATGACTACCTAAAAATAACCTATTTACCTGATGAGGCTGTCCAGCTCTAGTGGGATCTTGAGATGGACGAACCATTCTAGGCTGAGGCTGCAAATTGTTACAATTAGAGTCCTGAGGGCCACGAGGACTAAACTGTGATGGTCTGGCAGCGAATCGCTGAGGATGACCATGACCTGAGAGAGTATTTTTATCAGATTGGACAGTTGAGCTTTGAAGATGATGTGGCTCCCCTGAGAATGTCCCATGAACAGACTGTTCAGAGTACGAAGCAACATAGGATTGTGATACATGTTGTTCCTGTTGTGAGGCTGTGCCTACATTATGTTGACCATCCTTGTGTTGACTGTCAGGAGACTGTTGGGGAGAACGCTGTGGACTTTGTGTCGACGTAGGCAATAAGTCAGCCTGAAACAAACATTATTTTGGGTTTTTAATTGTAATACATCTGGGTTTTCGATGTTTAATACTTTGAGGAAGCCTTGAAATAAATATATGTTACTGCCAGTATTTTACTTCTGGATGATTATTTGTAATATAAAAATTGTAACAACTAACCTGCACATCATGCTGGTAACCACCAGTTAGGGGAAAATCATCATGAAGCCCCATACCAGCTTTTAAAGCATTGCTCCATTCTTGACTAGCAGACATTATTGACTAGTTAACACATCTGAAACACATATTAACATGCTGGGAGAAGATGCATAGCAAAGAAGTAAAGAAATCAAACAAATATTCTCAACTTTTATATATTGGACTGAGAGTAGAACCACTCAATAGATCATAGTAGATGTAACTTACCATCTAGATGAAGATACACACTGACATATGCATACTTTCTGATCCTCAAATCACTTTAAATACAAAGCACACTGGAGTCCACATGTACTTTTAACTAAGATACAAAAATACATGTCAAAATTAATGTTATAGTATTAAGCCTCACACAACACATTGTCAAACCTGATGCACAATAGAAATGTGTTTCATTGGAATGTTTACTTACTAATAAAGAGAATAGATTTCATGGCACTCATTGTTCAATGTATGTAAATCCTTGTAAGAGGTAAGAAAGTGATCTAGAATGAAGCCAAGGAGATGATAATTAAAAGGTTGTCTTCCTTTAAATTTAGCAAGCTGGAATTTTAGGCTTTACAATAAACTATTGACTTCTGGATACAAAATCTAAATATCTACTGGGCTAGGTCTTGATCCTGCTTATCAATTCATAACTAATGTCAATAAAAAAATTAAATGCTTTGCAATCCATTTCCTCTTCCAGGCCAAGCTAGACGCTACAGAGATCTTGAATCTAGACTAGTATACAAAGTAAAAGAGGCATGCAATCTAAAAAAGTAAAATTTAGATCTAATGTCACATACAGTCCTAAATCTAGATTAAAGATCTGTTACAAACAAAAGTAGTCTTTTTTTTTTATCTAGATAAACTTCATGATCTAGAACTCAATACATGTTTACAAGTTCTAATCTCCATTTTCACTTCCAAAAAAAAAAAAAATAAAAAAAAATAAAAAGGATTTTTATTTCTACAGAAAATATTTAATAATACAGATCTAGGCTACACTTTTACTATTATTATAATAGTCTTGATGTTGATATCAGTGGATATATATAATATTATATGAATCAAGATCTAAAGCTTAGTTTTAGATAAAGATCTTTGATCTTAACTAGATCTTGACTTATAGCAAATTTTGTCTAAACTTGTCTTGTTGACATGACATCAGACATTGAGTGATTGACATTGCCATGTGATAAGTCTTTCAGTCCTTAACTTACAGGTGCCTTATAAGTAACGTAAATAAGTTTCATACATCAATCGTTATTATCTCATCTGCCCCTTGACCTTTATTGTAGGGGTCTGTGACAGTTCACCTATAGATCTAATCAAATCTCTTCTTTTTTTTACCAGTCAGTGGCTGTTCTTAGTAGGGTATAAAAAGAGAAGCTGGTCCATTCTTTTACATTGTCCAGCCAGGTTTTCTTTGGAGGACCCTTTCTTCATGCTTCCTCCATTTTACCTTGAAAGAATGACAGTGAGTCATATTTTACAATATGACCAAACCAGCTCAGCCTCCTCTCTTCACAATATCGAGGAGTTCCTCATTTGTTTGCCAGCTACAGTGTTGTTGACTTGTAACAGTACAAACTCATTTGTCTTCTTTTTCTGGTATCGATCTAGAATCCTAGATCTAGAGTAATCTAAACCTAGTAGATATATATATACTTCATTCATACTTATTGCAACAAATATGATATGATACTAACGATAGTGACCATAAAAACCAAAAGGGATTTAATCAACTTTAAACATTATGTCATAGATCTATCTTCTTATCTAATAGATTACAGAAGTTACAGTTACTTCAAAAAAGAAGATAATTAAGAAGCATTTCATGTGTCAATCTATTCATGCATGTTAATCAATGACTTTAACTCTGGTGTTCCTGGCTGATTCAGGCAACCGATTCCATTCTCTGATGGCACTAGGAAAGAAGAAGCACTTGTTCTAGCATATATATGGAATAAAAAATGTGCCTCTATCTTTGTGTCTTGATTATTGAGGATCTAGAGCAGGGGTATCAAACTCATTTCAGCATCTGGGCCACAGTGGAAAGTAACAACCATTCAGCCGGCCGCACCACAAAAAGAGAATGTTTTTTCATTACATTTTACGAACACTACTGTCACTGCAGTTAAATGGTAAAATAAAGTTTTTATAATTATTAATTACATTTAGTGTAGTTTATTACATGCACAGGCAGTTTAGTTTACTAAATTAAGTTGACGCTGTCTCTGTCACTTATTAAAAAGCAGAAACTGTAGTTCACCAAAAAACAACAACTATAATTTCTAGGCCTACTGCAGATGGCTCGTCACTCATGTTTCTGTCCACTCAGCTGAGAGCGTTTGGCAGAGACCAGGCCATCGAAGTTAGGCCTGAAGTCGCATGTAGTGGCAAGCCGCAAGGTTGCTTTCAGATGCTTATCAGTCAGTCTTGATCGTAATGCTGTTTTGTTGATCATTCTGGAAAAAAACTGTTCGCAAACGTACGTACTCCCAAACATCGCTAGAATTCTAGCAGCTGCGCAGAATAAGTTTGGAAACTTCACTCTGGGAAGAAACTGGTAGAAATCAGGAACACCAACATCAGCGTATTTTTACAGTGTCACACTGCAGGTCAAGTAGTTCCATCTGGACTTCCTCTGGAACGTTTTTCACTTCAACTGCGAACAGAGTGGCAACAAGGAAAAACTGTGGTTCGAGAGCAGTGAATTGCTGAAAGCGGTGTTCAAAATCTTCCAGTAGTCTGGAGAGGATGTCTAAGTAGTCTTTCAGGCGCTGTGGTTCAACCGTAATGCTCTGTAGAAAATACAAATGAGAAAGGTTTCCATCTGTCAGCTGAGTGGCCCACAAAGTCAGCTTGCATCTGAATGATTTGATGCGGTCAAACATCAAGGTAATCAGCTGCTTTGTGCCCTATAGTTGTGAATTGAGTGCATTGAGATGTTGCGTGATGTCAGTAAGAAAAGCAAGATCCGACAAAACATTGGGTCACCGAGCTGAGGTATGACGTCTTTCATTGCCATGAACAATGCTATTTCCCGTCTCAGTTCAAAAAATCTCTGCCGCACTTTTCCACGACTCAATCATCTTACTTCCGTATGATAAAGCAACTGAATATTCCGTTTCTAAATCAGCTAGAAATGACACAAACTGTCTGTGGTTGAGACCCCGTGCACATATGAAGTTCACCGTCTTCAAGACAACATCCATCACGTTCTTCATAGACTTTTGCCACATAGTGCTTCTTGGTGCAGAATGCAGTGTATGGCTGCAAAACGTCCCGCCAAGTTGAGCTGATACCGTTTCTCTAAATTAATCCAACAACACCAACCTTCTCTGAACACATTGCTGGTGCACCGTCCATAGCCACTGAAACAAGTTTTTCCCACGGTAGCCCACACCTGTCAATACAAGCTTCTAGTTTTTGAAACACGTCGCGTCCATTCGTCGTTCCTTTCATGGGGAGTAAGTCCAATAGCTCTTCAACAATGTTCAAGTTTTCGTCGACCAAATGAATGAATATGGCACAGTATGTGGTGTCTGTTACACAAGTAGACTCGTCCAGTGCAATGGAAATGCTACAAAGTCTTTTGCAGCGGCAATCAGTTGCTGTTGAACATTTGTTGCTGACTCTGTGATCCTGCTTGCAACTGTATTCGCAGACAAACAGACGCCTGTAGCATACACTTTTTTACAAACTGGCCTTCAGTGAATGGTCGTGATGCCTTTGCTATCATCTCGCTAACAACAAAGCTTTTGCATCAACATATTCTTCGCTTGCAGTGGGCGGACACATTTACTGATTTGTGCAGTCGTAAATCATTTCATGGCTTATATGTGGTCATTGTAAATTTTATCTAATTTTCTTTGAATTGGCGGATGTGGCCGCGGGCCACACAAAATTGTTTCGCAGGCCACATGTGCCACGTGTTTGAGACCCCTGATCTAGAGCTAGTGTTTACAATGTAATTATTATAAAGACTGAGCTGACTGTAATACTGTAGTAACATTGTAAAGATAAACTTGTCACAGTAACTTGTGTTACACGTAGACTATCTCTATTAACTCTATAGATTATAGATCTCTAGCTTTACTGTCTATTTACTTTACAACTACAGACTCAAGATTGACAAGATCTATGCGGCATACTATCATCCTATGCCATGCCCTATGCATAGCCATAGATCTAGTATTTCATAGCCATAGGCAGGTAGTATCTAATAGTAAAGTAGGCACTAGGCCGACTAGCATATAATTATTATAATCTACTAATCAAGTCAGTCAAGATACCCTAAGATGCCTGTAAGTAGTGTTAGTCACTTAGTGTACTAGTAACTAGATTCTAGAACTAAATTCTAAAATATTAAATCTACGACTTTCTAGCTAAAACTCTAGTAGACTCTAGAATAGTCTAGAAGAGGAGTAGATCCAATAGTGTCAATAGAACTAATTCTAAAATCTAAGTTTTTTGCAAGGCATAAATAAAGAATTCAAATGACTTTTATAAAATAAAACAAAGTGATAAACATAACATACTATTCTAGATTCTAACAACAAACTATTGAAACTATATTATTAATTAGACCTAACTGAGTGTTAAACTTACTAAACTTAAAGTGAGTAAACACTAAAATTGACTAAAACAGTGTAATTTGTAAATGTAAACTCACTCAAGGATAGTCAACTAACCCTTAAAATGATCCAGTGCACTCACTCTCTAGCAAATACTGAAATAGATCTAGAATTCTAATCTAGATTTCTAGTCTATAATATATCAAATTGGATCGACTAGATATGCAATACAAATTAAACAACAGAGTTTATCGATTCAAAATACAAGATTCTACAACACTAACGAACGTCCATCAACCCCGGATGAGTGAGTCGCTTTAATTCTATCGATGTCGTAAAAGCTCTAGATCTAGACTATCTAGTACTAATATATAATATAAGGCTAAATCATTATTAGTATATTATCTAAAATGGAAAGGCACGCGCAAGAAATTGTACTATATTTACCGACATCGCATAATTGTTAGCAGGTAAATTGTGATATATTATAGATTTAATATAGATCTAGATCGACTAATGTGCTTACATAAAGGCTAGATTTAGATCTATTGCTAGTCAGTATAGATTATGATGTTATTGTTAATAAACATTGAGATACCGGAAACAAAATAATTTGTGGTGTTAGTCGCTTGCGCCCCAAAACCCAGATATCAAGGTCTAGTATAGAAATGACATGTATAAGAGAGAGAGACTACAAGTTGAATAGATAAGTGGGAAGGGGTGTAGGCAAAACGAACATATTGACAGATCTATCAATTCTCCCAGATCTAGATAGATCATGTTGAAATCTACGAAATGACAATCTACAATAACAGATGGCTTTCTGGTCGAGTGGACGTATATGCGCTCCATCCGATGCGGTCCCAAGAGACTTGAAGAGTAGATTTGTAGAGGTTCAGGTTAGGACGTAAAAATCTTCATGAAACGACGTCTGCATCTCATTTCTTGGAGACACCTATTATGCGTTCCCAGAGGAGCCAATGCCTCACATAGAAAAAAAAAGAAACGAAGTAAACATAAAAAATATATTTAAAAACAATTTAAACAGACAAATTTAGAGCAGGGACGGCCTAATTTAAAGCATAGCCGCAAACTAGGCAGCCGCTTAGGGGAATCCGATTGGTGGGGGGTCTCGCACAGAACTCAATATTTTTTTACATAAAAAAAAAATGCGGAACATGGATTAAATCTCAAACATAGCAGAATTCTATGGCTCGAGGATCGATCTATATAGCCTTGCTCTAATTCTCTACTATAGTTCAAGGTTTAAAATGATTAGCCTATAATACTCATGAATGTTTAGATCTTAAATTCTTATCTTTTATAATATATAGGCCTATAGACGTTAGTTCAAAAAAGAAGACGATTATTCCTACGCGTCATGCATCTATATGTCATGCATGTTAACCAATGACTTAATTAAATTCTGCCAAGTCTCTGGTTTTCATGACTGGCTCAGGCAAACCCATTCCATGTTCTAATTCTAGTCAGACCATGGTCAAACTATATATGTTAGAAGGCCATTATTTCTAGTCACGTGATCATGAATCGTCCATAAAACACATTCGTGTTATCGGCGCTCTATTGATTTAAATTAAATTTTTAATTATTTGTTGATTTATATTTTATCTGAAATACAGATGACGTTGCTTCAAAAAAAGAAAATGATTACGTCCTATGCGAGTTCCTATTTGTCAGGCACGTTAATCAGGGACGTTTTTAATTTATTGCGTATTTTTCTACTCTGGGCAGACGTCACGTAACTGATGGTTATTGATATTGTGGTAAACCGCATGACAACGCTGGAATATTACATTAGACTGAACTATCTAAATTTCAGGCTAACTATTAATTGTAGAGTAGATGTACAATCATATACTATAGACATATAATATTTATTATATGGGTACAATAAAATGAGTTTAAATCAAATCTAATTATTGGATTTATACAACTTCTTTGTATTTAATGCCAATAAAATTAGTTTATTTGTTTATTTAAAACATTAATTTGTTGTAGAAAGAAAATATTGATCAGTAAAAAAAATACGTTCGTTTATTTGCGGTCAATGTTTTTTTTAATAGGAATACTTATTTTCGGCATTTAAAAAAGGGGGATAACCAAGATTAATCCATACATAGAGGGATCTGGATCTAAGATGAATATCTCTATCAGATGAATTCAAGTAAAAGTATAGATCTATAGATAGGTATGATTTATGGGTCTATGAAAAAAATTCTGGGTAATACTGTAGATCAGCGTCATTTTCACGACATTCTTTGTTGTCAAGGCTTGATCAGCAACTTAGATTTTTTTTTGGTGGGGGGAGGCGTGTCATTTCGAAAGCTGCCAACTACAAATAAACATTTCTTTTACAAATCTAACTACTATTTTTTTAAAATAAGAAAACGATTTCATTTTTTGCAGATCTTAAAAAAAAAACAAAAAAAAAAAACAATTTGATAAATTATTGTAAATATATATTTTTGTTTTTGTATTTTTATTTCAAATGCACATTGTTTGTTTAGAGTTTTGATTTAGATCTATGTCAAAAATATATATATTTATAGGCCTATGTGAATATAATATAATAATATGCTCTTATGCTGTGATTGTTTTAGATCTATGTCCAGATTTATTAGATACCTCACCAGTATAAATAATTATTATGTCTTACGTTTTTCTTTAGGCTCTGTTACTTATTTTTTCCAGAATTTATTTTTCAGAAATTAAAAAACTTAAAATAGTAAAATACTTTGATCAAATTACAGCCATTGACAAATATAAGATATAGAGATGTCAATGTTAGTATAACTCTACCATGACAAGATTTTAGGAGACTTTAAGGATGGAATGTATGATCTATATGTATGTGTGATATATGTGTGATATATATACATATATATCTTATCTTATATAATACAGACGTTACTTCAAAAAAGAAGATGATTACGTCCTACGCGTCATGCATTTAGTCATACATATTAACCAATGAGTTAAATTCTGCCAAGTCACTGGTTTTCCTAGCTAGCTCAGGCAACCCATTCCATGCTCTAATAGCACTAGGGAAGAAGGAGTATTTGTACAACTTTGTCCTAGCATATGGGACGAGGAATGTGCCTTTATCTTTGTGTCTTTCAGAGTATTTTATTAAATTTTGTTTTTGTATTTGAAGATTATGGTTCAGTGTTTTATGTATAATTGCTACTTTACTTTTGAGTCTTCTGTCCTGAAGGTTTTCTAAATTTAGTGATTTTACTATAGGTGTTACTCTAGTCAAATGTGAATATTCATTTGTTATGAATCTCACTGCTCTATTTTGTGTCTGTTCCAGTTTCTTAATGTTTTCTTGAGTTGAGGGGTCCCAAACGGAGGATGCATATTCTATTATTGGCCTAATCAAGGTTAAATAACATTTTAGTTTTATGTTCTTATTTGATTTATAGAAATTTCTTTTAATAAATCCTAATGCTTTGTTTGATTTTTTTATAATTTCATCAATATGTGGATTCCATGACAGTTTTTTATTTATTATAACACCTAGGTATTTTGCGTTTTTAGTCTGTGTTACTGGTTTGCCATGAATAAGATAAATGGAATTCATTTGTTTTAGTTTTTATGTTACTCTTAACAACTGACATTTTTCTGGGTGGAAAGACATGCTCCAATTTGATTCCCATTTCTGTAATTTATCTAATTCATTTTGTAAAATATCTGTGTCTTGTGTTGTTTTTATTGTTCTATATATTATGCAATCGTCTGCAAATAATCTGACTTTTGTTCCTGAAGTAATGCAATTTGGTAAATCATTTATGTAAATTAAAAATAGTAGTGGACCCAAGACTGTTCCTTGAGGTACACCTGCGTTTACTGTTATCGGTGTTGATTTAGAGCCATTTATTATTACAGTTTGTTCTCTGCCTATTAGAAAATCTTTAATCCACTGATGCAGTGGACCATTAATGCCAAAATATTTTAATTTTTTAAGCAAACTATGATGGTGAACTTTGTCAAAAGCCTTAGAAAAATCTAGTAAGATAGCATCTATTTGTTCACTATTATCTAAACCTTTAGAAAAATCATCAATTAGTCCTATTAGTTGTGTTTCACATGATCTATATTTCCTAAAGCCATGTTGGAATGGTGTGAGGACATTTTGTTTTCTAAGCGGTTTATGATGTTGCTACATATTATGTGTTCTAGGATTTTACATGTGATGCTGGTAAGTGATACTGGTCTGTAGTTTCCTGGGTCAGATTTTTCTCCTTTTTTAAATAGGGGGGTTACATTAGCTTCTTTCCAGTCCTTTGGTACTCTGCCCTGGTTAAGTGAAGCCTGAAAGAGAATTTTGAACACTGGGGCTAGCTCATTGCTTAGTTCTTTGAGTAATCTAGCTGGAATACCATCAGGTCCAGATGCTTTATTTGGTTTGGTGTTGGATAATAGTTTTTGAATTCCATTTTCTTGTACTACTAAATCTTCTATGTTGTCTACTTGGTTCAAATTAAGAAATATGTCTTTGTCTCCTGGGGCTGAGAATGCTGATGCAAAGTATTTGTTTAGGATGTTTGCTTTAGTTTCATTATCATTATGTATTATGTTATGTTCATCTTTTAATGGTGCCTTGCCTGTTGTTTCCATTTTCTTAGACTTAATGTATGACCATAGGTTTTTGTTGTTATCTTTAGATATTACATTGTTTATGTATTCACTCTGCAGCTGTCTGCTTACTTTTTGGGTTAAGTGTTTAATTTTTATATACTTTTTGTAAACTCTTTCTGGCCTTAGTTTCTTTAAATTTTCTATATAGGTTTTCTTTCTGTTTACAAAGCTTCTTTAGTCTATTATTAAACCAGCATTTATTTATTTTGTTTGATGTGTATTTAGTTGGTATATGATTTTCTATAATGCTTTTAAGATGGTTTTTAATGAAATTCCAGAGGTCATCGACTGGTTGGTTAATGTCTTTTTCTAATAAGAATGTTTGTTGAAAGTTTAATGCAACTTGGTGTAGTTGTGTTAGGTTACATTTATTCCAGAGTAAGATTTTTCTTTTGGGTTTTGAATTGGCTACTGCTTTTATCTGGCTGTGTATTTTTATGATCTCGTGGTCTGATAGACCAGGGATAATATCATAATCAACTACTAATCTAGGTCTGTTGGTTAAGAAGAGATCTAATGTGTTGTTTAATCTAGTTGACTTTTTAATGATTTGATTTAAACTTAGGTTGTGTAAAGTTTCTATGAAAAGCTCATTTATGTCCTTAAGGTTTTGGTGTTTATCTATGGTTAGTGTTTTCCAATTTAGGTAGGTTAAAATCACCCATAATCCAAAAAACTGCATTTTTATTTGTCTCTTTAAGTGTAGTAATCTGATTACATATATATACATATACACATTTATATATTCAGTTTGTCCTGCCCTGTTTGATGCATTGTAAAACATACACAAAACTATGCATTTTTCAAATAAATTATTGGTACTTGATTGTGGAAATAATAAATATCTATCCCAGCCAGAGCAGAGAACAATATTATCTTTTTTTTCCAAAGATTTATTTTAAACATCTCAAATATGTCGCTATTCCATATTTTTTAAATAAGAAACATTCTTTTAGAGATGCCTTCATAATATGCATCATATATATGGTCATGGTGTGCCTTAGTGCAAATTATATTCACTAGATTCTAGTGATTTAGCGTAAATCAAGACATTAAATATATCGAGAACATTAAATTGACTAAAATTCAAAGAGTTTTCAGGTAAGGTGCGAATTATCTTCACTACATCTTAGATCTAAAGGTAGACACTGTCACTAGGTAGATCTACGGACTGTCCACTGCTACAAGTAGGCCTAGATTTTAGGTGAGGGCAATTTTTTTAAGGATTTTATGAGACTTTTCATTTTTTAGGAGCACTACGAACCTTGGTGCTGTTAATGCAGGGGCGGATTGGCTAAATGGGCTTTCGGGAAAATACCCGGTGGGCCGGCACCAAAATGGACCTGTGGGACCACAGGAAGGAGCAAATGGATGCCACTTATGTATCAAATTGTTAAAATGTTTTAAAGGGACGCTCCTAATTCTACAGTGTAATACTAATTTAATGTAGGCTCTAACACATTTTTCGAAATAATGTAATAGCCTACATGCATAGACAGTGCTACTAGTATAGGCTTAATCGTTTTAGGACCTTCTTATCTTATCTTATATAATACAGACGTTACTTCAAAAAAGAAGATGATTACGTCCTACGCGTCATGCATTTAGTCATGCATATTAACCAATGACTTAAATTCTGCCAAGTCACTGGTTTTTCTGGCTAGCTCAGGCAACCCATTCCATGCTCTAATAGCACTAGGGAAGAAGGAGTATTTGTACAAATTTGTCCTAGCATATGGGACGAGGAATGTGCCTTTATTTTTGTGTCTTTCAGAGTATTTTATTAAATTTTGTTTTTGTATTTGAAGATTATGGTTCAGTGTTTTATGTATAATTGCTACTTTACTTTTGAGTCTTCTGTCCTGAAGGCTTTCTAAATTTAGTGATTTTACTAATGGTGTTACCCTAGTCAAATGTGAATATTCGTTTGTTATGAATCTCACTGCTCTATTTTGTGTTTGTTCCAGTTTCTTAATGTTTTCTTGAGTTGAGGGGTCCCACACGGTGGATGCATATTCTATTATTGGCCTAACCAAGGTTAAATAACATTTTAGTTTTATGTTCTTATTTGATTTATAGAAATTTCTTTTAATAAACCCTAATGCTTTGTTGGATTTTTTTATAGTTTCATCAATATGTGGATTCCATGACAGTTTTTCATTTATTATAACACCTAGGTATTTTGAGTTTTTAGTCTGTGTTACTGGTTTGCCATGAATAAGATAAGTGGAATTAATTTGTTTTAGTTTTTTTGTTACTCTTAACAACTGACATTTTTCTGGGTGGAAAGACATGCTCCAATTTGATTCCCATTTCTGTAATTCATCTAATTCTCTTTGTAAAATATCTGTGTCTTGTTTTGTTTTTATTGTTCTATATATTATGCAATCGTCTGCAAATAATCTGACTTTTGTTCCTGAACTAATGCAATTTGGTAAATCATTTATGTAAATTAAAAATAGTAGTGGACCCAAAACTGTTCCTTGAGGTACACCTGAGTTTACTGTTATTGGTGTTGATTTAGAGCCATTTATTATTACAGTTTGTTCTCTCCCTATCAGAAAATCTTTAATCCACTGATGCAGTGGACCGTTAATGCCG
Source organism: Biomphalaria pfeifferi (assembly GCA_030265305.1). Taxonomy (NCBI): domain Eukaryota; kingdom Metazoa; phylum Mollusca; class Gastropoda; family Planorbidae; genus Biomphalaria; species Biomphalaria pfeifferi. The sequence goes on from JASAOG010000260.1 coordinate 222,262, forward strand.
AAATATTTTAATTTCTTAAGCAAACTATGATGGTGAACTTTGTCAAAAGCCTTGGAAAAATCTAGTAAGATAGCATCTATTTGTTCACTATTATCTAAACCTTTTGAAAAATCATCAATTAGTCCTATTAGTTGTGTTTCACATGATCTATATTTCCTAAAGCCATGTTGGTATGGGGTGAGGACATTATGTTTGTCTAAGTGGTTTATGATATTGCTACATATTATGTGTTCTAGTATTTTACATGTGATGCTGGTAAGTGATACTGGTCTGTAGTTTCCTGGATCAGATTTTTCTCCTTTTTTAAATAGGGGGGTGACATTAGCTTCTTTCCAGTCCTTTGGTACTCTGCCCTGGTTAAGCGATGCTTGAAAGAGTATTTTGAACACTGGGGCTAGCTCATTGCTTAGTTCTTTGAGTAATCTAGCTGGAATACCATCAGGTCCAGACGCTTTATTTGGTTTGGTGTTGGCTAATAGTTTTTTAATTCCATTTTCTTGTACTACTAAATCTTCTATGTTGTCTACTTGGTTCAAATTAAGAAATATGTCTTTGTCTCCTGGGGCTGAGAATGCTGATGCAAAGTATTTGTTTAGGATGTTTGCTTTAGTTTCATTATCATTATGTATTATGTTATGTTCATCTTTTAATGGCGCTATGCCTGTTGTTTCCATTTTCTTAGACTTAATGTATGACCTACACACTGAACGATTAAGATAAGGTCTATATTTATTATAAGGAGTCCAATATTTGCACGCGTACAGTTACCGATACATTATCAAACTTAACCTAATGATTTTGAAGACAGGTAGACCTAGAATTGGAATCTCGTTATAATTTAGATTTAGAATAAGCTAGATTTAATTAAATCAAGAAAAATTCAACAAAAACAAAATCGAACACTTAAAACACAATGTAAACCATGTGCAATGTTAATATTTATTTTACCATAACAATGCTTTTTGAAATAAAATACAAAAATACACGTTTATAAAGGTCACCAAAAATTTTTTACTTTATTATAATATCAATACACAAACTTATTTAGTTGATGTTAAAATTTTTTTAAAAGTTTGTTCTCTCTCTTTTTCACAAACACATATATAAAAACACATATGCCACACATACATAAACTTATATACGTTTTAAAAACAGTTACTGACGTTAGCATCAATGCATAGGATTATGATTCAGTAATTCCCACCAATAGTTCACAGAAAATATGTTTATGCCCTAAGGCAGTTCTGAACATAAATTCATTTAAATATGAATGGAAGAGTCCGTTGCTTGTTCCGAATTGGTGTTTAAATTTTCGTTTTGCTCTCATCCACATATTCTCGAAGTTTTGAGTGTGTGAATCGCTGTCGTTGGGTTCTACGAAGTTGTCTTGATGTATTACTACAGAATGACTGTAGACCCCATTATTTATGTTTGCTATATTAGCATAAGCAGCCCATCCATCAGATACTATGTGCGTACCAGGCAAAATGTGTTGTGTTATAGCTTGTGTTAACGTTGCTGCAGTGCGATCAGGCACTTCAACTAAAAAACATTTTTTGGAAAGTCTTTCAACACCTCCAAACACCCAGTGGCCTTCTCTCCACTGACCTTTATGGTATTTTCGATGAAAGTATTTTGTCTCATCAATCTCAACAACAATTGGATCTCCATTTTCGTTGTTGCCACCAATTTCCAAAAGTCTGTGTCTTTCTATATAGTTTTCACATTCGCCTCTGCAAAAATTACACCAATCTATAATAGTTTTGCAAGAAATATTTGTTTCGTGTATAATGTTAAACTGGGGCATGTCATAACACCAACAGTAAACCAACTGTTCAAGTGCTATGTGACTACCACTGAAGAACAAATCGTCTCGAACTGATTTTCGAAAATCACATTCCCGGCATGACCAACGGAAGCCGTCGATTCCTTGGGCATAGGCGACCAATGTTGCTGGCTGATGACAAATGATACAGTCGTATGTATTTCTAATCAATCGACGTTTGGCTAACCAGGCCAGGCAGTTTTCTTTTGTATTGATTGCTGCTGATAATCTTGTTAAAATCCACCTCTCCTCTTTTATCTGCTAATCAGACATGATTTGATCTAAATTTACTATTTGAGTACGTCTAACGGCCATTTCTGTATTGTGCACTTATATAATGTGTTACCATAAAACAAGAACTTTTATGAGATCACAGGCACAAAGCAGATCGTAAAGAAGTACAAAATAACAATGCCTAACAACTGTTTTAAAAACCTGTTGTTTGAATTCTAGAGTACCGTAGTATGTTAAGATGGTTGTGAGTCTCTCTTATATAGGTTCGACTTGTTTTTTTGTTGTTTTTTGGGGGGGGGGGGGGTTGACTGGTGGGGGAAGAATGTTAATTTCAGAAAATTCATTTTCACACATTTATCTACATGCCGAAGGATGTCAACCGTCAGTGTAGATTTAGTGTATAGAATTGTTCCCTATCGTATGAATACGTAACCAAACCAGGTACAGCTTTGTCCACTATTATCGATTCTTTCCTTACGGGCTAGTGCTTCCTACCTGCAGGTTAGCGGTGGTACAGTTTCTATTATGTTGCCCATCATTCGGAGCGGTAAACAATTAAAACTTAACAATAGGGATGAACTAGGTAGTTTATGTGATACCCGTATGCCAAGTTTACAGCATTAGAGCCGGTGGAATTTGGGGCTGGGCGAGGGGAGATAAATTGTGAAAGAATTCAGTCTTGGTCAAGTTGGGTGGACACGTTTATAACTGGCAATCTTACTTTCGGAAATTCCCAGACGCGATAGTCCTTTCAAAAGCGATCTAAATCTAGTAGTCAAGAAAATTTACATTTAGCCTATTTATTATTTACTTTGAAAAATTATAACGGTCAAACTACAATTTTTCCCATGTGGCCTATGAGCTAGATCTAGTAAAAAAAAAAAATAATTTCTCAGCGATGTACATCAACTATTAATATTTTTGGGAAAATTATTTAAGCCGTTTTGATATCAGCGTCCATGCAGGTTTCTGAAAGTTCCATGAAGTTCTGACATGAACAGAGGTATTGTTAAAAAAAATTCTCTCGACTGCTAGGTAAACAATAATGAATTTTTATATGCAAGCTTCGTATCGTCACAAATGTCAAACACAAAAAGAGATCAGATATCAATAGAATAAAACGCAATGAAAACGTGAAAAAACATACAGCGTGTTTTCTTACATTTATATACCATAGACTGGGATCGATCGATGAAAGTGGCTAGATGAAATAGTTTCAATATCGCGACTAGAAGCAATTCGTTAGTAAAGTTAGTGACAGTTTCGGCAGCTACAGTCAACATGCCCATGCTAAATGACCAAATTTCTTACCGTCCTGCAGAGGTTTGGGTTACAACGTTATAATCTGAAATATTAATCGTCGTGTTTCGATTGATAAGAATATCACGAATCTATGAATGAAGCTAGAGTTATTAATAAAGAAGTCTGTGACCTTTTTAAGAAATACTTACCTCCTTTGAAGTTTTTCACTTAAAAGTGGTGTATTTTTTTAAAAATCTGCTTGTATAGTTAATTCTGAAAATTAAATGGTTCATTTTCGGAAAAGAAAGAAATGATGTTCTATTATCATTTTCTTTTCTAGTTTCTGAGATCTAAATGGGATGGACAACGGACAGACAGACCACACAAAACTAATGGCGGCTATTTATTCCCCTTTTCGGGGGCCGCTATAAAAGCCTAAACAATGGTGCTATTGCCATGGTTAGCGGTTAGAAACATTTCATGTAGCAGAAGTCATTATTTATACAAGGGGAGGACTGCTGAGAGACAACTATACAATAGAGACAAACATTAGAGGGGAGACATTTAGGGGAGGTCATTAAGGGTAGCTGGGGTCAGGATAGATAGAATTACGGGAGGCTAGTTCAGTCCCCGTTTAGGTCTCGATAAGAGCAAGTAGTGCCAGGTGTGTAATAGCGTAGTTGTGATGGAGTGAGAATCGGTAATTAGTTTCGTTATGGTCACACTAGTGTCTTTGTTATTCCTGTCGATTCGGGAGACTGTTGAACAGCCAACCAACCAACTAACCACATCCAAACATCAAACAAATTAACCAACCAACCACCCTGCCATCCTACCACAACTTACCAACTACCAACACCATCAAACCAACTAATAAGCCATTCATTCAGCCAACCAACCAACACCATCAAACAACTGCCAACCAACCATCCACAGCAAACTTACAACATTCAACCATAAAACACCCTAACACAACCAACCACCACCAACAAGCCCAAGCCAACCAACCACTGCTAATCCACAGCAAACCACCCACAACCAACAACCTACCAAAACCATCCAACCAACCACAACCAACCAATAAAAAAAAACACAACATCCAACCATCAAATAGCCTAATAGAACCATGCAATCCAACCACAACAACCAACAAAAAAAAACACAACCAACCATCAATCAAATCAACCAACAAACAATCCATCCAACCTACCAACACCATCCAACCAACCAATCATGCACAGAAACCATCCATCCAACCTAACAACACCATCAAACCATCCAACCAACCACAACCAACTATCCACATCAAATCAACAACATCCAAACATCAAACAACCTACCATCAAACACCCTAACATAACCATCAAACCAACCAAAGTCAACTAACCACTGACAACCAACCATCCACAGTAAACCAACAATATCCAACCATCAAATAGCCTAACGGAACCATCCAATCAACAAAGTACAGCAAACCAACAACATCCAACCACCAAACACCCTAACACAACCATCCAACAAACCATAACCAACCACTGTCAACCAACCATCCACAACAAACAAACAATATCCAACCATCAAATACTGTAACAGAACCATCCAGCCAACCACAACCAACCAACCACTGCTAACCAACCAAAACAACAAACCACAACCAATATCAATCAAATCAACCAACAAACCATCCATACGTCCAACAAACCTACCAAAACCAACCAACCACAGCCAACCAACATACAACACCATCAAACCATCCAACCAACCATAACCAACCAACCATTATCAACCAAGTATCCACAGCAAATCAACAATATCCAACCAACAAACCTACCGACATTATCAAACCAACCAACCATTGTCAACCAGCCATCCACAGCAAACCAACAATATCATACCAACCAACCTACCTACACCATCAAACCAACCACAACTGACCAACATACCTAACAACACCATCAAACCATCCAACCAACCATTATCAACCAAGTATCCACAGCAAAAAAACAATATCCAACCAAAAAACCTACCAACATCATCAAAGGAACCAACCAACCATAAACAACCAACCATTATCAACCAGCCATCCACAGCAAACCAACAAGATCATACTAACCAACCTACCAACACCATCAAACCAACCACAACTGACCAACCAACACCATCAAACTATCCAACCATTCACTGCCAACCAAACAACCAACACCATCAAACCATCCAACCAACCAACCATCCACAGTAAACCTACAATATCCAACCAACAAACGTAAGAACACCATCAAACCAGCCAACCTGCCAACACCATCAAACCATTCAACCAACCACTACCAACCAACCCCATCAAACCATCCAACCAACAATATCCAACCAACCAGCAGTATCCAACCAACCAACAAACCTACCAATACCATCAAACCAACCAACCCCATCAAACCATCCAACCTACAATAACCAACCAACCATCCACAGCAAACCAACAATATCCAACCAACCTACCAATCCCATCTAACCATCCAACCAACCAATAAACCTACCAATACCATCAAACCAACCACAACTAAACAACCTACACCATCAAACATCCAACCAACCACAACCAACCAACCCCATCAAACCATCCAACCAACAATAACCAACCAACCACCCACAGCAAACCAACAATATTCAACTAACCTACCAATACCATCAAACCAACCACAACCAACCTAGCAACACCATCCAACCATCCAACCAAACAACCACTGCCAATCAACCAAAAAACAACAAACCACTAACAACCATTAAACCATCCATCCAACCAACCAAAAACACATAAAATCAACATCCAACCATCAGACACCTTAACACAACCTTCCAGCCAACCATCTATCCATTCAACCACAACCAAAATACCACTGCCAACCAACAAAAAATCACAACCAACCATCAATCAAATCAACCAACAAACTATCCATCCAATCAACCACAATCAACCTACCAACACCATCCAACCACTGCCAACCGAAAAACCACAGAAAAATAACAACATCCAACCATCAAACATCCTAACACAACAATCCATCCAACCAACCACAGCAAACCAACAACAACCAACCATCAAACACCCTAACGCAACCATGCAACCAACCATCAATTGAAGCAAATAACCAACCACAAACATCCATCCACCCATCTATCCATCATCAAAATTTACCTTAGTTTCTATAATTAATTACTTTATTTATCTTTAGTACACTTACAACAGCCTTTGTAAACAAAATGTGAAAAAAAAAAAGATCCTTAAAATACTACAAGTTGGCAACATCACTGTACATTACCAACAAACAAAATGGCGGCGTGCAGATCATATTAAAAGTCGCTAACGTACTTTATTCATGTCTTTCAAAATGTAAAAGTTCTTTTTTTTTTTAATCCAAATTTATTAAAAACACTAATTACATGTATTAAATGAATTAAATTTTATCCAGGCTAATTATCAGCACTTTATGAACGCGGGACGCTGATATACAGGATTACCCAATTCTGTTTTTGTAAATCAATAAACTAATAATTTAATATAGATCTAGCTCTAGATCTGTTCATGAAATGATATAGATCTAATTCTAATCAAATCTAGATCTAATTATTATCTTAAATTTAAATCTACTAAAAATACTAATCACTAATCTAGATCTATTTTTAATTTTATCTACTCTACCTAGGCTCTATTAACTCTCTATAGTCTATATATAGATCTAGTATTCTACTTTTATTCTAGAGTAAAGGAATGACTACAACAATCTACAACTAACATTGTAACAGTAACTAGAGTTTACTAGGTCTGGCCTTGCCGTCTAGAAAATAGATCATCTAGATAGTAGATCATTTAATTTTAATCCATTCATTTTATTAAACATTCTGTGCACTGAAAATGAATTAAGTGACAGTAGACTAGTAAGTAGGTTAGAGATATATTGAAAGTTTAGACTTAAAACTCACTTTAGACCAGTTTAATTACATCTCAGTTCGAGTGACACTGACAGCTTGATTCAATGACTGACACACACTTGACACTAGTGAATGAAATTAAACATAGATTAGATTATTTAGATCTACTAGGTCTAGATTAGTCTAGATTGTATTCTAGAATAACTGAAAACTGTCAAAGACTCTTAGACCACCTTACTTTAATTAAGTGACTTTATTTTAGGGTAATGTTACAGATTATATATATAGTAATGGACAGGGCCCAGTCTGGGGAGGGATAAGGATAATATGTGAAAATTATGATTTTATAATAGAAAATAAATTCGTCTTTGCATTTTATTCATACTTTTCTTTACATTTACCTATCCCTTAGTCTGTTGGACCATTGGGGCACCAAGCAAGACTTGTTGACCGTATTTCTCCATTCCTCCGTCTTTTGCCTTGTTTAGGACCTCTTTCAATGGCAGGCCCATCCATTCTTTTATGTTGTCCTCCCATTGCTTTCTCTGTCTGCCTCTTCTTCTTTTTCCTGGTACTGTGAAAGAAAGTCTTTGCGAGCTCTGAAGATCTTGTAATATGGCCATAGATTTTGAGCTTGCATTTTTTTACTATAGTTAGTAGGTCATCATGGGGTTCAATTGCTGCAGTAACCCTGTCTCTAATCTCTAGAGTAGATAGTAGTTTTCCAACACAAAGCCGATAAACATTCAGCTCTGCTTTATAGATTTACTATCCGCTAGCAAAATATTGCTTTTTTAAGAGGTCGAGATAGATTTAGATCTATATTTGATATTTGTATGCCAGTGACTATGACCTTAGACCTTCTTGTTTTGGTTAAAATTCACCTTATTATTACATTTTTGTTAAATGAAAGCAGACACTGCCGTTTTTTTTTAATCGCGAGTAGGATTGGCGTTTTCCATATTGAATGACACCCCGAAGTGACAATTTTTGTCTTTTTTTAGGGAGATTTGCATGAGTTTTCAGAAGTTTTTAATAATTTCAGGAGATTTCCATGACTTTTTGTGTGTGTATATATTGCAATTTCAGGAGAATTCCAGGTACCCTTCAATAATAAGTTAAAATGGTTTAATTTAATCATTTACACCTAGAATTCACACGGGGCCTATGAAAGTACGGGAGCCACTGCGGCCGCATAGGTTGCAATGGCCTTAGACCAGCCCTGGTAATCTTCTGAAAATAGATCTCATCTGATGTAGGTCTACTCTTTTAATAAGTCAACTACGTCTACACTATCGTAAATTCAAATTGACAAAATCTAGATTCTAGGTCTCAATTAAAACCAGGTAGATCTAGGTGTAATAAATTATTAGACATCTAGACATTACTAACTCTATTAGCTATATTATAATAAAAATTATAATCAAGAATGTATTTTTAAATGTTATCTAGATCCAGGTAGAGTTACTAGACAGACTTTTTAATAAGAGTTATTAATCAAGGGTTTATAATCCAATTAAGTAGTTAATAATGTAGTTTTATTAATCTATAGTCTATCAAGGGTATCATCTAGTGAAGCACCGAAGTTGAAGTCATGGCAGATGAAAATCAGTTGATCATCTTAAACCGACTCGAAAAGATAAAAGAAATACGGTAAATCTTTTTTTTTAACAATAATTTTTTAGACTAGGTGTAGATTTAAGATCAGTCAATTCATTTTTTTTTTAACCCCGGCTCAAACTTCTAAGATCTACAGTATTTAGCACCACTAAAAAAAGGGGGGGGGCATAGGGCAAGCCACCATACCCTGTCCAAAAGCAACTAGCCAATAGGCTGAAGACCATCATCTCCACCAGGATTATTAATGAGCAAGACGTGGGGACAGTTGGAGAGATTGAGACGCCTTAAGGAAGCTGGTGGTGGCTTATGCCCTATACAGGACCACAGGCAGAGATGAATTGATAAGTAATTTTTAAAAAATGTGAATCTAGTCTTCATCAGAATTTGACTTAAGGCCCTCTTAGGAATCCCTCCCCCCTTCCTCCCCTTCATGTATGTGGAAAGGAGTTAAAAATTATGCCATTAAGCCACACACCTCTGTCTTACTTTCTCAATAAATCTTTCATTGCTGTGGAAGCAACAATGATTAACTAAAATACTTTGTTTAAATGATGTCTTTATAATATTTATAGATGATATGTGCATATGTATTTGTATGTATACCAAAAATGTTTTGCAAATATTTATATATAATTACATTTTTATACGCAGATTGTGTACAAATATTCACATACAACAGATATTCATATTTATAATAGATCAACAATATATATTTCTTGATATTATAAAAGATATTTACAGTTTTAGTCTATCTTAATTCTTTATACCTTCTTATAGATTAATTGACTTTATTTTGTCAAGGATAATTTACATTAGAAAAAATATCGTTATCTAGATTTACTTCTTTTCTTTTTTCCTCACTTTAAAAAAAAACAACTTAACTTTTTTTTAAAGATCAAGCTTTAAAAACATCCTCAGTGTCTTAAAAGAAAAGAAAAAAATTAACATCTAATTTATGTTAAAGGTATGTCACCTAGTTAAACTATTGCTGACAATGCTTTGACTTTATGGAAATGTATAGATGCTAGCACACTCCATTAACATTATATTAGTTTAATATATAATATAAGCTGTGGAATACATTGTATGAAGAAGAATGAAAATACATTTGTCTAACTTACTTATTTAGATCCTTCGGCACTGTTCAGCACATTGGGCTGCAAGCTCCTATTTCCATAGAAATCAGTCACTAGCAATACATTTGTCAGAAATATTTCTTAAAAAATGGAGCCTGCGATATACTAATATAATAGTTCTGCCATAAGATAACGAGTATATGATTTTCCATTTTTTACTTACGTTGTAATAATCGATGAACGCTTTAGGGCTTAGGACTATTTGAAGCATGTTGACTTATCAAGTAAAGGAAATTCACAACACATTTGACTTACAAATAGAAGAGGACCCACATGTACTTCATAGCTTAGCTGTCCATCAATCTAATATAAAATAAATTGGAGGAGTGTAAGCCTACACACTTGAATGTATTTTTTAAAAATCAGAATGTGTTTACACCAGTATAAAAATTTTAAGTACCCAAAAAGATAAAAAGTTTAAGTACCCAAAAAGATAATCTAGATTATGGTTTGATCTCCATTTTTTACAATTTATTGATAATGTTTTAGACTTCAGCTTATATGAAGAGGATAAGTAGATCTAGTTAAATTTAAAACTTTTAACCATATCTCAGATTTAGATGAGGATATTTTTTTAACTACAAGCCGTAAAACTCTACTATAAATCTGGAAGTGTAAACTGGTGTGTAGAGAAAGTTAAACCAGCAACCTGCCTATTTGTCAGTGTGTGGCAGAGTGGTATAACTGAAGAAAAAAAAAGGGGGGGGGTTGCATTATGCTGGAGAAAAATATAAGCTGTTTTTGCATAGCCCCCCCCCCCCCCCCCCCCCCCTCCCCAATCACAGAAGAACCGGACCTTACGGTTACTCTCTCTTTCATAGGTTACATATAGTACAACTAGTCGGGCTAATGGTCCTGATTTGTGGCCAACTTTGTGATAGGACAGTGTGGTATTCTGAGGGAGGCTCAAGAAGAAATAAATTGTTGCTGATCACATTAAAGCAGCGTGGAACCCTTTCCCCCTCCCCACCTTGCAGCCTTGGCATAGAGTGCACTGTGGCTTGGAATGCTAAGAGCATGGAGATATACAATGCAACAACATCAAAAATGTCTCACTATCAAAACATTGTTTCGTAGAGAGAAAAGTAAAACAGCCTTGGTGTGGCATCAGTTGCTAGAAAAGAATGGACCTACAAGCACAGATTGAAGATATGGAATGAGAAGAATAATAATTTTGTAAAAATGTTTGTTTGTAAAATGTTTTACATGTTTCGGATGTTCCTTCAGAGTTGAAGATAGTTTACTTCCTAGTCCAAACCTCCCACAGATTGAAGATATGGAATGAAAGAATAATAATTTTGTAAAATTGTTTGTTTGTAATATGTTTCGGATGTTCCTTCAGAGTTGAAGATAGTTTACTTCCTAGTCCAAACCTCCCGCAGGACTACGGGGGATGGGAGCGAGCAGTGTTTGAACCCAGGATCATCGATAAATCCAAACGACAGTCCAGCGCGCTAACCGCACGACCAGGCAGCCTTAAACTGATTAATAAAAAATTAATAACAAAGAATAATTTGAAGCTTATGATATATTTTTTTATATATTATTTATATATTTTTCTTTTTGCTATATCCTGTAAAATGTATAGCTATTTTCATATTTTACATCACAAAAAAAATAAAAATTGCCCATGCACTGTATCCAATCCCAATATTAGTTTTCTTGGTTTTTTTTTTATATGTATAAGACTACCTAGCAACAGTCTATTTTTATTGACTTATGTTTGAGAAGTTTCTAGAAATTTACATTTTCTCCCCAAGGAAATAAAAAAAAAGTACAGATTTACATTAAACAATTTATATTTATAGTTTAAGTCTTATATTCCTGAAACCTACATAAATCAAATTAATTTTATGTCTCTAGAATAATTTACTATGATAAAATAGATCTATATTTTGATTTATATCAATTGAATCTGGTTTCTTATTTTTGAAATAGCATTTTAAAAGATCATAATTCTCAAAACAGTTTCAATGTATTAAATGAAAAAAAAAAAGAGGATAAAATCAATCTCTAGATTATAAAATTTAATCTAGGGGCTAGGAGCAGATGCAGAACTAGAACTCAAATCTTTAGACTCCATAAACTCACAAAGTTGAAGAACTAAAACCAAGATCTATAAGACTATCTTTAAGACTTTATGAAATCACATTTAAAAAAAAAAAAGAGGAACGTTCCCCTTTCAGACCTTGTGGTCTATAGGGCAGATGATGTAAATGTCATCTGTTTTAGTGGCCCACGGTTAACGAGGGTGTCATGTGGCCAGCACAATGACCAACTGCCTTTATTTTTCCACAACTAATGTCAGGTACCCATTTAGCTGGGTGGACTCAGAGGTGCCCAAAGATCCCGTAAATAAAAAATCGCAGTCCTTACCAGTATTCGAACTCTGATCCCCTGTTCAGAAGCCAAGCACTTTACCGCTCAGCCACCATCCCTTCAATTCATTATATAGTCTTTATTTATTTACTTATTAAAAATAGTTTTAGTTACTTCATAGTTTTGAGAGCTATTCAAATGTTTGTCATAAAACTTCATTTGTCATTAAAATCTTTTCTTGATTCTAGTAGTCAACCTTTTTTTTTTTTATGTAAACAGCATTGTACTTTTATTTTTTTTAAACTTCAATTAAAAAGCTTGATAAATATTTTGTTGTTTTAGACTCAAGACTTTGTCTCTTGAGAAGTTGAGATCTCGACTGAAACAAGAAATAGAAATCACAGAAACGGAAGAAAAATGTCTTGAAGAATATAAACGAGAAATGGAGCTTCTTTTACAAGAGAAGATGGCCCATGTGGAGGAACTTAGATTGATTCATGCTGATATCAATTTGGTAAGTGAATTAGTTTTGATTTTTACACTAAGCATTCAAATCTCATTTTGTTATTTGCTTTGGAAAAAAATTAATTTCATTCATAAAAAGATTCCTCTTTAATGACTTAATAACCCTAACCCTCAAACTTTGAGGGAATCTTTTCAAAAAGAGCTAGTTAATCATTTAGTTGTCTTTTGGGTACCATAAATGCCACCTTTAAAACTTAATAATAATTTAATTTATAGAGTGCTGTTAACAAACATGATGTAGGCTCAAAGTGCTGTGATAACATTACAAACATAATCACAATAGCTAAAATGACAAACGAACAAACATATGTCTTAATGTTCTTCTTGAATGTAGTGAAGCATTTTGTCTGCCTGAGATCAATGGGGAGTGAGTTCCAAACCTTTGATAACTTCAGTCAGTTTGTTCACTCCTTAATATCATACATCTCTCTTTTGTCCTCCTCCATTATTTAAACTGGACCCAGTAGGCTTATATTTTAAAGGTGCTTTGATGTTGTAATATCCAAGCCATCAAAGTAATGAGTTGTAAACCCAATTCTTATGATCATTCAGTCTTTTATCTCTTCTACTTCATGTTCACTGCCTGCCATGCTCAGTTTTCCCACTGATACTCAATCCATTTAGGTCCTCCATATTCAGCAGTCATGATTATTTTCAAGTAGACATTAAAAAGAAGGAGATAGCCTAAACCTGTCAACTAATCTGCTGAAAATACCATGCTGGTATTCTCCTAAGACATTTGATAGCTTCTATGAGATTATACTAATTTTGGACTCCTGCATTTTAGTTTATCATATTGCATTCTCTTTTAGAGATCTTTTGGAAGTGGCGATGGCATTCTTCTAATATTACTAGCAAGTTAAAGATTTGTTCTGTTGTATTGCTCTAAATTTAATCTTTGAAATTTGATCATAATAAGAATTTGCAATAAGGGCTATTTTGGATTATTGTTCTTTGATATTGACATACAGTAGCTGAAAGTTAGAGGATTAATGTTCTTTGATATTGACATAAAGTAGCTGAAAGTTAGAGGATTATTTTTCTTTTATATTGACATACAGTAGCTGAAAGTTAGAGGATTATTTTTCTTTGATATTGACATCGCTGTAAGTTAGTTAACAAAAGAGTTATTGCTCTGTAGATTATGTAAAGTAAAATTAAAAACTTTAGAATTTTGAACAAGACTTCAATTAAAACTATAACTATAAGCTTATTTATTGACCACGATCATGTAACCCATGAAATCTGTTTCAACTGTTGCTTTCTCCTGAACTTAGATGGAGACTACAATCAAACAAGCAGAAGAAGAGAGAGCCAAAGCGTACGAAAATGCAAAAAGACTTTTTGAAGAATGTCAGCCACTTAAAGAAGAAGTTGATATTCTTCGTATGAGGGCTGGCCTTGACATTGTCTCTGATGTTTCAGAAGATACTGACAAATTTAAATCAGAGTAAGTCCACTTTCTATTAAAGTGTTTTGTTTCACTGCACATACAGGTAGAAGGTGGAATTTCTAATGTATACTTTGAACATTACTAGAGAAAGTTGACCAGTCCATATGTAAAGAAGTCTGACTGGTCTGCATACAAGAATATTGTAAAATAAGGTCAAAAGTTACTGTGGCATCTAGAAAAGTCCATTGAAAGACAACAAAAAGGAGATCAGTATTTAGGTGATCAGTCATGCAAGCTCTGATTAACCAGTTAAACATTCATTCAGTTTATATTATAATTATTACAGCGATTTTTTTTATTTGTTTCAACATTCAGATTAATATTGTTATTCTGTGTCTGTTCTATTTATGTGAATGTTTCTGTTATGTTGTCTTTGTAGGAGAAAAGAGTCCTTGTAATCACAACAAATTTCTATAAGGATCAATAAAACAGTCTTAGTCTTAAACATTCAATCTTAAAAGTTCTCACCTTGTGGAATTCAATAACTCAACAATCTTGTGTGCTGCTGTTTAATGGAGAGACAATAATAACATACTTGCATCCATTCCATCAGGCATTGAGGTTGATGTTAACATTGTATCAGACAGTTAAGAGTTAAGATCTATTAGAGATTCAAGAGTTACATGTAACAATTTTCAATTCTTGTCTTTCCAGTTTTTTTGAAAAGCCTCCAACTTCAGAGTGGAATGCTGAGCCACCTGAGCCTCCCATCCCTCAGACTCTCGCTGTGGCGGCTGCCGCTGCCCACCAAATACAAGTTCCTAGAAATAAAAACGACAGACAGGCTTTCAGGCAACTGCCCCCACCCATGAAGGTATGTTGATTTTGTTTGATTGATGATGAAAGAAGAATGTTTTTGATTAAGTTTATTTGCCAAAAGTAAAAAAAAAATCTTTTGGAATTGTGGCATAACAAAATATTGCTTGGCTTAAGTAAAATTTTGTGGAGTATTAAAATAATATTCAGAATTTGAGTATTACTTTAGATCATCTCATCTCCGCCAGTGGTCCTAAGCCACAACCAGCTTCCTCCAGGTGTCTCGGTTATGGGTGCTTCTCTCCAACTGTCCCCCCATTTTGCTCATCTGCTTCCAAATCTCAGTGCCATGTATTTCTGGGATGTCCCCTCTTTAGCTTCCTTTAAGGGTTTCAGGTTAGAGCTTGTGATTTTGGATTCATTCAGGCTTGTCAAGGGTGTGGCCTTTCCATTGCCAGCATATCTGAAGGATATCTACTTCAAGGAACTGCTTCCTTGTTCTTTGCCACAGTTCCTCATTGGTGATCTTGACTGGTAGGCAAAGCAAAAAAATCTTTCTGAGGCAGATTGATTAATAACTGGATTTCTTTCATGGTGGTGACTGTGATTCTTTAGGTCTCTGCCCCATAAAGTAATATTGGTTTTACAATGGTGTGGAAGATTCTGATCTTGGTGATGTTGATTAATTTTGGGTCGACCCCTGAGTACCTGACATTCTCCAGGGAAAGTAGAACTGGTTGTACTGACCTCATTTTACTCTCGTCAACCATTGACGACAGCAATAGGTAAAGTAAACATCACCAGTCTGGACATACAACCCCTTCCCCCTTATAGACAAACTCAGCAGAAGATCGGTGTTGATTTAGGAAATATTCTCAAGCGTCAACTCACTTTCACAGAATGGTACCTATATGTTCATAATAGGTTTATTTAAAAATAAGAGTTGAGCAGAGGTCTTCTTTCAATCACATCCCTAAGTCTTTCTTCTTGTACACCATACAAGCAAGTCAAAACAGATTTTTATTAAGTTATATACATTTTTATTATTGGGCTATGAATAGACCTTACTTTTAATAACTTAGCTGTATAACATTTAGCTCTTGAGCAATAATGGGGAAATAACCTTGGAGGATTATGGGCACGACATGGCCTAAATTGTGCAGATGTGCCAAAAACTCAAAATATCACAAATTTATCACATCATGAACTGAATTTAAAACAGCTTATGAATTCTGGATTAGAAAATATACATAGGCCTACTATTAAGAATATCATATCAATACACTCTCTAAAGAGCTGCTTGATTTGTAAACCACTGTACAGTTCTGCTTATTATTTTAGTTATTTGATCCCCTTCAGTGTTACAGATAAGAATAGGTTAGAAAATATACATAGGCCTACTATTAAGTATATCATATCAATACTCTCTCTAAAGAGCTGCCTGATTTGTAAAACCATGTACAGTTCTGCTCATTATTTTAGTTATTTGATCCCCATCAGTGTTGCAGATAAAAACGAAATGGTAAAAGTCTTCTGTCCCTCAGTGAACTTTTTTTATGCTTAAGTTACACAATATTTAAAAATGTTGTTTTTCCCCACAGGCTTGCTTGTCATGTCACCAACAGATCCATCGCAATGCTCCCATATGTCCTCTTTGTAAAGCCAAAAGTCGTTCGAGAAATCCAAAGCGGCCCAAACGAAAAGCAGATGAATAAAGACGTATTTAGAAATCATTTGTAACATTCCATCACTAAACTTAT
Source organism: Biomphalaria pfeifferi (assembly GCA_030265305.1). Lineage (NCBI taxonomy): Eukaryota > Metazoa > Mollusca > Gastropoda > Planorbidae > Biomphalaria > Biomphalaria pfeifferi. Next base: position 239,056 of record JASAOG010000260.1, read on the forward strand.
AGGTCAAGAGTTCTTATGATTGTGTATATAAATGTAAAGACCAACTGAAGATTTAGTTGTTGCCTGACTTAATTATAGACAGTAATATTACAGTAAATTATAATCAGTTTAGGTTTCAAAGAAAAGGTGTTTAACTAAAGTAGATATTGAATTTTTGGTAGCTAAGATGCTAAAAGGAATAATTTATGTAAGGAAAAAAACTAAATCTAGCCATCAATGTAAAGTTTCTATTTTAATAAATGCTCATGTCACTATAAGTTAGAAAGTGATATCTGATTGACTTATAAATGTAAAACAAAAGTTGTATACCTTGTTATCCAATTTTTAATGTTTGGAAAAAAAGCCAAATTTTAAACATTAAAATAGCAAAAATACCTAAATTCACATTTTCGCCATAAGTTTTTCCTGAATGTAACTGGCACTTAATATTTCTTAAACAGAACTGAGTACTTAGCACTATAAAATGATTACATTTACTGGATAATACTTGTCTTGTTGTCTAGGGTGATTAGCAAAATATTTAAATGGCATAATTAGTCACAAACTAAAAAGCTAACATCTAATTCATTTTTGTAAGTATACATAACTAAATATGAATGTACTAGCATTTATAATGTTTGACATAGAAGCCTCTTTATGTGACTGTGGCAGGTATGCAGTGCTATTGTATTTAGCTGTTTGTATGTCCTATTCTGTATACTGTAAGGATTGTTTATTTGATGTTGATTGAGATGTTTGTTCTCTAGACTGATCTTTTCAAACATTCAGACCAGTAAACAAATGTGCTATTCATGTTTGTTTGTTTGTTTGTAAAATGTTTTACATGCTTCGGATGTTCCTTCAGAGTTGAAGATAGTTTACTTCCTATTCCAAACCTCCCGCAGGACGATGGGGGATGGGAGCGGGCAGGGTTTGAACCCTTGACCATCGATAAATCCGAACGACAGTCCAGCGCGCACACCTCACGACCAGGCAGCCATGATGTCCTTTGATTCAAGTTGTGATTCAATGAAGACAGTAGAAGGTTGACCACTGTCCCATGTTTGTAAAAACACCTCATGTAGTTGTTTTACTGTAACTTTACCTCAGTAATATATGTGTGTACATTTTTTTTATTATACTAATCTTTATTATCTGTCAGGTAATTTGTCTTACAATTGTGTTGTAGAACTGCTAGCATGCCGTGATTGTAGAATTACAATTGAATGAGTTTCTACTTTTGTATCATTTAGAAAATCCATTTTGTTAAATATTTCTTTATGTTCATATTTTTTTTTGTAGAATGGAACTTTATAGTGGTTTATGTTTGTAGAACTGTGAATCTCATAATGAATTGTATTTTTCATTGTAATATATTCATTTGGATTGGCATTTATGCCTTTTAGAAATAAACAATATAGCTGAATATTTGCTTTTTTTTTTCATTTTCTATTTCACTTATTCTGAACTTATAATCTACTCAGTACACCAACTCATTGAAATAAAAGAGAAGACTACTTCTGAGCAATGTCCTGAATCAGAACATTGAAATACGATAAGATATAGTCAATGTACATTCTGTGCGTGTGTCCATTTCAGAATTTTCTGCAAACATTTTAAATCAAAATCACACAATTCCTAATTGTATATTTGTAGCATCATTTGAAATGACAGGCCAAAATGTATAAAAAGATACGAAGACATTAAGGAATGGGCAATGTTGGGTTAATAAAGGAGAATGGATAGCACTAGTCAACAGCAGACGCAGGCCAGAAGACTTGGATGTGAATACATAAGCTAGGCTCAATAACTAGATGTATATCCCTTAGATTATTGCAGAGATCATATGATCTATAGTGGATAGACTGTCAAATATCTTCTCCACTGTAAGTCACAGACTCTTTCACTGCTAGATAAAAATAACCTTAATTCTATTTTTTAAGATGGTGTACTGTTAAAAGCTCATTAATTAATGTTTTCTATTTTAATTAACTTATTAAAAATTCACATTGCAATGGTTTTTTTTGTATTGTAGTTCCTCATTAATTTTTTTTCCCCATATCTTAGCTGGGAACTTTTTATTGTGCAGTGCTAAAAAGTTGTGCTATATGTGTTAGGCCTGTTATTACGTATTGGTCAAGATAAAATTTGATAAAACATGACAAATATATCTAGATCTATATTTCAACCTCATTCAAGTTTTGTATTCTAGAGCCACATTTTTTTATATTTGTAAGCATTTATATTCACTCATTACTTTTTGTTATCTATAGCTAGAAACTCTGACAATATGCATTGGTTAATAAAAAACCTTCATGATATGTCACTGCTAGATTAACAAACGGTTCAATTTATCAAGCTAAATGTAAGGGCAATTCCATCGAAGCTTCTGATAATTTTGTATGTGTTTTATAAATTATTAAAATAAGACAAAGGAGTCATCTATAAAAAAAACAACATTTGAGCAATGTTAAAGAAACTCATTGGTAGCCTTGAAATATTAACATTACATTGTCACTCAAATAGAACAGACCACTAGGCAGCGCTGTGGGAATAAATATATATACAAATATAAATTGTGTACAATATCACAGAGAAGAGAAATTGAATCAAGAACATTGAATCTACCTCAGAAACTAGATCACTTTTGCTCTCTGAGATTAAGTTTTTAAGCTATATAGTTTAGGTTAAAATTACAGACAGTATATCAGGATTTAACCAGATAAAATGAAGTAAAACATTTTTGGACAGTGAATTCAGCTACAAAGTCTGATTGATTTCATTTGGTTTACAAACAGCTCAGCAGCTAACCACTTCTGTATGAGCTTTGCTATCATAAGTGTGGTCATCATAGAATTGATTTCTGGCTCGGATACTTCTGTGAATGTATCAAGAAATATACAATTAGATAACTGAACTTTTCTGAATGGATTCCAATGTAGTGACAATGTAGCTATTATAGACTCAAAATTATGTCTTTGTTGACTTAGTTTTTGTAGAATCACTATTATGCAACCAAAGAAGGTAAAATAGCAAAAAAAAAACATCAGGTATTATAATAGAACAGTTTGTAGAATCCTAAACTTAGTAAAAAGAAAAAGTTCCCCTTTCAGACCTTGCATTCTATAGTGCATATAATGTAAGGGTCATCTGTTTCTGTGTCCCACGGTTAACGAATGACCAACTGCCTTTGTCAGGTACCCATTAGAGCTGGGTGGACTCAGTTAAGTCATTAGACCAAGATGACAGATCTTTATGGAGACAGTTTGGCGCCAAATGGTGTGGGAAGATCTAATTAAGTAAGTAAACTATGATGAGAAATCTATTCAGATGCAATCTATGGCTGAGTGGCATTTATAAACCACTTGGCTACCTATCAAGGGGCTTGAGTGCATAACTTAACTCGAGCTGAGTTGTGTTTGCTGAGTGCCTAAAGGCAACACGAAAACCTTCTCGCAGATACCCCCTCCAGCCACTGGCCCACAAAAGAGATTGCTTAATGAGCTATTGGAATGAAAGTAACGCTATACTAAAGTAATTCAAACAAGGACAGGGTTTGTGTGGAAACACAAACTCAAAATCGGCCCCCGAAGTGGTCCACCAAGGCAGGCTTCAATATTTTCAGAAAGAACATCCGAATAAAATTATATCAAATACAAATGAGTGATAAGAATGGAGAAAGAAGGTTAACAGATCTTGTGTAGTGCCCCAACGGTCCAGCAGATCAAAGGATAGGTGAAAGTGAATGTAAAGTTAGGTGTGAACCTTTGCCTAACTAGTTCCCCTTTCAGACCTTGTGGTCTATTGGGCAGGGGATTTAAAGTTTATCTGTTTTTGTGGCTTACGGTTAACGAGGGTGTCATGTAGCCAGCACAACGACCAACCGCCTTTACTTTTCCCCAACTAATGTCAGGTACCCATTAGAGCTGAGTGGACGCCCAAAGATTCCAAAGTTAAAAATCCCATTCTTCACCAGGATTCGAGCCCGGGACCCCCGATTCGGAAGCCAAGCGCTTTACTGCTCAGCCACCGCACCTCCCCTGGCCTAACTGATGTCTTATAATTGATCTAATTGTTATGAAAAATGTCGACAAAAAAAAAAAAAAAAAACATTTCCGCAATAAAAAAAAGTTCATGAAAATGAAGTTTACAAGATTACTATTCGTTTTAAATTAGGTCTAACTTATAAGGCATACTAATTAGCTTTTTCTCTTTAAAAAACTGCTTGCATAACTGATTTTTAAAATTAGATTTTTCGCTTTCAGAAAAAAAAAAATAGCCGTTGCATCAGAACTTTGAATGGTCTAAAATATTGTGATGTCGGATTTTCAATTTCTTTTCTAGTTTACGAGATCTAAACGGGACGCATGGACAGACGGACAGACATTTTGCACAAAACTAATAGCATCTTTTCCCCTTTCGGGGGCCTCTAAAAAACACAATCTTGGGTTAACTCTAGTCATTAGATCTTTAGAGTCTTACCTTCCAACATAAGGCTCAATCCTGCGCAGGATGTAAGAGCTCGGAGGTTCATTGCCAAAACTGTTGATTGTGTTGGACTTGGTGAACCCATCAGATCTTGGATCTTGAACTCCACCTCTCAGGTGTCCAGCTCGATCAACACCGACAGGAGTAGGATCAGGGCCAAATCTAAACAAGTAAAAATACTTTAAAGTTTATCTTTCACTATTGAAGTAACTGTTTTAGATTTAGAGCAGATCTGTTAACCAATTAGATTAAGCAGGGAAAACAATAAGATGTTTTCATTCTGTTCTCACAAAGAATAAATTATTGTAGACAATTAAACATAAAAATTAATTAACAGAGACAAAAAAATGACATAATATAAACATATTAGCTTTCTTGAGCTTTTGATTGGCTTCCTATCCTTTTTTTTTTCCTTTGTTTTATAAGCAGCACGAATTATGCTTGCTGCTTTCTCTAAAGTTAAGTCTACATTACTAAGAAGTCTCTCTCTCACTCAATGTGATTTTATTGTAATACAATGTTTGTTGTATTATTATTTTATTGAAGCAACTTGTTATGTTTTAGTGCAGTAGGCCTACTAGTGAAACTCACATTCTGGCGCATTCATGAATTTTGGAAAATAGCTTAAGCAATGGCATTAATAAATTAAAAATGAGGTCCATTAAAAAAATTGAGTTGTTTGAGTTTATATTTGCCTGAAGTTGTTATTTCTGGTTGAAATTACATAATGAAAGCAATGGAAGATTAACTGAGCATAAGTTTTAAGAACCTTGGACTTTTTAAAAATAATTTTTTCCAAAGGTTTCATACCATTATTACCTCTTATAGTAGTATCTACTTTTATGAATGTGTTTAGTATGTGGATATGAAAATGAGCTTTCACTAAATGGGTGCTTGTCAAAAGTGAGTTGGGTAGATTATTAACATGCATGACTAGATTGACACAAGAAATGCATAGGACTTAATTATCTTCTTTTTTGAAGTAACATCTGTAATATATAACTTAAGTTCACCTAAAACATTTGACTAGAGTAACACTTTTAGTAAAATCACTAAATTTAGAAAGCCTTCAGGATAGAAGACTTAAAAGTAAAGTAGCAATTATACATAAAGCACTGAACCATAATCTTCAAATACAAAAACAAAATTTAATAAAATACTCAGAAAGATACAAAGATAAAGGCACATTCCTTGTTCCATATGCTAGGACAAATTTGTACAAATGCTCCTTCCCTAGTGCTATTAGAGCATGGAATGGGCTGCCTGAGCTAGCCAGGAAAACCAGTGACTTGGCTGAATTTAGGTCATTGGTTAATATGCATGACTAAATGCAGGACATAATCATTTTCTTTTTTGAAGTAATGTCTGTATTATATAAGATAAGAAGATAAACCTTTATATTATCCCCTCCATGTTAGTTTGAAAATCTAACCAATCATCTATCATGTTAGTTTGAAAATCTAACCAATAATCTATCATGTTAGTTCATCTAACCTGGACATGTAGTGAGTCATAAACCTCATTTTGTTGTCTTCTGTCTGGACAAATGGTATGTTGTTGTGTGTATAGCTAGTGTCTTCCTTGAAACCAACTTTCGTACGATTCAGTCTGTCAGCCTCAGTAGGTGCAGGTTGATATTGACCTTTAAACTGCTCACCTGTAAGACTGTCCAAAGATTATTTGTATAATGTTGGCATTCACAATTAAAGTTTTCTCTACATGTTTAACAATGGCTGAATAGAAAACTGTCAAAATTATTGCCAACCTTGTTTTGTTGTGAGGCTTTTCCATATTGATAAACTCTGCTGGGTCATTTTTACGAGTTCTATCTGCTTTTAAATTAGGCACATCTACCAATCTATCATAGGCCTGTTAACATTGATTAATTAGAAAGAATTACATTTTCTTTTAAAATCATTTTAAGTAAACAAAAGATATTTGAGCTACATATACCATACAAGAACAATAATATCTCAATATTATGAGAATCAAATATATGTCTCTAATGGAGTGATTTAAAGATTCAGATTTACTGAAAGCTGTATAAAGTGCTATGTAACGAATGCCAATTTTTTTTTATATTATAGGCCAATGTAGAAGAAAAGAAAGAAATCTGTCAGTCTGTGTTTATATCTCCTGATAACTTTGGAGGAGGAGGGAAATATTTCATTGAATAGAGTTCTTTTTCTTTTGATTTTGCCTTTTGTGAGGGGGTTGATTGTGGTAACTCATAGTGGTCAGTGCTGCCATGCAAGTATCTAGCCCTCATTACACCAAATGAGATCATGACCATAAATAAATCCAAACTGGCTCGGCTGTCACCCAGGTTACCAAGGGCCATGCCTACCATCGCATTGGGCTCACAAAGACCTTCCTCCAGGGAACGGTACCAGGAAAAAGAAGAAGAGGCAGACAGAGAAAGCAATGGGAAAACAACATATGAAAGAATGGAGGGGCCTGCCATTGAAAGAGGTTCTAACTAAGGCAAAAGACAGAGAGTAATGAGAAAGACGGTCAACAAATCTTGCATGGTGCCCCAACAGTCCAACAAACTAAGGGTTAGGTAAAAAGTGATCAGTGATTTTTTGTGAGTTGAGAAAGTCATATTTTTATTATCTTGCTATTGAGGAGGCATTTTTTATTCTTGTGATTTTGAAACAATATTGTTGTCCAGATGTAATTTACATTAATATAATTATTAGATGTGCCATTATAACAGAGCAAATAAACTTAATTATTATTGTATTTAAATAGAAAATACACTCCAGAAGGCCATATGAATCTGAATATCCACTAAGTAGTTGAAGGGAGATGAAAGCTCTGAGAAAAATGAATAGTTATGAATTTACAGGATGTAGTTAGGACATAATTATTTTCTTTTTTTTTGTTTTTTTTTTTTTGAAGGGTCGTCAATAATTCATAAGAAAATGGTCTTATATACCAAACTAGTTATACTAAGAAGTCAAGCCTGTAAGATGACTATATACCAAGCTACTAAGAGAAGTATAATGCATCAATTTAGAAGAACAAAGTTAAGAGGAAGCTCTTGAACCAAAACTAATCAGTGCTCAAGTCAAGAAAATGTCACTGAGTCCTTGTAGCACTAATCACTCAAGTCCAGATGATACCTATCGGCGTTTGCATTTATTAAATCCAATCAAATGACTAAATTACACTATTCTTACATCAGGAGCGTTACTATTTGTGTATTTCGGTTTTACTTCTTCCCTTGTGAATCCAGAATCTCTTTCAGAGCCATGAGTTACTCCCCCTGGCAAAGGATCATCTCCCTTAAAAAAAATTAAATAATTGCAATAAATATTACAGAAAAAAAAGTTTAGATTGAATGAATATAGATTAAAATTTACTGTAAAGGGAATTATGACTTAGATTAAGTATTTCATAAAAAAGATATATGGATAAATATTTGACAAAGATAAGAATAAAATTAAGAGTTGCAGTTGTACCAAATGATATATCAATCATATATGAAAAACCATTTTATTTTCCAGTTTATGTCCATTAAATATTTATGTGTATTTATGTGAGACTCGGGTACTAGTCACAGTGGAACTATTATCAATGACTGGAGAAGAGGAAATGTCTAAATGGCATCTAAGTCAGTAAGTTCAGGCAGGAGGGGCTCTTGCAGATATAACCAAACATAGAAAAGGCTTTGGAAGTCAATCCAGAAAAAAAATCAGGAGATGTGCAACACACAGTGTAACAGTGTGGCAGAGCTTGCAATGCTGCTGATTCCAAATCGTATCGGTACTTGCTGTTGATTTGGAAACAGCTGAATGAAGAGGGAGAACTGTTGTGTGGCCAACATTGTTCCAACCATAACTAATGCTCAGTCATTCATCTCATTTCTTTGAGATGATCCATAGTTGCTTCATAACTTAAGGGGAACATAAAAAGAGTGATAAGACAAGTATTTTGTTTTAGAAAATAATTTTTAGCACTGGAGAATCATTTAGTAAACTTTTTCCAAATGTAGCACAATTCCGATTCCTCCATGTGGGAAGCGTGGTCGAGAGGCCAAGTGCACTTGAACTTGGCTTGGCTTGGCTACCTAGAAGGGGGCTCGAGGTTCGACACCCGACTTGGGCAGAGTTGTGTTTACTGAGCGCCTAAAGGCAGCACAAAAAACCAACTCCTAGATACCTCCTCCCCCCCCCCCCCCCCCCCCCCCCACTGGTCCACAAATGAGATTGGACCAAAAGCGCTCTGAGCATGCTATAAGCATGAAAGTAGCGCTATATAAATGCTATAATAATATAAATGCTATAATAATGTATATCTTTATTGCACAATATCTTTACGTTTCCTAACATAATCCTCTCATTTTTGTCCTCACTCTTTCTCTTCTTTTTAGCATTATTGGGATTTTAATTGCTATTAGTCTTTTGGATGTACACCAGAAATTACAAATTGAAATTTAAACTTTGATTACTTAGATAAGTGAAGAAATGTATTTTGTGTAGAGAAATGTTATGTAGTATACCAGTATATGAATGTATAAAGAGTTGTCAACCCTCAATTTTTATCCTCCTTTTCAATCATTTAGTTTATTTTTGTGTTACATTTAAATGAAACATGAATACCCTTGGCCATCTTTTAGGTATGAAGCTTGTTCTAGTGACAGAGACACCAGTTGGTCTGTGGGTATACCAACCCTGAAATAAATAATTTAATTAGTTACTCATGTATACAAATAGGTTTAGGTTGAAAAAAAAAGAAGGAAACAATTATCTACATATATATGCTTCAAATAAAAATAATAATACTGGTATTAAAAAAAATTAAATTTTTTAGATTTTCTTTTAAATTAATGCTGTATGTGTTGATTTTTATTTATTTTTATAACATTATTTAAGTGGATGTTTTCTTAGTTTTTGATTGCCTCTGGAAAATCTCCCAGTAGGAAGGTTACAAATAAGAAAAACTTTGATTTCCCCTTAAAAAAGTTTCTAAAAAACAAAAGAAAAGGTGGAGTTCAGGAAGAATATTTTATTTGTACCAGAATTCAGCATGCTTATGCATTTGACTCCATCTAAAAGTTGTTTTATAACTGAGACCTTTCTTTAAATTGATTGGGGTAAGATTATAAGAAGATGGAAGAACAGACTTATAAAAGTTGAAAATATAATGTAGGTCCTATCACAAACTTTGTCAAATACAACACAAATTAGCTATTATCTTTTAGAACCAATGAATGAAAGAAAATTATTTGAAGAAAACAATTAATGGTATCCATATTTTTACTTATTTCTGAAGCTTACAGGTTTATCATTAACAAAAGCTGTCTTTGGTTCATAAGTAATTGGCTCATCATTGATATTGTGAACAAAGCCGGAGACTTCAGACTGTGGACCAATATCTTGGAGACTAAAATCAACTATAAAGAAAAGAAACCAATTTAAATATAATGCAACTTTATGTTTATTCAATTATAAACTTTAAAGATCTCTTTTAAAAATGTTTCAACTCTAATAGATGATTGTGGCAACATTTACCATTGCCATAGGAAAAGGGTTTAAACTTCTCTTGACTCTCAGTTTTCATATAGCGGGGTCCCTAATCAAATACAAAAGACAGTTTTAACATTTTTTTTTAATTAAAAAAAGGGCATAGCTTATCATCTAAAATTATGCATCAATAATTATGAAGTGCTAGACAAAAAAAAAAAACACTTAAAAATACTTAATAGTAATGCAAATTACTTTTACTTAAAATTTAAGAAACAAATCATACGTAGCCAAAATTTTCTGACTCTACAGCATCTTTCACTTGCAGCTTGTGTAGCAGAGGCTTATGCTTGGGTAGAATGTTAGCAGGAGCACTGGCCAGTTTTGTATCAATAAAGTGAGAATGCACCTATGAAACAAAATGGTTAGTCTTTTTCTCTAACCATAAAAGTATCAACATCTAATTTATTTTTATTGACTTAAATAATTTGTATATCAAATTAATTTATTGATCAAATTCTACCTCAGTGTTTCTTGGCACAGTTAAAGCTTTCTGCCTGACAAATGCTGAGGGACTGTGGTGAACACCATTAGGAAACACTTCTAAGCCAGATGGATCCCTGTAAGGCTGAAAGTCCAACTGTGTCACTGAGCGATAGTTACCATCACAGATTCGTCTATAAAGGTTTATAATCATATAGTTATCTTTTTTAAACAGACCAATATAGATAGATCTCTTCATTTAACTTAAGATGGATTTTTGGATTTAATGCCTATAAAATAAAATACTCAATTAAACAATATTAACATTATGATTGTGTATTTATCTCATTCAGTCCCTGTTGATGGAAGCTCTACAGACAGGGAGTTGGCAACTGTTTGAATTAGCCTTTATCAAGGTGTCAATAAATGGATGGGCATAAGATATATAAGCAGGATGTTGTAGGCATTTTTACATAAATATACTTATGATGTACCCTAACCTTAGGTTGACCCCTAAGATGACTTCTAAAATCTCAATCACTTTTTGTCTCAAACATTCAATCATCTAATAACTAATGTTCAATAATGTTTATCTTTCACACTCTAGGTTTAACAAATTAATATTAAATATAGCAAGTATAACAAGTTTACTATTTTGTCTGTGACACAAGGGTCTATAGAGCTTTGTCTTTAGTCTTTCAGGACACTAAAGACTGAAGGGGGTTCACTATTTTTTATATAAATGGATATATGTTGACTATTAAATGATCAATTATTTACTACATGCAGGATCAGAATAATACTGCTTCAATGAAAGTGTTTTAGACACAAATTTCTGCAGGTAATATTTGACTATATAACTACTAAATTGGTTATAGATGTGTGGCATAATCTTTGAATTTCAAAAAGATAGTCAACACTCCGTTACCACTCATATAAAGTTTTTAATTGGTCTCTTTTTTAAATTTATGAATAAGTCAAAACAAATTAAGAAGTAATTTTATTTTTGATCTTGTTTTTGCACTGCCATGTTTTAGTTCTCAAGCAGAAAAGAGAAAAAGAGAGCTTGTCTCAGTGTGCAAGCAGGAGAGGAGGGCTCACCATCTTATTAGGTCACATTGTGTATGTGTAAGAAAAAAACTTGTATTGTTAGACTGAAAAATCTTGAAGACCTTCAAGAAATATGGATGTAAACTATTTAGAGAAAGATGAAAGGTCAACATTAAGAAGCTTGAAGAAAAGACTAACAATGATGCAAATAAAGTCTTTGATGGATACTATATAAGGGACATAGAGTTAGCTATTGATTATTAAGTGTCATTGTTGTGTGATAGATAGGTATTGATCATCAGTATTTTGACTGCCCTTTATTTATTCAATGATAATATTAATAATATACTCAATTTATTATTCATGAGGCGTGGTGGCGAAGTGGTAAAATGCTTGCCTTCTAATAGGAGGGTCCCAGGTTCGAATCCTGGAGAAGACTGGGATATTTTATTTTGAGATCTTAAGGGCACCTCTGAGTTCACCCAGCATTAATGGGTACCTGACATTAGTTGGGGAAAACTAAAGGTGCTTGTTCGTTGTGTTAACCATGGGCCACAGAAACAGATGACTTTCACATCATCTAACTTATAGACCACATGGATTACTTGTTTGAACTAAGTTTGAAAGCCTTAAACTCAAGGAAAATATAGTTCCCACTGTGTTTCTACAGCGTGCTTAAGTAGAAGCATAGCAGCCTTTAAGAACTCGCATGTCATGTAATCTGAGGAGACCATACTACTAAAACAAGTCATGACAAGCACATATAGCTATGTAATTCAGCATAAAAATCAAGAGTCTAACCTTAATGCAGGATTATCTACATCATCTAGTCTTCTGTTGTAATAAACACCTGGGCGCAAATTGCTAAGGTAACCAGTGCCTCTATGATGTCCCTGATGAGGCTGAAATTTGTCAAATCTTGCACCATATGTTGAAGAATTTTGGGTAATGTAAAATTTCATTATATTAGTATCAGCTCCTTGTGACTTCTGAATATGGGCATTACGAGGCCCAGTGGGTAATTTGCTCATTTTTAAAGAATGGTTCTGTAAATATACATTTAGAAAGTAGTTATAAGCCTAATAAGGTAATGAACTGCTTCAAAAAATGTTAAATAATTATAATCTACATACAAAGAATTACAAATTCATCAAAAAGTAGTCATCATCTCCATATAATAATATTTTACACATATTTAGATCTATTAGCTAATCCAGGAATCCAGCCATTCATGTTGATTTGTGCTTATATATAAATATAATCATAAATAATCTATTATTATAACTGATACACTTTGATTAATCTTCTGTCCTGGACTATCAATCTCTGAATTTAGTAAAAGATTAATTTTATAGGCTGATAGATCTAGATCTATGTAATGTCACTGTAATTCACTTATTTTGATTATCAAGAATTTGAAATAAAATTGAAATTACATGGATCTTGCAACTCACCACAATACTGGTAATATAAAATTATCTTAGGAGCCTAGAAAAATAGATGATTAGATCTATATAATATCTAGATAATATTATTTATATTATTATAGATTACAAGTCTACTCATTTAGATTGCAGATTTTATACCTAATTATTTTGGTAATTTTTTTTAGATCTAGAATCTAGATCTCTAGGTCTAGATTCTAGATGGACATTTAATAAGAGAATGCATTTAAGGGGTAAGTCATAATATAATAACAATAGTTCATTAGTTGGTATGTCTAAGTACTTGGTACTTAGAGACATTAGAGTAGAAACAGGACAGTCACTAGACACTAAGACACCTTTAGTCTTTAGTTATTACATCTAGATCTAGTACTAGAAAAATAGATCTATAAATCTAGACTAATATTTAAATATTGTATTGATAAATATATTATTTGCTATTCACTGATTTATCAGGCTAGAATAGTAAGTAATAGTATAGATCTAGATTCTAGATCTACGAGTATACGGTTACACTATACGCCTAAAAAATCATGGCCTAATTGTAATTTATGACCTTAATAACAAATGTATTTTTATTGAATATTATGAAATACAGACGTTACTTTAAAAAAGAAGGTGATTAATCTAGAGTCTTGACGCTAAGCTCTACCTTAATATTCCATTATAGAGGGTCGCTATAATTAGTATAATATATCTATAAATTGAATCTATTTACCTACTTTACAAAGACTATAGCGTCCCACAGTAGCCTAGTAACGGGAGACATATTTACCCTTTAATTGATGACGTAGAATGCAAAATCAGAATTCTATCAACACTGAGCTATATATGTTAGATTTATGTATTTTACACTTACAGTATACGCAAACGCGACCTAAAGCTCTTCAAAATCGACACTAGATCTAGTAAGTGGGAAAAAAGTGGCACTGGATAGATCCACATGGAGAGCGAGCATAAAGGAAGGGTCCCGGATTGGAAATGCCATACACAACAGTAGTAGAAAGAAGGGTGAAAATGCAACGGCGCCAAGTGATTACATATTATATGCCAACCTGTGACCCCAGCTGTGCATCAAGGATCGTATCTCGAGACGTAAATGCCACAGCTGTATTTTACATTAATGCCTTTCACAGCTCGACACTGGCAGTGCCAGTGATTGAAAATTTATTCCTCCCTATAATAATCTCTTTTATCCATAAGGAAAATTTGTCTCACAATAGTGCATTACACCAAACAAAACATTAGAAAACGAAACATATATTCAAAGCAATTTCCCTCAAACTTTACATGTGAAATAGAATTGTAAGTCTAAATGAGTTAATTGTCATGGGAACAAAGGAGTTTTTGTGTCTATTTGTAATCAATATCTTTCTTCTCCTTTGTGATAGTAAAATCTCAAAATCCTGACCCAGTTTTTTTTTTTTTTTTAATAAGAAAAATCTTTCAACTTTATGAATGTTTCTCTTGCATAGTTGTCTACATCTTACTTACTCTCAATTAGCATTGGTTTGCTACCTCCTTCCAAGGTCCTACCCATTACATGATTATAGTTACTATAATCCTCTTTTAAAATTCTGCTACTACTTTTGTATATTTGATATATTTATTCTTAGAACATTTCTCTCATGTAATTAAATCTAGACTTAGTTATTTGTAAGGATTTAAGTATGACCATGTTTAGCTTGAATACATTACCATAGGTCTAGATAAAAGTGAAGTCATATAGATATCTAGGTGACAGTGAAGTCATATAGATATCTAGGTGTAAATGTTGATAACAAGCTTATGTGGGAAGTGCACCTTGAAACTCTGACAAAGAAAACAGCCCAGCAGCTATTTTTCCTATACAACATTAAAAGCTTTAAACTAAATAAGATCCTAGATAAATTTTACTGTGCAACTATGCAAAATCTGCTAACATATGGAATAACTTGTTGACAAGGCAACGCTTCATCTAAACTGTTGCACTGTTTAGAGAACATTATAAAAAGGACATCAAAAATCACACAACACTACCATATTTAAATAAACTTCTTGAACTAAAATGTCTGACATGTGGCCATAGAATTTTAGTTGGCGTTTCAGATCATCATGGGGACCAATCGCTGGACTAATCCTGTCTCTGTATCTCTTCATTTGTGATGCTTTTTTTGTATGTTAACTTGGAACTTTCTGTAGCATTTCAATTCCATTGCTAGGATCCTCTCCTCCTAAATACATCACAAAAGTAAGACGCCAATATATAAGGCAAACCATTACTTTAAAGTGTAAAATATTTATTATTAATGAAAATATAATGTTTACAAGGTATATATATCAAAATAAAATTTGTAGCACCAAGAAGAATATTTAGAAAATGTACTGGAAAAAGCTGATACAAAAAATAGATTTAAAATATATAAAGTGATATTGAAAAAAAAGTTCAGGCACTTATAAAAACATTCTTTAAAAAATATAGTCAAGTGTAAATAAAAGAGCATAGCACACACATACAAAAGTTTGAAAAACACACACACAATAAATGTAGCACCAATTATTAAATTTTTTTAAGAACAAAAAAGAAAATTTCATAACAGATCAATTCAAATATCAATTTCTAGGTATGAACATCTTGAATGTTTTCAGACAGGAATCAAGTTTTACTATAGGACAATATAATCAACTGCATAGAAAAATACAATTGTTCATCTTAGTATTTTTCAGACTATAGAATCAATAAGTAAGATTTAAAACACAAATCAACTAAATGATCATTTAAACTGCAGACAGGTCGAAAAAAAAGACATTAAAATTACTGTGTAATTAAAAATACAATAAAATTATAATTACATAGATCTACTAATCTTATCCTATATGTTAGAGATTTAATTAGTCCCTGCAAGATCATTACAAAGCCTAATTTTGTAAGCATGTTAACTCAAGTTGGCTTAGTCAGTAAAGCAGTTAAACTTAGGGTTTTGTTCCAGAGACAGACTTGAAAGCGTCTTGATATTTGCCATCAAATATTAGCCTGTCAACAAAAAAAACATTTAAATGAGTACACAGAGATTTGTAAAAACAATGTTATCAACATAACACAGAAATACAATTTTAAAAAAAATAAAAAAACATGCTGATAATAATTAATATGAAGGGTTTCATTACATCAATGGCCTTGCAGTAAACTGTCCCTTAACTTAGAGGTTTTGTGACAGTTCATGTAACCAAACTCCTCCACTTTTCCTAGTCAGCAGCTGTTCTTAGCAGGATAGCAAGAGAGAGGCCAGTCGATTCTTTTATGCTGTCCAGCCAGCTTTTCTTTGGAGGACACTTTCTTCATGTTCTCTACATTGTACATAAAGAATGACTTATGACATGATTCATGATTACAACTTTGTTGTTTTTTTTTGTAAAATGTTTTACATGTTTTGGATGTTCCTTCAGAGTTGAAGATAGTTTACTTCCTAGTCCAAACCTCCCGCAGGACGACGGGGGATGGGAGCGGGCAGGGTTTGAACCCTTGACCGTCAATAAATCCAAACAACAGTCCAGCGCGCAAACCACACGACCAGGCAGCCAACTTCAATGAACAAGCTTAATATTCATCTCTTCACTGTACTGGTATTGAAGAGTTCCTCCTTTTTGCCCGCCAGAGTGTTGACTTGGAAAGTAAAAACTCATTTACCATAGAGATTCCTGGTATCTGATACCCAGTATTTTTCTTAACATTTATTTTCAAAAGCTTGAATTCTTCTTTCAGCCTCAGCATTCAGTGTCCAACTTTCACAACCATATAGCAGTTCAGAGTGAAAAAAAAGTTTTAATTTAATTTAATTTAATTTACTTGGAAGCTGATGTTTCTCTTCCAGATTTTCCAATTTTTGTTCATGACAGCGGGTGCCAGTTTTAAACATGTTTGTATCTCTCTTATTGATCCTTTTGTTATGTTTGACCCTAGGTATTTAAATGACTCATTTAAAAAGTTCACTGGTATGTTACTAACTACCGGCCATTTGACACCTTAAAGTGTAGTATGTATAAGGCAAGTGACATAAAAAAAATAATCAAGGGTCTGGTTAGGGTTAGATTCTAGTGGTAAATATTCAAACTTTATTCATCAAAAGTTCCTTAAAGGTGCAGAATTGCAAATTTTCAAGATAGATAAGTGTCACGTACACAGTGTCTATATTTAGCTCGTCAGCAACCTTGGGTAATTTCTCACGTGGAGATATGTTAATTAGTGTAACTTGGGCTGCATTTATTGGTTGCAATGAGCTGCGTTGGACACGTGACAGTGCTGGACCCGGGAAAAGTTCTGGTTTTATTAGGCAGTCATTGTATGGAACTTGGAAGTGAAACATCCACTAAAGCTTTGTATTAGAACTCAATTATATTATTGTGTAGATCTATCATTTTATTCAAGTACGTTGAACCATTGTAATTATTTGTGAATAGCTTTTTCAAGTTCTGAATTAAAGTAATTGTTTTAGACGAAGAGAAGTTTCTTCATTGAATACAGTAATATACTTAGATCGACTTAGCGATAGACAACTTCTAGATGATCAAATGGCAACATTTTGAATGATCGTATTATCAACTAGATCTAGCTACTTCTATACGATCATATTATTAAAAGAAGATTTCAAGATCCTCTGCAATCACGATCATTGTTAGTGTGATGTAGACTAAGATAATCTTCAACGTGACATCTATCATAGATCTTGATATCTGACATTTACATTAATTGATGACCGTGATATCTGGCATCTCCGACCTTCGATAAAGATCATCAAAAGATCATCTAAAAGATCATCCAAAAAAAAAAAAATTTTTTTTTCAAGATCTAAGGACAAATTTTCAAAACTTCGTCAATTACAAAACTTCGATTTTCTTCAACTTGAGAATAGTTCTACTGTGTTCAAAGGTCAAATTGGTTATCGATATTTTATCTTATCATAAATATAGATCTACGATCGAGTTTTCACTATAACTCTCGAGATCTAATATTATTATTTTGTATTGGCATTGGCAATAAGACCAATATCTAATCATATGTAACTGGCACGATACATAAGCCCAGTAATATTTAGCTGGCATAACATAAGCCCAGTATTATTTAACTGACACAGTAGATAAGCCCAGTATCATTTAACTGGCATTAGTATTATAGATAAGCCCAGTAGCAATTACCTGGCACTATAATCTATCAAGTAGACATTTCTACTATTTGATATCAAGTCAATCGTACACAACGACGACTTTAATACGACAAGTTCTACTAGATCTATAATCTCAAGAGAAAGTTCATAGCCTTGCATGGATCAGCAATATTTCGTTAACCTGATACGGTTGAATAAATCTACACTTCCTACAACGACTCCAGTAGTAGACATAATCCTACTGTTCAAGATTATTAGCCAGTGACGGCATAACTAACATTATTACATTCAAAAAGTACTATATTAATATATTCAAGCTCATATATTATAAAACACAAGAACTATACAATGGATTCAAAGCCTAGAGATAGAACACAAAGAATGTCAGAATATCTTGACAAAGGAAAAATATTGAAATTACTGCCACATGAATTAATGGCCTGGGCAAAAGAGCAAACAGATATAGACGAAGAAAAAGAAGCAAAGCTACGTCAAGAAGATAAAGAAGCTAAAGAAAAACAAAGAGAACATGAAGCAAAGCTACATCAAGAAGATAAAGAAGTTGAAGAAAAACGAAGACAAGAAGAAGAAAAACGAAGACAAGAAGCAGAAAGACAAAGAGAACATGAAAGAGCACAAATGGAATTTGAAAAATTGAAAATGCAACATGAAGAAAATAAACTAAAGTCAGACTCAAAATCAACAGAAGCTAACACTAATCAAGCAAGTTCCAATGTCTTTGATCGATATAAACTCATGTCAAAGATTCATTCATACAATGAGTCTACAGACAACATGGACTCATACCTTACTAGATTCGAGGAATTAGCAACAACGTCTGGTTTACCAGAAGACCAGTGGTCAAGTTCCCTCCTTAGTTTACTGACAGGAAAAGCAGTTGACATTTGTTCGCAGTTGTCGGTCAACGAGCGCAGTGATTATCATGATATCAAGGAAGCCTTATTACGCCAGTACGGTGCAACGTCAGACAACTATAGAAAGAAATTCTATAGCTCAAGACCAAAACAAGATGATGATCCTCAAATTTTCGTTGCCAACATGACCAAGTGGTTCTACAGGTGGATATCTCTCGCTAAAGTGGAAAACACTTATCAAGCTATCAGACAACATATCATCATTGACAATATCACGCATGCTCATTCAGAAGACATCCAATCTTATATAATTGAAAGAAGTCCTTCTGATATTCCAACGTTAACCAAAATCATCAGACAATATAAAGCTGCTTATCCAAACAAGCCAGTCAAACCAGCAGCAGATGAAAACTTTGTCTGTTTTTCAGAAGACAAACGAAATTCACAGTATACAAAATATGACAAAATAATTTGCAATAGATGCAACAACATAGGACATTTTGCTTCTCAATGCCGCACCAGGATTATTGAATGTTCATATTGTCATATGAAAGGTCATCAAGCCCATGAATGCAGAAGAAAGCAGTTCAGCACCAGCAATCCACACCATGGCAAACAAGCTACAAGAAATCAAAAATATACTGAAAGACCTCGTTACAGAAGCCACTCTCAAGACTCTAGACCACGACATGTATATAAGAAGAACTTTTCTAACAGAAATGATAGAGATGAACATTCAACCATGACTGTCATAGCGAAAACAAATGGTCTTAAATTCTATCCAGGTTGGGTAGGAAATCAAAAAGTACAGGTGCTACGTGACACTGGAAGCACATCTATATTAATCAAGAAACGTTTTGTCAAGTCAAACCAACTAACAGGCAAATCAGTTCAAGCCACAGCATTCAATGGCACTGTCAGCAGTCTACAAGAAGCCATAATAAACATTAAGACACCATTCTTTAGCGGTCCAACCGAAGCCTTAGTTGTCCGCGACTTACCAGTTGACTTAATCATCGGTAACATTGAAGGAGTCAGAGACTGCACACCACAAGAACTTTTAGAGTGGGCAAACAACATTGAACGAAATCAAGATTGTTATGCAGTGGTAACCAGATCAATGACCAAACCCAAAGAACAATTTTCATCCGAACGAGCAAGCCAAAATGAATCAATACCTAAGACTCAAGTACAGACCATTCAAAACGAACCAGATACAGTGATCAGAGCATTACCTGAAAATGACGATGTAATGCCACAATTCCAACATGATGAATTCAAACATGAACAGAAGATCGATTCATCATTGCAAAGACTTTATAAGAAGGCGCAAGCAAACAAACAATCAAAATTCACAGATGAACCATATTTTCAGAATGGCATTCTTATGAAGAACAGTCACAATAAAAACGAAACAATACAACAAGTACTTGTACCTCAAAGATACAGAAGAGAGATATTGGCAACAGGACATACTCTTCCGCATGCAGGTCATATGGGTGTAACCAGAACGAAGAAAAGAATCCTTCAAGAATTCTATTGGCCAAGCATCACCAAAGATGTCAAGAAATATGTCAGCTCTTGCCATGTTTGCCAAATGAAAGGTCCTAAAATCAACAGAATACAGGCACCAATTCAAGCAATGGAACTGACAAACAAGCCTTTTCAAAAAGTGTCAGTCGATCTGATAGGTCCTATGCCAGTAGCTTCAGACAGAAATCACAAGTACATCTTAACTCTGGTTGATACATGTAGCAGATGGCCTGAGGCAATTCCTTTGGTCAATATAGCAGCACTTGACATTACCAGAGCTTTGTCAGAAATATTTTCCAGAAAAGGTTTCCCAGAAGTCATCCTTTCTGATAGAGGCACACAATTCACAGCAGATATAACCAAAGCCTTTATGAACATGTACAAGGTCAAGATGAAGTTCACAACGCCTTACCACCCTCAAAGCAACGGTCTATGTGAACGATTTAATGGTACTCTGAAGAAACTCTTATCGAAAATCGCTCATGACAATCCACAAAACTGGGATGTACTCTTACCTGCGGCACTATTCGCGTATAGACAATGTCAACAAGAAACTACAGGTTTCTCGCCATTTGAGATGATATTTGGCGCCAACCCAAGAGGACCCATGTCAATACTCAAAGAATCTCTCATACAACCAGATTCAAATTCACTAGAGTCCAAAACAGCATTCCAGCATGTCATAGATATCAGAAACTTTGTTATATCAGCATGTGAACAAGCTAAAGAAGCCACAGATAAAGCTAACAGAAATACTCAAGCTAGAGTCAACAAAACCAGAACCAGGAGACAAAGTATGTTTATTGTTACCAGATAAGAACAACAAGCTATTTATCAAATGGCAAGGTCCATTCTCAGTACTCAAAAAAATCACAGATGTTGATTATGAAATTGACATTCATAACAAGAAGAAAATACATCATATCAACATGCTACAAAAGTACAATACTGAAACAGATGATGTTACAAATACAGAACAAACAGAAAGAGTTATGTCATGTTTAGCAGTCATACCTGAAGAAGAAGAAAATGATATGGATGATTGCAATGATTTCATAATGCCAGATACACCAACGAAGCAAACTGAATTTTGGCATGATATCAAAATTGATAAATTATCACCTCAGAGAAGACAAGACTTGACAAACTTTCTCAAAGAACATTCAGAAATATTCACAGATGTTCCAGGATAAACTTCTATTGTCGAACATGAAATCATACTTACAGATACCAAGCCTACAAAATCAAGACCTTATCCTTTACCAATACACTACAGAGATTTCCTTCAACAAGAAATTAATCAACTGTTAGAACAAGGCATCATAGAACATTCTAATTCACCATATGCTGCACCAATTGTACTTGTCAAACGTAAACAAGCATCAACTCCAAGAATGTGCGTCGACTTCAGACAATTAAACAAAATAACTCGCCTCGATTCATATCCCATGCCTAACCCTGAAGATCTTATGACACAATTTTCAGAGGCAAAATTTTTCACCAAACTAGATTTATCTAGAGGTTATTACCAGATTCCTATGAAGGAAGAATCAAAACCATTTACAGCCTTCACAACAGCTTTTGGACTATTTCAGTTCAACTACATGCCATTCGGATTTGTCAACGCCAGCAGCACCTTTAACAGAGCTATACATAGAATACTGAACCAACGAAAAGACACAGTATCTTACATAGATGACATTTGCATATTCCATAAAATATGGAATGAACACATGAAAGGATTACATGAAGTCTTCAACATAATACAACAATACGGCTTCACGATAAAACCCAGCAAGGTAGAATTAGCCATGACTGAAGTATCTTTCCTAGGTCATAGAGTTAGCTACAACTCACTTAGACCACAAGAAGATATCATCAAACGCATTTTAGACATCAAAGTTCCCACAACTAAGAAGCAAGTTAGAAGCATTCTGGGACTGTGTAATTTTTACAGAACATTTATTCCTAATTACACAGCACTCACATCAACATTGACCAACCTCACCAAGAAGGGTCAACCTATCAAGATTCCATGGTCTACGGAACTACATGCCACAATTGAGAATATCAAAGCAACTTTTTCCAGAGACAGTATACTCAAACTTCCAAACCGAGAAAAGCCTTTTCATCTAGCCACCGATGCATCTTCATCAGCCATTGAAGCATGTTTAATGCAGGATTACCAAGGGACTTTACATCCTGTATTTTTTATCAGCAGGAAACTCTCCCAAGCCGAAACTAGATACTCCACTATTGAACGTGAATGTCTGGCCATTGTCTGGGCCATTTCCAAATTCACCAAATATTTATTGGGTGCACACTTCACACTACTGACAGACCATGCACCACTAGCTTTTCTGAACTCAAAGAAGACACGTTGGAGTCTACAACTCATGGACTACCAGTTTGATGTCAAGACAATACCAGGTCACTTGAATGTATTTGCTGACACACTGTCCAGATGTATATAGTTAATTACTTAGTTTCGTCATAACATTTTCTCTTCACAGATATTTTATTATCAAATCAAGTTTGTAATATGTTTATCCAAAGTACCTTCGAAGAAAAGATACTCATCTTTATCATATTTTATTTTTTTATAGTCTTATTTCATTTGTAATGTGACATCAACTGTACAGTAACTTGTTAATGTTTAAAGACATTATACATATTTTTATGAACCATGATCAAAAATGTGATTACATAATACAACTTACTATGTAACTACAAATATCTTGTAGCATCTCAACCATTTTTTATTTTTTGGATATGTACACATTTTCACATGAGTATTATTACCCAAATGAGCTACACATATACAGTTAACATTGTCTTGTATTATTTTATATGCATTTCTATTATCATACAAATGCTTAAGAAAGCGGGGGGTAATATGTCACGTACACAGTGTCTATATTTAGCTCGTCAGCAACCTCGGGTAATTTCTCACGTGGAGATATGTTAATTAGTGTAACTTGGGCTGCATTTATTGGTTGCAATGAGCTGCGTTGGACACGTGACAGTGCTGGACCCGGGAAAAGTTCTGGTTTTACTAGGCAGTCATTGTATGGAACTTGGAAGTGAAACATCCACTAAAGCTTTGTATTAGAACTCAATTATATTATTGTGTAGATCTATCATTTTATTCAAGTACGTTGAACCATTGTAATTATTTGTGAATAGCTTTTTCAAGTTCTGAATTAAAGTAATTGTTTTAGACGGAGAAGT
This sequence comes from Biomphalaria pfeifferi, assembly GCA_030265305.1. Lineage (NCBI taxonomy): Eukaryota > Metazoa > Mollusca > Gastropoda > Planorbidae > Biomphalaria > Biomphalaria pfeifferi. The sequence continues at coordinate 262,752 of JASAOG010000260.1, forward strand.
TTCTTCATTGAATACAGTAATATACTTAGATCGACTTAGCGATAGACAACTTCTAGATGATCAACTGGCAACATTTTGAATGATCGTATTATCAACTAGATCTAGCTACTTCTATAGGATCATATTATTAAAGGAAGATTTCAAGATCCTCGGCAATCACGATCATTGTTAGTGTGATGTAGACTAAGATAATCTTCAACGTGACATCTATCATAGATCTTGATATCTGACATCTACATTAATTGATGATTGTGATAATAAGTTATTGATCTAAGTTATCAACATAATAATAAGAGAACAAAAGCTTAACTTTCACTAACATTTTCTTGTTTTCAATGCCTGGATTTGAGCTCTTCAGTCTCAGTATTCCAAAATAATTTTAAGATTACTCATTTTCAGTCATTAAGATACAAGAGCAAAAACATGTTGGCACTCTTTTTTAAAAGCAATCAGACATTTTTATAAGAACCAATAGTTATAAAGCACAAAAAGGTAGGTAATAAGCCATAGTTTATCAGGAGTCAGAATCTGATGAAGAGCAATGTTTTTACTTCAACAAAAGATACTGCGAGAAATTGCTCGATTTTCATTAGATCTAGAGATTGAAAAATAGTAAGAAAAGAGGGGGGCAACAGTTTGTTTCAAGGACTCAGGGCTTGTAGGGTTAAAATCATTTCCGATTTAACTTTTTACTAATTTTGGCTTATTTAAGGGGAATATATATATAATTTTGTAATGAAGACAAATAAAATTCCAGTTAATGATCCATACCTGTATCTACGAATCAATTCCAACAAGCCATCACCAATACTGCGGGTATCATCTGAATTGACAAAGTATGAGCGGACTGCCATAGAGATCCGAGCAATATCTCTATCAAACAGCTTCTTTCCAGCAATCTCTCTGGTCAGGGTAAACAGCTACAACCACAAGGGTAATCACATTTAGTGGCTATATTCCCAATATCTTTAAACTACAGCTACAAAAATATACTAAATAGCTATATTCCCAAAATTATAATGCAACTGCTTGGCTAACCAACAGAAAGACAAAAAATGGGAATCCACATGAAGATTAGGAATTTTAAAGTTAAGATTTGGCTCAAGCTGAGTTGTTTACTGAGCGCCTCGAAGGCTCGAAAACTCTCAAATACACCCTCTCCCTACATGTCCACCATAGAGACTAGACCAAAGAGCGCTGAGTATAACATAGCGCCATGGATAAAATAATAATGTGTTATAGTGAACTTTAATGTCTATAAATAGATACCTGTATTATGTAAAATCTAGAGGAGCGGTGACTTAGCGGTAAAGCGCTTGGCTTCCGAACTGGGGGTCCCGAGTTCGAATCCTGGTTAAGACTGGGATTTTTAATTTTGGGATCTTTGGGCGCTTCTGAGTCCACCCAGCTCTAATGGGTACCTGACATTAATTGTGCTGGCCACAAGACATCCTTGTTAACGGTGGGCCACAGAAACAGATGACCTTTACATCATCTGCCCCACAGATAACAAGGTTTGAAGAGGAAACTTTACCTTTTTTTTAATTATGTAAAATCTATTCTTAAAAAAAGTTACCTAAAGGTCCATAGGAGGTATGTATTTTAAAAAAATGGTTTCTATGGATGTTATGCCAGATCAAAACAACACCTTGAAGAAAATGTATCTTATATACTACAGATGTTACTTCAAAAAAGAAGATAATTACGTCCTACACATGTCATGTGTCAATCTAGTCATGCACGTTAATCAATGACTTAAATTCTGCTAAGTCGTTGGTTTTCCTGGCTAATTCAGGCAATTTATTTCGTTTTCTAATGGCACTAGGGAAGGAGGAGCACATATGAATTTGTTTTAGTGTATAAGTCATGGCATGGAAGAATTGTCGAATAGAGTACTTATGTATAATGCTGGATAGTTGATGTTAGTTGTGTAAACATGATCACTTTACCAAATTAGTGTGTTATGAGAACATGAGATTCTTATTGACTTATTATCAAACAACATACAACTATGAAAGTTACTTTTCCGGATATTTGAATTATGTTTACATAAACACAATGCTTATTTTTCCATTCCTTTTTTCTGCACTCTTTTCTCGCACCTCCACATTCAACACTCAGTCTCAGCATTCCACATTTAGGCAATACTGTGCAATGACCATAATATAGTGCAAAACTCAAGGCACATTCTTTGTTCCATATGCTAGGACAAATTTGTACAAATGCTCCTTCTTCCCTATAGCTATCATAGAATGGAATGCATTGCCTGAGTCAGCAAGGAAAACCAATGACTTGGCAGAATTTAAATCATTGATTATAGCTTAGGGCGTAATTATCTTCTTTTTTGAAGTAATGTCTGTATTTCATAAGATAACAAGATAAAACTTAAATTGCAGCCTACAACTCTAAAAAAAAATAGTTTATAAATATACTAATGATTAAGTACAATATTTGACATAATGTCTGTGAAAAAAAAAAAAAAATTTTCTGCACAAGAAAAAAATTATATCCATTGGAATTCTATTAATTATGGTATATATAATTGTTTTTTTTTTTAAATCCTATTCCTCAAAAGTAGAAAAAATGTGTTAACTTATTAGTTGTTGACTCACCACATTGTCATTTTTGGAATAAAAGATCAAGACAGTTTCATTGCAAGAGCCTTGCATTCTCCATTTCTGTGACAGCAAATAGGTGAACATTTTAGCTTCCCATAATAATTCCTTTTTGGAGAGTGGAGCATTCCTAGGAGTGCAGATATAGGAATGAAATAATTGAATAGCTCAATTGCATTTGTTGCATTACCAACATTTTCATAGCATTGTTTTAAAAAAATTAGCGTAGGCATTGTGTAAAGAATTAGACATTAATTGAAAGACAGCTTGAGTAAAATAAAATGATTAATTGTTAGTGTAAAGATTATATCTAAAATTATGAAAAGATTTTATCAGAGACTATGTATATTAATCAATTATAAAGATTTGATAATTCACATTGTCTTTTCAAAAATGATTTTTTTTCTACAAAAATACATCGACTTGCAAACATCAATTACCCAAGTATCCCTATAAAAAATAAAGAAAATAACTTTAAAACAATTGTTTATAGCAGTCTTCCTTAACACAATAAAAGCTTTGTTGTTGTTTTTTTTAAGTATTTTTATTTGTTTTGCTTGTTTATTTTGCTGATTAATAGTGTCATCAAGTTCAGCTTGATAATCTATATTACTCATGCAACTTACTTTCTAAACTTTTCAAATTCATTGATCAAAGCCACTCTAATAGCATAGCCATGCTTGTTTTTGTAGCACTCATGGCAAGAACACTGAGTTTCTCTATATATCTTGATGATCTCATTATCTATGGCATCAGCTGAAAATATAATGCATATAACGCTCAATAATATTAATATACAATATCTAGATTCTACCCTTCAGCTTCTTCATTATCAACAAACTATTTGAGCGAGGACTTAAGAGGGTCCAATCCTTTCTTTTAAAAGCCCTAGATAAAAACCTTGCAGCTGTAAATAATTACAAGTATGTATTACAAGCAAATGCCTGTGGACAGGAATGTCTCTCCAAAAAAAAAAAAAAGGCTATACAGTCACATAAAACAGTGCTTTTCAAGATAAAACGCAGTCGTTTTAAGACTGAAGGAGGTTAATGTGTTCACTGAAATTGATCTACTAAGATAAAGTTTTACTTACCATCAGTTTTGCTGATAATATTGTTTGGATTGCAGACACTAGATAAAGAGTGTCGATGACAACGAAGGCGCTCTTCTTCATTGGGAGATTGTGGGTCTGGAAAATCTGTATAATTCCATATCTGACGAAATTCGTCTCTAGACCTGTATTGATTAACGCCCTCAGCCAAGGCAACTGCTATTGCCACCAAAACAAGAACAGACCACTTGCCCATTTGTATCTACAAACACAAATAAGAATTTAAATGTTACAAACTTTTTTATCCATATAATACTAGCATTACACACTAGCTAAGCCCCATGACATGTTCCCAGGCTATTAATTGTGTGTTTCGGCAGAAACATCCCATATTTTTTAAAAAATTGTTTGCATTTCTAGTATAACTGCCCACATTTTAATGATCCCCAACATAATTTTTTAGCCAATGAATTCTAGCATATGTTACGTTGAATTGGAATGGTCTGCTCTGATTACCTCCTTATCTTTTAGCTATCTTTCATTCTCTCTCTCTCTCTCTGGAAACCCCCCCTCCTCTTTTTTTTGCACCCTGCCTATAAAAATGCTCTGCAATATAAACTTTTGACTTCCATTGGAAATGAACTGATATATAACATCCTGCCCCCCCCCACACACACACACACTTTTGGCCCATGAATTCTAGTATCACTTTTCTCCCCTACCTTCCCCCCCAGCACTCTGACTTTTCTTTCGCTTATTTATTCAGAAATCAAAATATTTAATATACTCTTATGGCTTTAAAGTTAAGTCTGTGTAATTTAGATTATATCTAGATCTATAAGTTGAGTACAACTAGTTACTAGTATAAGATAAGACAGATTGATAGATGATACTGAAATAGTCAGATAGTCTATTTAATAGTCTCTAGGTCTATTGTATAGACATATACTCTATTCTATGACTATATCTAGATTCTAGATCTAGATTTATTATAAATTATAATTCAATACTTTTATACATCTACTAAAATCTACTATTAGGCAGTATTAGGACTTATTAAACTATAGACTGTCTGAATAGTCCGAATAGATCTAGAGTCTAGTCTGTACATATAAATATCATAATGTAGAATAGTTAGAATAAATTAGATTTATTATCATCTATTCTAGATCTAGATTCTTCTAATTTTTTATTGCTTAGTAATCACTGTAGACTGCAGTGGCGTAGCTAGCATTTTTTTTGTGTGCGGATAATGCAGGCCGCACGGGGCATCAAACTAAGGATAAACTTTCTCAGCAAAGACAACATATTGTACATATATGAAAAAAAAAACACAAACTACTGTATTTGAAATGTTAACTACAAATTAAATTATTTTGCTACTATGTTTATCTCCCATGTTCTTTCTTAAATTAAATGTAAGCTGTAGACCAGGTTGTATCAAATTTACTAGATTTGTTTAAATCTCTCAAGGCGATGCTCTTTTGCATACCCATTTTCTTCTGGGGCACATGGTACATGTTGTTACTTCATTGCTCGGTACATCTAGATCGAGAGCTTAAACCTCTGAACTCAAGATCTAGAATAATTGTCGTTTTTTATTTTCATTTCACTATGATTCTTGTTAGTTTCTTGTAAACTTTAATGCCCATAGAGCAATGACAGTGATATCAATATTTTTTATGCAAATTATCTTTTTTTGTTACATGTTTTTTTTCATCACCAACTAGTTCATTGTGATACTGTAATGTAAATATTAGTAAACAATATAATATGATTTGTGATTTTGGGCACATCGGCACAATTTAGGCCATGTCGTGCCTGTAAACAATATAATAGTCGTTGCTCAAGACTAAAAAGTCCTGTTGGCGTGCCTAGGGAGAGATTATCTTCTCTGGTTGAAATGGTTGATGGTAGGGATCAAACGGTCGAGAGGGTAAAAATCAAATACTGAAAAGAATCTTGGATATCATTTTGTAGACTGGACCGTTTACACACCTTTTTTTATCAACTTCAGCACACCTCTAGGACGTCCTCACCAAAATAATCCGAACTAGGCTAAAGCGCTTGGTTAAAACCAGCTGGAGCGCCAGAGGAGAAGCCATCAAGATGGTTATGATTTAATTTTCAAAAATTATAGAAACTCTAGACATTGATTAGTACAGGGGGAAAATCTTCTACTGGATCTGAAGCAGGCGGTTTGTTAGTTACTATACAGCCTACATTTATTTTCTCAACTTGGTGTTTTGATCGCTGTATTAACTAAAATAATGGACACTTAAGTCTACCTTAAAAAACATGGGCCAATTCGAGACTGCGCACTTAAACGGAAAACATTAAAAACATTCCTAATAGTCGGGACGACCGGCTGAAGCCAATGTTACCTTTGCCGAAAGCATGTGCACAGATCTGGAGATTAGCAGACCTCAAAGACGCATTGGCCACATGACAAAGGATTACAGGTGAAAGGTGAAGATTCTGTAGTAACACACAAGAAAGAACTACAGATGGAAATATATCTTCTTTGGACGGGATAATTCAAGAAATCACATGATATTAGCAATGTCTTGATGTGGTAAATAAGCATGAATTTTTGTTGCCATCCCAACTATTAAATCCTCAGATCAATTAATTGCGATAAACAATGAAAAAATATGCGACTTAGTAATTTGGCAATATATGTAGCAAAAATAGATTTAGAAAAAAATTATTGATAGAGCAAGAATTTATTTGTAGTATCTTTTTTGTTTAATTGATTTTTTTGTTAGGCAAAGTAGCAATACTTTAACATTGAATCCAAATTAGTTCTGGGGGGAAAAAACACCTACTTTTCTCTGTTTTATTTTGTTTTTGCTTTTTTTTTGGGGGGGGGGGGGGCATCATTACGAGCTGCCGCACTGGGTATATATAGTATAGATCTAGGCTATACCCTTGCTACGCCACTGGTAATTAGACTCTAGTTAAAATTAGTCACTAACTGACTAACTTACTTAAACTATTTAATAATTTATACTGATCTATATTATATTATTATAAATAATAATATAAATATAATATGATAAGAATTGATTACATTAATATAAATATAAGACTAAGTCCTAGCCTGGTAGTGTAGCCCTAAGTCTAAGCCAGTCTAACTTAAGTCTAAGCCTAAGTTTAAGATAAGAAAAGATCATAATGGACATAATGATAATATCATAATCATTCATTCATAAATAAAAATATATAATCTAGACTAGATATAGAATATAGATGTCTAGGTCTACTTCTGTATTCTACAGACTATAGTGTCTATAGTAGTATAGACAGTATAGTAATATTTTTATTAGTATGTTTATCATAGTTTATCATTATGTCTATACTATTTTTTTTTTTATAGATCTAGATTAATCATAATGATGACTAATTAATCAATTTTATGTAGATCTATATTATTCTATATCTAGATCTAGTTAAACTGAGTGAAGGACCTAAAATAAATATTCTTACCTAGGTTGGCTAGATTAGATCAGTCTATGCTTTATGATTAGAATCTAGATTAGTAGATCTATTATCACCAGTTGGGTACAGGCTGTACAGCAGTCTATGTAAACTAGACTTTAGATTTAGAATCACTAGATCTAGATCCTAATAGATTTAAATCAAATACTGAGACTGGAGATACTATGAAATCACTACATGTAGATCTAATAGTCCTAAACTGAGTGATTTTATGACTCAAATCGATTGCTCTTTAGTTGTGGGTGGGGGATTTTATAGGTCAGTGGGTAACTATGCTAATTCGAGATGTAGCTTGAATGCTAGTGCGCATTACTTCACATAACCAATCACATAAAGAAAATGATATAGATAAAAATCTGTCAGCTAAGGCAAGTTGGCGCCTAAGCTGGTCTAGCGTTTCCGTGGTGCACCTCTGTTAGGTCGACCACCTTTTAGCTCACCAAACAAAGGACTGCTTTTGGCATATGTTCGTCCCCCATGCGGGATACGTGCCCTGCCCAGCGTAACTGTCGGACCATAAGAAGTCCCTCTATACTGTCCATACTGGCGTTCGCAATAATGGCAATGTCTTCGGTTTGCCTTTATTCTTTATTACAAATACTGTCTAGAATCTGAATCTAGATTGTTTTACATGTTTCGGATGTTCCTTCAGAGTTGTAGATAATTACTTCCTAGTCCAAACCTCCCGCAGGACGACGGGGGATGGGAGCGGGCAGGGTTTGAACCCTGGATCATCGATAAATATGAGCGACAGTCCAGCGCGCAAACCGCACGACCAGGCATCCATTCATCCATTATTAGTATAGAATGTATCATTAGGCCTACTCTAAAACTAATTTACGAATATGTATCTATCTAAGATTATATCAATAAATACAAAACATTTCCCTAATAGATTATATATGTTGACTGGTCTCCTTTTATTCTGGCATATTCGCACTATTACATTCCACATTCAAACTGTTACGCACAGAGGCGGCCTTAGCAGAGCAAGGGGCCCTGAGCGAGTGTCATATGCCGGGCTCTGAGCCGTAAATGTAGGCTTATAGGCTATATACCGTACTATTGACTACATAACGTACTGTATTGTAGCCTAATTGTTCTGCATGTAAGATTTTTGCCATTAATAATCAACGTTACGAAAAGTACTTAGAAAAACAAGACAAGGTTCTGCTACTAGGCTCCTGCGCACGCTCCATTGGCTTCTCGTGAAAGCGAGAATCGAGTACAAGGTCGCCACACTTTGTCATCAGTGTATATATAACAATGAGATGCCTTTGTACCTTAGCGAACTGATTACTCCATATGTCCCCCAGAGAGCCCTGCGCTCAATGGACTCAACGCTTTTAGTGGTGCCACGTTTCTCCCTCAAAAGCTACGATCTGCGGGCTTTTTCAGTGCACGGACCAAAGGTTTGGAACTCACTCCCCATTGATCTCAGACAGACAACATGCTACACCACTTTTAAGAATAACATTAAGACCTATCTGTTTAAACTTTTTTAGATTATTTTTTGATTTATGCTGTAGTGTTTGTGTTTGTAATGTTATTACAACGCCTTGAGCCTACATTTTGTTTGTTAACAGCGCTTTATAAATAGAATTATTATTATTATTACTAATGATTCATAAACATTTTGCACGAAAAAAATCAACAAACTAGATAATAATAATTTCTGCCAATTCTTCTGGAGTAAGAAAGTAAGTATTAATTACGGAGGAAAACCGGAACACTTAAATTGCAAAAAACAACAACAAATAGTTGCTAGGACGGTCGCAGACGGATTCAGTCACTGAACTTTTCTAGCTTTTCGTTGAACAAAATGTTGTTTTTTTTAAGCTAAGGTAAACTTTTAAACAATGATAGCTTGTTAGAATCGACAGGTCATAAGATGCTGTCTCTACCGAAACTAAACGGTATTTCAAAACCAAAAATGTCATGTTAAGAGCTTGCACGGTAATTGGTATCATATAGAATTATAGATGCAGGAAAAGGCTTCCAAATTATGAACTAAAAAGTCCTGATTTTTTAGAACTGGTCTGGTTTTCGAAACTGAAAGGGAATCTCCGTTCGCGAGGCTCCCCTCAGGCGCGGGTCCTGCCGCGGTTGCCCCACTAGCCACCCCCTAAGGCCGCTACTGGTTACGCACTTGTGGTTTTGCCCAATCTTTCATTTTTTTTTCAAACTTTTTAAATACTTTTAGCTAATTAGTAGGAACCTTTTTTTAAAAAAAAGTATTAAAAAAAATAATAGTAAAGTACCACATTCAGACCAAGATTCGAACCCAGGACCCTTGGTTCGGAAGCCAAGCGCTTAATTACTCAGCCACTGCGCCCTAGTATTAAAAAAACATTCCCAATTAAGTGGGAGGGGCAGCACGTCCTGACAACAAAAAAGGGGGGGGGGGGTGGCAAAGCCAGTCAAGAGGCAAAAAAAAAGTTTATTTTCATTTTAGTTAACGTTCGAAGTTTGACATTTCACTAAGTAAAATGACATTATTAGCATACTCTGTCATTTTTACGTCTGAAGATATGATATTTTCCCTTTGCAACTTCGCATGAAGCTAAAAAGGCCAATCCTTGACACACAGCTGCTGCGGTCACAGGTTGGGCATTTGTAAGCACCAGACGGCTCCTAGATATCCAGCACACAATAACTCAACGCTTGTCACAACGCCGAACGTCGAGGCTTCTTTCTTATCTTATATAATACAGACGTTACTTCAAAAAAGAAGATGATGACGTCCTACGCGTCATGCATTTAGTCATGCATATTAACCAATGACTTAAATTCTGCCAAGTCACTGGTTTTTCTGGCTAGATCAGGCAACCCATTCCATGCTCTAATAGCACTAGGGAAGAAGGAGTATTTGTACAAATTTGTCCTAGCATATGGGACGAGAAATGTGCCTTTATTTTTGTGTCTTTCAGAGTATTTTATTAAATTTTGTTTTTGTATTTGAAGATTATGGTTCAGTGTTTTATGTATAATTGCTACTTTACTTTTGAGTCTTCTGTCCTGAGGCTTTCTAAATTTAGTGATTTTACTAATGGTGTTACCCTAGTCAAATGTGAATATTCGTTTGTTATGAATCTCACTGCTCTATTTTGTGTTTGTTCCAGTTTCTTAATGTTTTCTTGAGTTGAGGGGTCCCACACGGTGGATGCATATTCTATTATTGGCCTAACCAAGGTTAAATAACATTTTAGTTTTATGTTCTTATTTGATTTATAGAAATTTCTTTTAATAAACCCTAATGCTTTGTTGGATTTTTTTATAGTTTCATCAATATGTGGATTCCATGACAGTTTTTCATTTATTATAACACCTAGGTATTTTGAGTTTTTAGTCTGTGTTACTGGTTTGCCATGAATAAGATAAGTGGAATTAATTTGTTTTAGTTTTTTTGTTACTCTTAACAACTGACATTTTTCTGGGTGGAAAGACATGCTCCAATTTGATTCCCATTTCTGTAATTCATCTAATTCTCTTTGTAAAATATCTGTGTCTTGTTTTGTTTTTATTGTTCTATATATTATGCAATCGTCTGCAAATAATCTGACTTTTGTTCCTGAAGTAATGCAATTTGGTAAATCATTTATGTAAATTAAAAATAGTAGTGGACCCAAGACTGTTCCTTGAGGTACACCTGAGTTTACTGTTATTGGTGTTGATTTAGAGCCATTTATTATTACAGTTTGTTCTCTCCCTATCAGAAAATCTTTAATCCACTGATGCAGTGGACCGTTAATGCCGAAATATTTTAATTTTTTAAGCAAACTATGGTGGTGAACTTTGTCAAAAGCCTTGGAAAAATCTAGTAAGATAGCATCTATTTGTTCACTATTATCTAAACCTTTAGAAAAATCATCAATTAGTCCTATTAGTTGTGTTTCACATGATCTATATTTCCTAAAGCCATGTTGGTATGGGGTGAGGACATTATGTTTGTCTAAGTGGTTTATGATATTGCTACATATTATGTGTTCTAGTATTTTACATGTGATGCTGGTAAGTGATACTGGTCTGTAGTTTCCTGGATCAGATTTTTCTCCTTTTTTAAATAGGGGGGTGACATTAGCTTCTTTCCAGTCCTTTGGTACTCTGCCCTGGTTAAGCGATGCTTGAAAGAGTATTTTGAACACTGGGGCTAGCTCATTGCTTAATTCTTTGAGTAATCTAGCTGGAATACCATCAGGTCCAGACGCTTTATTTGGTTTGGTGTTGGCTAATAGTTTTTTAATTCCATTTTCTTGTACTACTAAATCTTCTATGTTGTCTACTTGGTTCAAATTAAGAAATATGTCTTTGTCTCCTGGGGCTGAGAATGCTGATGCAAAGTATTTGTTTAGGATGTTTGCTTTAGTTTCATTATCATTATGTATTATGTTATGTTCATCTTTTAATGGTGCCTTGCCTGTTGTTTCCATTTTCTTAGACTTAATGTATGACCATAGGTTTTTGTTGTTATCTTTAGATATTACATTGTTTATGTATTCACTCTGCAGCTGTCTGCTTACTTTTTGGGTTAAGTGTTTAATTTTTATATACTTTTTGTAAACTCTTTCTGGCCTTAGTTTCTTTAAATTTTCTATATAGGTTTTCTTTCTGTTTACAAAGCTTCTTTAGTCTATTATTAAACCAGCATTTATTTATTTTGTTTGATGTGTATTTAGTTGGTATATGATTTTCTATAATGCTTTTAAGATGGTTTTTAATGAAATTCCAGAGGTCATCGACTGGTTGGTTAATGTCTTTTTCTAATAAGAATGTTTGTTGAAAGTTTAATGCAACTTGGTGTAGTTGTGTTAGGTTACATTTATTCCAGAGTAAGATTTTTCTTTTGGGTTTTGAATTGGCTACTGCTTTTATCTGGCTGTGTATTTTTATGATCTCGTGGTCTGATAGACCAGGGATAATATCATAATCAACTACTAATCTAGGTCTGTTGGTTAAGAAGAGATCTAATGTGTTGTTTAATCTAGTTGACTTTTTAATGATTTGATTTAAACTTAGGTTGTGTAAAGTTTCTATGAAAAGCTCATTTATGTCCTTAAGGTTTTGGTGTTTATCTATGGTTAGTGTTTTCCAATTTAGGTAGGTTAAAATCACCCATAATCCAAAAAACTGCATTTTTATTTGTCTCTTTAAGTGTAGTAATCTGATTACATATATATACATATACACATTTATATATTCAGTTTGTCCTGCCCTGTTTGATGCATTGTAAAACATACACAAAACTATGCATTTTTCAAATAAATTATTGGTACTTGATTGTGGAAATAATAAATATCTATCCCAGCCAGAGCAGAGAACAATATTATCTTTTTTTTCCAAAGATTTATTTTAAACATCTCAAATATGTCGCTATTCCATATTTTTTAAATAAGAAACATTCTTTTAGAGATGCCTTCATAATATGCATCATATATATGGTCATGGTGTGCCTTAGTGCAAATTATATTCACTAGATTCTAGTGATTTAGCGTAAATCAAGACATTAAATATATCGAGAACATTAAATTGACTAAAATTCAAAGAGTTTTCAGGTAAGGTGCGAATTATCTTCACTACATCTTAGATCTAAAGGTAGACACTGTCACTAGGTAGATCTACGGACTGTCCACTGCTACAAGTAGGCCTAGATTTTAGGTGAGGGCAATTTTTTTAAGGATTTTATGAGACTTTTCATTTTTTAGGAGCACTACGAACCTTGGTGCTGTTAATGCAGGGGCGGATTGGCTAAATGGGCTTTCGGGAAAATACCAGGTGGGCCGGCACCAAAATGGACCTGTGGGACCACAGGAAGGAGCAAATGGATGCCACTTATGTATCAAATTGTTAAAATGTTTTAAAGGGACGCTCCTAATTCTACAGTGTAATACTAATTTAATGTAGGCTCTAACACATTTTTCGAAATAATGTAATAGCCTACATGCATAGACAGTGCTACTAGTATAGGCTAATCGTTTTAGGACCTACACACTGAACGATTAAGATAAGGTCTATATTTATTATAAGGAGTCCAATATTTGCACGCGTACAGTTACCGATACATTATCAAACTTAACCTAATGATTTTGAAGACAGGTAGACCTAGAATTGGAATCTCGTTATAATTTAGATTTAGAATAAGCTAGATTTAATTAAATCAAGAAAAATTCAACAAAAACAAAATCGAACACTTAAAACACAATGTAAACCATGTGCAATGTTAATATTTATTTTACCATAACAATGCTTTTTGAAATAAAATACAAAAATACACGTTTATAAAGGTCACCAAAAATTTTTTACTTTATTATAATATCAATACACAAACTTATTTAGTTGATGTTAAAATTTTTTTTAAAGTTTGTTCTCTCTCTTTTTCACAAACACATATATAAAAACACATATGCCACACATACATAAACTTATATACGTTTTAAAAACAGTTACTGACGTTAGCATCAATGCATAGGATTATGATTCAGTAATTCCCACCAATAGTTTACAGAAAATATGTTTATGCCCTAAGGCAGTTCTGAACATAAATTCATTTAAATATGAATGGAAGAGTCCGTTGCTTGTTCCGAATTGGTGTTTAAATTTTCGTTTTGCTCTCATCCACATATTCTCGAAGTTTTGAGTGTGTGAATCGCTGTCGTTGGGTTCTACGAAGTTGTCTTGATGTATTACTACAGAATGACTGTAGACCCCATTATTTATGTTTGCTATATTAGCATAAGTAGCCCATCCATCAGATACTATGTGCGTACCAGGCAAAATGTGTTGTGTTATAGCTTGTGTTAACGTTGCTGCAGTGCGATCAGGCACTTCAACTAAAAAACATTTTTTGGAAAGTCTTTCAACACCTCCAAACACCCAGTGGCCTTCTCTCCACTGACCTTTATGGTATTTTCGATGAAAGTATTTTGTCTCATCAATCTCAACAACAATTGGATCTCCATTTTCGTTGTTGCCACCAATTTCCAAAAGTCTGTGTCTTTCTATATAGTTTTCACATTCGCCTCTGCAAAAATTACACCAATCTATAATAGTTTTGCAAGAAATATTTGTTTCGTGTATAATGTTAAACTGGGGCATGTCATAACACCAACAGTAAACCAACTGTTCAAGTGCTATGTGACTACCACTGAAGAACAAATCGTCTCGAACTGATTTTCGAAAATCACATTCCCGGCATGACCAAAGGTTTTGGTGTTTATCTATGGTTAGTGTTTTCCAATTTATATCATATATAATAAGGCTGAAAGAATACAAGCCTTTGAGAGTAAGTGCTACAGGGTATCTATACCAAGAAAACAAACGCGTCTGTTCTTTTACAAGTTAACACCCTGACAGGCACAACTACTTCTCAATACTGCGAAGAAACGAAAGCTGTGCTGGTCCGGTCATATTGTATGACACGACTCTTAAAATAAAGTTTCCTTCAATGTACAGTAGGAGGAGAATGAAGAAAGAGGTCGTCCAAAAGAGAAGCTGGCTGGACAACGTCAAAGAATGGATCAGCCAGCAGCCTCATTCGCGGTGTTCTGCTTAAGCCAGCTGCTGACAGAGTAGAGTGGATTTTTTTTTTTTTTTACGCAAACCACCACGCGCAAGTTAATGATAATGATGATGATAATTAAAAAAAAAATAATGCACTTTTTTTCTATGTGGGAAATTCCCAATTCGAAGAACATTTGTCTTGCTATATAATTTAATAGATGTTACCCAAAAATAGATTGCGCTAGTGTAGATCTTGTAGATCCTGTTCAGTTGGACCTAATGAATTTTTGTTTACATTTATTTGTACCCGACTCTTCAGTTGATCTAGTGATCTAGATACATTTTACGTTTTTAGGGCAGGCAGAACAATCAGTTGTTGAAAATCAAAAGTAGAAGAGCTCGCAGTCTATATAAAACAAGGATCGAGTACTCTAACGCCAAGAATGTGAACATCAGGAATAAAATTTATGACACTAACATTGAACTGTGTGTCACACTTAGGCTTTTCTACTAACAGAGTTCACAGAGGTGTGTGTTGTTGTTGTGTACATACCACCGACGGCTTTTACACAGCGATTGTGATGGACGTAATTATTGATATGCTACACAATGTAGAATCAAAACATCCAGGTTCTGTAACTGGAGATTTCAACAACCTGAATATTGACAACACACTGCCCAACTATATCCAGTACGTCTCCCTCCCCCACAAGGCAGAGTCAAACACTTGACAAATCTGTATAAACATTAAAGGCTTACAAATGTAAAAGTTTGTTCCCAATCGGTGAATCGAACTATACACTCGTACATCTTACACATAATTACACACCTCCTCGTTAAAACAAAACGACCAAGATGTGATACGAACAGGCTGTTGAAACACTACGAGGATTTTTTGAGAAAACTTACTGGGAAATCTTTATTGAGAACTGTCCAGACATAAAAGACCTGACAGAAACTGTGAACTCGTATCTATTATTCTGCGAAGAGTTAAAAATTCCAACAAAAACACAAGTTATTGGAAACAATAAGCCCTGGATGATCAAAGACATCAAACACTTTATTATTGTAAAGAACAAAGTATAAGGCTAGCAAACAAGAGTTTATAAATGCTAAAAGAACACTGGAAAAAAAAGCAATAATTGAAGGGGATAAAGCATACAAAGAACAATTTGAGAATGAACCTCATTTACCAATCGTAAACAAACATTTAGCCACCTGATCCTCTATATCTTCTATACAAATTACGTAAAACACATAAGCTGTCATGTGACAGTTTTTTTCCGTTGTTTTATCAATATTATCACGTGGCTAAATGTTGTTTGTTTACGATTGGTGAATAAGGTCCATTTCTTTCGAAATAAAAACAAAAAGAAAACATTAAGAAACTGGAACAGACACAAAACAGAGCAGTGAGATTCATAACAAACGAATATCACCATTTGACTAGAGTAACACCTTTACTAAGATCACTAAATTTAGAAACCCTTCTGGACAGAAGACTCAAAAGTAAAGTAGCAATTATACATAAAACACTGAACCATAATCTTCAAATACAGAAACAAAATTTAATAAAATACCCTGAAAGACACAAAGATAAAGGCACATTCCTCGTCCCATATGCTAGGACAAATTTGTACAAATACTCCTTCTTCCCTAGTGCTATTAGAGCATGGAATGGGTTGCCTGAGCTAGCCAGGAAAACCAGTGACTTGGCAGAATTTAAGTCATTGGTTAATTTGCATGACTAAATGCATGACGCGTATGGTAATCATCTTCTTTTTTGAAGTAACGTCTGTATTATATTAGATAAGAAGATAAGAATTTAGAAAGCCTTCAGGATAGAAGACTTAAAAGTAAAGTAGCAATTATAGTAGTAGAAGAACAAAGGCACATTCCCCGTTCCATATGCTAGGACAAATTTGTACAAATGCTCCTTCTTCCCTAGCGCTATTAGAGCATAGAATGGGTTGCCTGAACTTGCCAGGACGTCACGACCTGTGATTTGGCAACGAGCTATTGGTTTATACTGCCCACAGGTTGCAACGTCGCAGATCAGTGTTCTCGCTTGTAGCGGCGCCTTCGACATACACGGAGGTCACGCTTCGGGGTCACGGAGGTCACGCTTGTAGTCTCTTTGTTCTCTACCCATACCTCCCCATCAGTCATAGTTGAATCACACAAAACATGAAATGAATCATTCATCCGTGACGAATTCTCTACACACCAACACCAGGCGTAGCCCCCCCCCCCCCTTTCCGGCTTTTCCACACACAAAAAAAGTAAGTGACCACTGCAAGAACAAAGCACTTTTTTCACATAGCACCGTTATCTTGCCGCAAAAGAATATCAGCAAAGCATTGACTTTGTTGTTTAAATAGTCTTTTGTCTTTATTCCCCTTGAAGACATTTGTCTCACGGTGTCTACATATAAGATTAAAACAATTGCAAACGATATGTAGATCTTTATTCATACCATAGTTCACCTCTGACGTAACATGAAGGAAGTGTCTTTGACATATAAAGTTTTTAGATTACAGAATCTTAATCGAGCTTTTGAACATTAAATCATTTGATAGTCAAAGTAAAACATTGATAAATGGGTATCTGACCTCCATTTAGGATCGTCGTGACATTCGACACATTCACTGTTATGTCCAGACATTCGACACATTCATTGTTATGTCCAGATATTCGACACATTCATTGTTATGTCCAGATATTCGACACATTCATTGTTATGTCCAGATATGCGAAACATTCATTGTTATGTCCAGATATGCGACACATTCACTGTTATGTCCAGACATTCGACACATTCATTGTTATGTCCAGACATTCGACACATTCATTGTTATGTCCAGATATTCGACACATTCATTGTTATGTCCAGATATTCGACACATTCATTGTTATGTCCAGATATTCGACACATTCATTGTTATGTCCAGATATTCGACTTCGACACATTCATTGTTATGTCCAGATATGCGACACATTCACTTTGCTTATTTTTTTTTTAGAGAATTTAAACCACTTGGTGGTCTACTAAATAATTATTCCAATAGTTCATGGAAAACCGATTCAGGCCTCGCGGAACTCTAGGGTTCCGCGGAACACAGTTTGGAAAACACTATACTAGATCTACTTCCAATATGTCTTGTGTAAGTTGACCCTTTGACTTTCTGTGTACATGTCCAGGCTAGTCTTAACCTTTATTGCTGAAAACGGTGTGAGTGTCTTGAAACCCTGATATTCTTATTATTCAGAATGGGGCATAAAGATCTCCAACATTTTGAATTAATCCACATGGAGAGCGAGCATAAATGAAGGGTCCTGGATTGCAGATCCCATACACAACAGGAGCAGAAAGAAGGGTGAAAATGCAACGGCGCCTGGTGATTATATATGCCCAACCTGTGACAGTAGCTGTGTATCAAGGATTGGCCTCTTTAGTCACACAAGAAATTGCTAAAGGAAACTAATATCTCTAAAGACTAAATGCCACAAACAGAGTAAAGAACATTACTTCCGGGTCATTCACCTGAAATGAAAACACGAAACATGTCTTCAAATAACCATCGATATTTAATACCATCTTAATAAGTCACGTCACGACATTACAAAAATAGCCCAACTATCTAGAAAAAAAAATGATTATATTCTTGAAAAGTATAAAAAAAAACAGTTTTGTTTTAATGCGTTTTCAACATTGTTTTCCGTTCTGTTACAGCTACGTTTCGACTGAATGCAAAGCGTCGCTATTAGTATTACAGAGATGTTTGTTTTTATTAGACCTATATGCTTTCAACAAAGTTACGATGTCCACCTGTCTAATTCGTTATGGCTTGTGAAAAAGAAAGAAAAAAAAATGTTATAATGATTGAGAATGGTAGAACCTAGACCTAGGCTAACGAATGAAACCTGTCCCACCTCTATACTGCCACTACAGCACATACTGTGCCCCCCCCCCCTCCAAATGTGGGAGATCCTTATGTCACACCCTGTATAATAATCATTCTTACTATAATAACAATAACTTAATTTACAGAGCGCTGTTAAATAACAAAATGTAGGCTCATTGCGCTGTGATGACAAGACAAACACAAATACGAGAGCTAAAATGACAAACTGATCTAAAAAAAAAGTTTTGAAATGATAGGTCTTAATGTTCTTTTTGAATGTAGTGTAGCAGGTTGTCTATCTGAGATTGATTGGGAGTGAAGAAAACGTTAGTATATGTGTTACAGATGCTAGGACAAATGTGTACACATGCTCCTTCTTCCCTAGTGCTATTAGAGCATGGAATGGGTTGTCTGAGCTAGCCAGGAAAACCAGTGACTTAGCAGAATTTAGGTCATCGGTAATATGCATGACTAAATGCATGACGCGTAGGTCGTAATCATCTTCTTTTTTTGAAGTAACGTGTGTATTATTGGATATTGAACAGATGAATGTGTATGTTTCAATTTTTACTATGTCAGTTGAAATGTTTGCTCCAATGACCGGAAGTGTGTTAGTTTCAGACAAGGACAGAGGCCAGTGTGGGATATATGCTATCAAGAGTAATAAAGTTCTGTGTTCTTCTTGACCGAATTATACAGCGTTTTGTTGTAACAGCTGAAACCAGGGACACCCAGGTGAGAAACTAATGTTATGTAGTTTCTATAGAGCTAGATATAATTTGCCTTTACCTATCCCTTCGACCGTGTTTCTCCATTTTCGCTCTCTTTTTCCTTAGTTAGAACCTCTTTTAATGGAAGGCCCGTCCATTTTTTTTATATTGTCTTCCATCGCTTTCTCTGTCTGCCTCCTCTTCTTTTTTCCTGGTGCTGTTCCCTGAAGGAAGGTATTTGCGAGCCCCGAAGGCCTTGTAAAAAAACGCAAGCTAAATCTAGATATACTAGCTTTAAAAGATATCAAACGCCTAATTTGACTTTTTAACTCTTTCTTTTCCGCAATAATGACCACATTCTGGTGGAATCAACGCTAGTATCGTCAGTTAGGAGAGAAAGAGTTAAAAATGTGTTTTCTACCCGGTAGTGTTGTTAAATTAATTTCGTATAGGCTAGCTTTCTTGTCTTTATAACAAACAGCATCTACAAAATCTACTCAGAGAAATCTTGGGCACACCTATGAAATTGTTATTGTTAAATTGATGTTGGTTTCTTGTTGAATCGTTTCAGAATCAGCTGTAAATAATCAAGCCTATTCTGAAGCGGCTGCAGATATCTTTAAATTTAAAAAAAAAAGGGGGGGGGGCGGGCTATGGCGATGAAAAAAAAAATTACAGTTCCCCCTTTCAGACCTTATGATCTATGGGGCACATGATGTAAGGGCCATATGTTTCTGTGGCCCACGGTTAACGAGGGTGTCATGTGGCCAGCACAACGACCAACCGCGTTTACTATTCACAAACTAATGACATGTAACCATTAGAGCTGGGTGGACTCGGAGGCGCCCTTAAAGATCCTGAAAGTACAAATCTTAGTCTTCACCAGGATTCGACCCAGGGACCTACGTTTCGGAAGCCAGGTGCTTTATCACTCAGCCACCGCGCCTCCGATGGTGTGGTTCGGATTTTAAAAAATGGTGCCGGATAGTATAACAAGTATTACTTGACGAAACTAACAGCGGGACTATGAAAGGGGTCAGTGACTTACCTACATATTTCATGACATTTTTAATATCACTCAAATCTTAAAGTGGCCACTCGAGTTTACAGATACACTAGTGTAAAATATAGCACCGGTCCAGACATACTATATAAATGTCACAATCCAGAAACAAACTCATAGTTTATAATGACCTAACGGCTAATTTTTTTTAAAAATGATTTTATCCCGTCCAAATAAAATACATAAAAAGTCTTAAAAATATAAAATACTTTTTGAAAACAAACATTTTATGAGTGAATTGAATCAATTATTTTGAATCAATCACGTAAAAATGTTTAACCATGGTTAAACTAACAATAAAACTTGATATACTTGGAAATATTTGTATTTATTGTTTTTGTTTAAAGCAATTTTCGTTTTTTTTAAAACAAACCTAATAATATATATTAAAAAAAGCAATTTTCATGCTTAAAGCAAAATATTAATAATTATAATACAATAATAATTATTTGATTAATTTAGGCTATGTGTTGTCATCGACAATGAATAAGTTTGTACAAAGTTTCAACTTAATCAGAAAATGGGAAGTGGGAGAAATAACGTGCAAAAGATTCCCACCCAGACACAAGAATGAGTTGAATGAATTTAAGCTTTGTAAAAAAAAAAAAAAACAACCTCACAAGAGAATAGAACATAACCTTTACTTTCTTTTTGTACCAAACATTTTTATTGTATGCACAAGCCTAGAACCGGTCGAGAATTTCTCTCTTATATATCTTATCATATGAATTACAGACGATCCTTTAAAAAGAAGATAATTACGTCCTACGCGTATCTATGTGTTTATCTATTCGCGCATGTCAATTGGTACAACACGACTAACATTTCGGTCATCTGTTAAAGGTTCTTATCTTATACATTACAGACATTCCATCAATAGGCTAGTCGTGCATGTTAAGGACCGAAATTCTGCTAAATCAGTGGTTATCCAGGCAATCCGTTCCATGCCTATCTTGACATTAGGGAAAAAGTAGCACTTTTACGAGTTTGTCCCAGCAGATGAAATAAGAAGTGTGTCTTACAATAAGAAATGTGAGCGCGAGTGAAGCAGAGGTGAAAGTTCAGATTGATTTCAATACGTTAATTATTCTCAGGAAAACGAAAGATGAACACGCGCACACACACACAGGCTCCCATCTCTTAGCAGAGGTAAACAAAAGGAAAAATATGCCACACTCTCACCTAGTGGCCTGTTTATTCTTTTAGGCGGCTGACATGCTGCCAACTACCTGCATGGTTAATTGAGTTCTCATTATTTGCTAGCGAACCTGAACTCGATGCATTGTAGACACAGCTATTACACAAATTAAAATCAAGTGTAGACTCCGAGATGCTATACCGAGAGGCGAGAGCTATAGTCTCTGCGTTGGCATTGTTGATTAGTTGATTTCTGCCTAGTGCTAGTGACATCGGCATCGGTTTAGTCTTGTGAATGAAGAATTCAGGGGCGGACAGGCTATATGGGCAACCAGGTAAATGCCCGGTGGGCCGGGGCCTAAATAAGCCGGCGGGGATGCCAAACGGGCTACATTAAATGTCAGTGAGTCCGTAAACGTGATTGGCATCTCCTAACCTTTTATAAAAGATCTTTATATACTTAACTGTGTAATACACGTCACATATTACCAAATATCGGATGGATGTAGCGAAATATGTAGGTCACAGATGGGGCGTCGTTGCAACGGGAAATACAGTACTGCATTCCACATTAATCTTCGAAGACAAGCCTTATTATTCCCAAATAATGGATTCGCTTATATCCGTAAACCGTAAATGCTTCTGTGAGTTTCAATTCTCTTTACATACTAAGAGATTAACAAAGAACAAAATATCTTGAACAAAATATCTATATTTTTTTTTATAGTCATACATAATTTGAACTAGTGAAAACATAGTGGGCCTAATCTTGAATCTTGAGACCCGCGAGGGATTATCGAGACGACACTCTAGAACGTACAACACACGAAAAGGCTGCCTTCAAGTGTTACGCTTTAATCTTTTAGTTATAAGAACAAGATAATGTAATAGACTATTGCGATTGCACTGTAGATTTTTTAAATTTACAAATTGAGATATCATATAGTCCCTCGGTCTATTTACATGTTGAAATACAATAAGTTATAGAAATCTACGCTTGCAAACATGCGTTCTGTTTTATGCATATCGTATGAAATCAAAAGATGGGCCGAATCGTATGGTAATGTCCGGGCCGATTTTGACACCCATTCCGCCGCTGATAAAGATCCATATTGCCGTGACACAAGAAGTGCAGTGCACTTTAGTTGTTATGGTCTCTATTACTCCGCAGTTATTGAGTGGTATTAAGAAGAATGACGTAGTTGAATTGTGGGAGAGAAAGGGGCGTGTCTCTTTGAACATTCATAGCCCTCGCATGTTGTCCAGCCGGACTTTCATAGTACTTTCCCTTCGTTTCCCCATCTTCTGTAGTGTCAACCTATTGTCACCCTTGCCTTTAAGAGCATATCATCGTTTCCCTTGCCTTCTATTGTCTCCCTTCTTTTCTGTAGCGCGTCTCTATAGGCATTCATGTTGCGACGCTTCTCTCCCCTGCACTTCAGCGCGGCTACCCTAATTGTACAATCCGCCATTACAAGATGCTCACCATCTGTGCTATAAATAGCTAACCAATGCAAACTGCTCCGGTGTTAGTTGTAAAACATTTATTTTGAATCTCTTGGACTAACTGGGCGAGATGGTAAGTGATTTTTTGTGTGGCTATTCTATTATTTTATGCGTACGTGAAATCTGTCGTGAACATATTGTAATATTCTTTAAAAATGTATTATTTTCTGGTCTAAAGGTTTACACATACATAATTTTGACGAAGCTTTTATTCCATGCTTTGTCTCTCAACTCGACTGATCATACATGGGTGGGGAGAAAAGGAGGAGGAGAAGAATCTCAAGTTCAAATCTTGTCAATCATCTGCATGGTCGTGTGGTACGTGCTCTGGGTTGTCGTCTCCATGTTCACGGGTTCCAACCCTGTACGCCGCCATCCCCCGCTGTCGTGTCTGGCATGGGATGTAAAAATCTCCAGTTCTGATAGAACATCCGAAACAAAACAAAAAAATTTTCATGGGTACCTAGCATCTCTATTGTGTCTGATCGGATGATCCCTATGTTAAGCGTTGGTCACACATAGAGGCCGATCCAGGTGAATTTATATATATTTATATATATATGTATTATAGTGGCCGAAGACAGGTCCACCAAAAGAAATATTTGTACCCTTAAGAGTTGGGTATGTGCCACCCTCCGCCCAAACCTAAAAAAAAAAAGATAAACTTTAAATACGTATGCAAGATCCATAAAAAAAAAATCGCGAGGGGCTCCGTTTCTGTTGGGGCCCGAGTCCTGTTAATCCCCCCTCACTCTCTGGTGGCGCCTGGCGGCAGTTGTCATTGTGAAAATATAGGCAAATCGATAGTAAAAGACCTTTTCCTTTCATATTTAGCCCCACTATAATGTCCGAACTTTGATCAAATGTGTATCTTAAATGAACATATTTTAATATTTCTGTTTTGTAGACTACTCTAAGGAACAATTCATATCAAATACTTTACATATTCATAAATATGATTAAATACATACTTTCTATACATATTTATACAAGATTGAGTGTGGATAACCTTCTCCCGGGGAGAGACATATACAAAAAATCTATTTTTGATACTAATATAATAAGAAAATTACATTATAATTGTTAGTTCCTCTGATTTCCACATTGAGGCGCTAGGCTTATCTTATCTTATATAGATGTTACTTCAAAAAAGAAGATGATTACGTCCTACGCGTCATGCATATTAACCAATGACTTAAATTCTGCCAAGTCACTGGTTTTCCTGGCTAGCTCAGGCAACCCATTCCATGCTCTAATAGCACTAGGGAAGAAGCAGTATTTTTACAAATTTGTCCTAACATATGGGATGAGGAATGTGCCTTTATCTTTGTGTCTTTCAGAGTATTTTATTAAATTTTGTTTTTGTATTTGAAGATTATGGTTCAGTGTTTTATGTATAATTGCTACTTTACTTTTGAGTCTTCTGTCCTGAAAGCTTTCTAAATTTAGTGATTTTACTATAGGTGTTACTCTATGTTCTTCAATGATAAATAGAAATTAGAATTAACGGACCTCATTCACCAATCATAAACAAACAACATTTAGCTACGTGATTCTCTATCTCTTCTATACAAATTACGTAATCCACAAAGGCTATCACGGGATACGTTTTTTCCCCCATTGTTTTATCAATATTATCACGTGGCGAAATGTTGTTTGTTTACGATTGGTGAATGAGGTCCATTCAATAATTAATGAAGTGACTATCTGAAAAATGCGTTGTCATCTAGCACGAGCTTATATGGGGAATTTCCGCTCGATAGGAGAATGAAAAGTTGTTAAAATAAACGATTCAATTTTATTAGTATGAAGAAAGTGTTTGATAGATTCTGAAATTGTGGTGAACTTTAATCGTTTGTTTTTTTATTTAGATAGACATTTAGACATAAATATAGATATAGAGATAATTGAACACACAGAGAGAGGGAGAGGTAGAGAGAGATTGTTTATATGTTATTAACAATCAAACAAATTACGATTGATTTTTTTTTTCTAACAGGGCTCACTTTCGCGTCCCAGTCTGGTTTTAGTGGCAGTGGCGTTTCTAGTACTAACCTTTGGTAAGTTCGACTTTGACTAATATAGCTAATAAGTAGTGATTGTATGGGACGTTTTACTTCTGTAATAAACGTTATTTGGATTGTTTGACTAGTTCATCTAACTAGTAGAATTTAAGATTTAAAAAAAAGGTTAATTCTGATTTTTTTTTTCATTTCATTCCTAATTAGTTTTTGTTTTGAGAAAAGTACCGTGTTTTGATCTGGTAGGGCTCGGCCAATCAACAATTATCGTCTGGTTCCTTGCTGTGACGAAAGCAGGCTTACCTTTTCAAGCTATTTATAAATTAACTGGGTCAGTGAATTACAAAACACATAGGACGTAAAGAGAATAGAATAGCAGTCGTCTGCTAGCAAACACTTGATCCCAGCAGATGAACACAAGTCTACGATTTGGTTGTCATGGTGGGATCTGGGTTAGGAACTCAACTACCTGTAGTAAATAGTTTGTTTTTTTTTAAATCAACAGCGAATCCAGGACTATTTAGTGGGAATGGGGAGGGGAACTAGACAACTCAGGGCTCCAAAGTAACGTAACACTTTAATAGTTGAATAAATAACAGCCAATACTGTACAATTGGCAACACGTACACTGTACAAATATCTCTCCGATAACACCGTACCGCCGTATCAACTCTTGCACTGGCCTCTCCGTCTCGTTCCAGGCTTGCACTGGATTCAACAGTTCAGGACTGACTTCACACACTGGGCTCGTTGTGTCGGACTCGATCACAGACCAAGATCAAGACGCCAGTCGTCTCAACTGTACTTTACAGTTCTCCGCACTGAACCGTCGTAATGCTCCGTACAGAACCACACCGTTGAACTGTGCTGTAGTCGACCGTGTTCTGAACCCCTGCCGTGAACCTTCTCTCGTGAACCGTCTTGACTGCGACAGTTGCGCTCTTTATATAGGGTCCCTGCTGGCCTTCTGGAACCGGACGGAACATCGCTCAACGTTTCTAGCTTCGTCACATGACTACATCCCTCGTGACGCCCCTGAGCTCTGTTCACGACGGCGATCCTTCCCGAACCGTCCTGTTGACACTCGACTTGGCTGACCGTCGTAACTCGTCACGGTTGACCGTTCGTCTAGCGCTGGCCTGGGGCGATTTGCGTCGGCTGACTACACTCACACCACTACCCCCATCTGGGCCACCACCAGGTTTATAACAATATATATATATGGATAGATAGATACATAGATAGATAGATTTATGTATATAAATCCGTGTATTTTATGTAATTATACAATAGCTATTAGTGCAGCGGTTCTCAACCTTTTAAGGTCGGCGACCCCTTTTAGAATCCCCCACTCTGACGCGACCCCCTAACACACACACACAGCAATAGAAGAATAGACAAGAACAATCTATATTTTCGATGGTCTTGTGGCGACCCCTGGCAAATTGTCAATCGACCCCCAAGGTGGTCGCTATCACAGGTTGATAACCCCATAATAGTGTGTTTGATACTTCCTTTTGATTTAGATCTATTTGTGGTTTGCAGTTTTGTGTTATAATGGCTGTGGACCAAAAGAGGTGAGGTGAAGAGTTATCCTCCATAGTCTGAAATTAACCCCAGGAATGGCGACACTTTTACTGTCTGCCTTCATTTAGGACAGCGGTTAACAACCTTTTAGGCTCGGCGACCCTATTTTACACCCACCATTCTGTCGCGACCCCGCCCCTTCCGCATACACACACAGCAATAGAAGAATGGACAAAAACTATTCATTTTTCGATTTTCGATGGTCTTAGGCGACCCCTGGCAAATCGTCAATCGACCCCCAAGGGCGTCGCGACTCACAGGCTGAGAACCCCTGATTTAGGACTATGTCTCATCTTATAAAAACATATCTTCTCATGGCTGTAGATCTAGAGCTTTATTCTGGACAAACATACTTAGTCTACATTCAGCTTAAATCACAGACAAAACTGGATCCCGCCAGGTGTCAGAGGAGTCAGTCATTTTACACGTCAGGTTCATTTTTCCTTCAGGACTCAGGTCATCGAACATTTGTGTCTACTGCTTTGATAATAAGGCGAAGTCCGATGCTTAAGTGCAGAATTCCATGAAACTACGCTGATCCAGTTGTGATACGAATACTTTGCAGACAAAACCTTTGTTCGTCCGGTTTCTATTTTAAATTCTCTTTTCGTCGTCTGCGCCTGACTTTGGCGAGGGTTTTTCTCTTCAATATGTGTCAAGCGACTGGGAATCCTGAGCTCTTTAAAAAAAAAACGATAACTGAAAATATCAGTGTCATTCAGAGACTACTTGACTCAAGAAATTTGTTCTGCTGAGAAATATTTTAAAATGTCAACTTAGCAATGTTTTCTATTCCGAAGATTACGGATAAATGCAGCGTTTCACATAGCTACGCAAACGCAGTTGCGACCTGCATATTTTTCCACATCTATTGCAGACAAAGGCGTTGTCTGCCTGGGGGGGGGGGTCTATATAAGTTTTCTTTACTTCTTCTGCGCTTGTCCTCTACAAGGCTCTCCTCTGGGCCTCAAATATGTGTCCCGCGACCTTCGCGAGAGCTCTCCAGGTATTTTCCTCTAAGCCAATGAAGACAAGAACGGCACCAGAGTACTTCCGGGGAGGGGCACCTCTGTTACGCCTTCCTCCTTTAAAATCGCGCAAAAAATATCGCTTTTGGCATGCAGTCGTCCCCCATGCGGTATAAGTGTCAACATATTAAAGTAATACGAAATTTGGCTTAATTAGCTCAATTATTTTTCTTTCTATGACACTCTCATGCATTTCACCCTTCATTTTCGGAACACCAAGGTCATGGTCATGGACCCCAGACGTGAGATCTTTACAAGCTTAATGAGTGCTAATTATTTCCTTCTCGCATATCTAAGGCTGGCACGCACTATACATGGGCGCACTGGCTACATAAGCGTTCGGGCAAGGTTTACGCCAGGTGGGCTGGGGACGGCTGGGGTACACAGATTCTTTCCGAAACGTCCATCCTGTCGTCCGTCACGGTTGACCGCTTGTCTAGCGCTGACCTGTGTAATTTGTGTCAATTGGCTACACATACACACGATTACCCATATCCGTATCACTACCAGAGTTACAACGATATAATAGTCATGTTTTATATGTTTGAATTATTGTTGAGATATTTCATCAAATAGCCTAATAGCCTATATTGTTAGCTATAATGTAAATATTTGTCTGATTTATAACAGCAAACTTAAAACAAATTATCTAACTTTTAATTTCAGACGCCAACTCCGCGCATGCCCAGTCAAATAGCAGACGTAAGTAAAATCCAATTTTACTGTATTCATAATCTTCTTGACTAGAAATAACAGTAAATCTAGTCTATTTGAAATAGATCTATTATTGATTTAGGTAATTTTGATACATGTTTTTAAATCTCAGGCTGTTTGAAATATTTTATCTCATAAATGCTAGTAAAACATCTTGGAGGGGAAAAAAATCGCCTTCTTTGGTTAGTGGCGTAGCTAGGGTGGGGGAAAGGGGGTCCAAATTTGAAAATCCCTTAGGTCCCCCACTTGAGGTGGGCCCGTAAATGAGTGTTACATTAAATATTAAGCAAATGCCATGTTATCTTGCTATTCATGTTGTTATGTAAATTAGTGACCACGTTGCATGTATTCCACACACTGGACTCATAAGTTAAGTACATTAAGTACATTATCTCATGTCATGATGTCGAATGTCAAAATGCAGGGGCCCCTAAAGAGCCCAAGCCCCCCCCCCCCCCCCCCAAGTCAACCAAAATCCTTTCCCACGCCACTGCGTTTAGTTCAAGCCAAACAATTCGCTTTGAAAACTTAAGCCGTGTTTGTTTTTTTTTTTTGTTTTTTGATGGCGAAGTGATATCAATGCTTTACCCTTGTATTGTGTTGTGATTGCATTTGTTAAATTTAATGAAGATATTTCCAGAAATTGGAATTTTTAGCTCAATTATCTTCTTTATGTGTAGCATTTGCCATTACAGCATGGAGATATAACACAGTAAATCATTGGCCCTTTAACCAACCTTGAATCTATAACACACGCTAGTCCTGCCGTTTTTAAGAAGTCATATTTTGGGCGTTATTAAGGTGTAGATGTAAATGCCATGCGATAGTGAATTAATGTCACATCTGGAAGCAGTGTGTTGAAACCAAGGTCGCGGTTTTTAAATTGTGTGGGGCGCTAGGGCGCCATGTGACTGGCACATGTGTAAATTTGAACTAGCGGGGTAGGTGAAATCATTTACTTGGTTCATTCCTGTGTTTTTATCAATCAGTCTGCCAATTTTGAAGTCGCTCTTGTCCTGTGCAGACAATTAGATCAAGATGTAGGCCTATGTGTTATCAAGAAGTTTAAAAAAATAAAAAAATACCGCTTTCAGACCTTACGATCTCTAGGGTAAATGATTTAATTAAAGGTCATGTTTCTTTGGCCAATGGTTTACGAGGGTGTCATGTGACTAGCTCAATGATCAACCTCCTTTACTTTCCCTAACTAATGTCTGTTTCCCATTATAATTGGGTGAATCCAGGAGTCATACAAAAAAAGGAAATTCAAAATTACATCCGCGCGGAGATTCGAACCCGAGAGGGCCATACCCCTTGGTTTGAAAGCTAATGGCTTTACCATTCAGCCCCTTCTATGTGTGTTGTAGTGTTGTATCTGTTGTTGGAAATAAGTCAATGTAATGTAATCATTTCCTAATAGGATCAACAAGGAAGTATTAGGTTGTTTGTGTATGTAATGTAATCATGGCTGCCTGGTCGTGCGGTTTGCGCGCTGGACTGTCGTTCGGACTTATCGATGGTCCCGGGTTCAAACCCTGCCCGCTCCCATCCCTCGTCGTCCTGCCGGAGGTTTGTAGTCGGAAGTAATTATCTTCAACTCTAAAGGAACATCCGAAACATGTAAAACATTTTACAAACAAACATTTTAATCATTTCCTTATAGGATCAACAAGGAAGTCTTAGTCTTAGATTGTTTGTGTATGTGTAATGTAATCATTTCCTAATAGGATCAACAAGGAAGTCTTAGTCTTAGATTGTTTGTGTATGTGTAATGTAATCATTTCCTAATAGGATCAACCAGGAAGTCTTAGATTGTCTGTGTACGTAGGTTACTACTGTTATAATCAGTACTGTTCACTTTCGACAGGTTGCAATAGTTGTATAGTTAATGGTGAAACACATGAAGGGCATTCAAGGTTCCAGTACCAAGAAGGATGTTTTAAGTAGGTCAACGTGTCAACTTTGTGCACTTCTGTTGATTCATACCTCAGTAATTTACCTACTTAATTGCAACACATTATGCATAGTTCAGAAGATAGATCTAGCTTTGATTACACTGATTTACATCAGATATAATCGATGTATCGTTTTTACAAATTCTTTCATTTAAAGAGTTTTTGCTTCTTCTCAGATATGTTAAATTGTAATATCTAATATCGATATAAATTAAGAACGATACCAAAAAAAAACAAAACACAATGTTCTTTGTACTATATTTCAGATATCGATGTCTGTGTTATTGTAATGGTACCTGGGAGTGTCCAGCCCAGCATACTTTAAACACATGCGATCCAAATAAAAACAATGGGAACACTGAAGCGTCGTCTGAAGAATCTTCCAGAGAAGGGCGCTGTAAATCATGTCAGGTGGCTGGCCAGAAGCATTTGGGCAATAGCTTTTTTACACACGTGGACGGCTGTGTCACCTACGATCGATGCGTCTGCTACTGTAATGGAACTTGGGTATGCCCTGCTTCTAGGGCTAGGAACACATGCAATGATGGAAATTCCGCAGGCAGCAACACGGAGAGAGAAGATGAGTCCAGAAGACTTTCATTTGAGTCAAGAAGACCAGAAGATAGACAACGGTCAGACTGCTATGGTTGCAAGATTAAAGAAAAGGAATTTCGAGGCAACAGTTATTTCCAACTGGAAGAAGAATGTTGGAGGTTTAAGTATTGTTATTGTCATTGCAACGGCACCTGGAACTGTCCTCAGAAATATTCAGAGAACGTATGCGAAGATAACGAGGAAACCAAGCAGCCATCTGACTGCAGAAGTTGCTCAGTGAAAGGAAAAACATTCGAGGGAAACTCGGCCTTTGAGATGACCAGCAACTGTATTCATTACAAAAACTGCCAATGCAACTGTGATGGATCATGGACTTGTCCTGTGTCAGGGGCCAGAAGAGTTTGCGAAAGAGATAGCACCAATGGTGAATCCGACAGCAGTCCGAGCTGTAGAACTTGCGAGGTCAAAGGCAAGCAGTATCCAGGAAATAAACCATTTGAATTCACCGATGGCTGTATTGAATATAAAAACTGCATCTGCAATTGCGATGGTTCATGGAACTGTCCAGATTCGGGTGCTACAAATATCTGCGCCAGAGAAGCTACAGACTCCTCAGCATCTGAAGATAGGTGTCGAAGATGTGAAGTAAAGGGCAAGCAGTATCCAGGAAATAGACCATTTGAATTCACTGATGGCTGTATTGAATATAAAAACTGCATCTGCAATTGCGATGGTTCATGGAACTGTCCAGATTCGGGTGCTACAAATATCTGCGCCAGAGAAGCTACAGACTCCTCAGCATCTGAAGATAGGTGTCGAAGATGTGAAGTAAAGGGCAAGCAGTATCCAGGAAATAGACCATTTGAATTCACTGATGGCTGTATTGAATATAAAAACTGCATCTGCAATTGCGATGGTTCATGGAACTGTCCAGATTCGGGTGCTACAAATATCTGCGCCAGAGAAGCTACAGACTCCTCAGCATCTGAAGATAGGTGTCGAAGATGTGAGGTAAGGGGCAAGCAGTATCCAGGAAATAGACCATTTGAATTCACTGATGGGTGTATTGAATATAAAAGCTGCATCTGCAATTGCGATGGTTCATGGAACTGTCCAGATTCGGGTGCTAAAAATATCTGCAAGGAGGAGAATAAACGACCTGCATCGAATTCATGCAAAAAATGTAATGTCAAAGGTCAAGAGTTTCCCGACAATGATTATTTTGATTACAAGGATGGTTGTACGGAATACAGAAACTGTATTTGCAACTGTGATGGTTCATGGGCGTGTCCACCCAATGCAGCGAAGAATGTATGTGAACCTACAGAAGTTGCATGTAAAACCTGCGAGGTATACGGCATGAAATTCCCTGGCAACGAATACTTTAATGTCAAGCAAGGTTGCTATGACTACAGAAACTGCATTTGCTATTGTAACGGTTCGTGGATCTGTCCAGAAAACTCTGCTAGATACACTTGCAGCTCACAAGCTCCAACCAGGCAGCCGACCACGGTTGCCCCAAGGCAATCAGCAGCCCAGTGCAGCACATGCAGCGTGTACAGCCAAAGATTTAGGGGCAACAGTAAATTTGAAGTTACCAGTGGTTGCGTAAATTATCGAAACTGTGTGTGCAGGTGTGACGGTTCCTGGCAGTGCCCTTCTTCGTCCGCTATCAACATCTGCACAACAGAAGCGAGGACTGAAACCACTCCGAGGCCAACAGCAAGCAACCAATGTCAGATGTGCAATGCCAAAAATAAGCTGGTAAAAGGTAACGACTATTTTGATCTCCGAGACGGCTGCAAAGAATACAAACACTGTTTCTGTCGGTGCGACGGCTCGTGGCAGTGTCCCCCGCAGTATGCGAGAAATATTTGTCAAGGCTCAACCCAAGTAGAAGGAGAGTCCAACTGTCGAAGTTGTCAAGCCAAAGGCAAAATCGTAAAGGGGAACTCGTACTTCAATCTGACCGAGGGATGCATTCACTTCAGAGACTGTCGCTGCCA
Source organism: Biomphalaria pfeifferi (assembly GCA_030265305.1). Taxonomy (NCBI): domain Eukaryota; kingdom Metazoa; phylum Mollusca; class Gastropoda; family Planorbidae; genus Biomphalaria; species Biomphalaria pfeifferi. The sequence continues at coordinate 295,603 of JASAOG010000260.1, forward strand.
TTGTGACGGGAGCTGGCAGTGCCCTGCTCAACGGTCTCAGAATATTTGTTTCAACAATGATGCTGATCGCTCATGTTCCATGTGCCAGGCCAGTGATGGCAACGTCTACCAGCCTAACAGCAAGTTTCAGTTCACACAAGACTGCATCCAGTACAGCTGTGACTGTTTCTGTAACGGAAGCTGGAACTGCCCCGCCCAGAAAAGCAGATGGGTGTGTACTGACAAATGCCTTCAGTGCGACGTAAAAGGCAGGATAGTTCAGAATGACACAGTCTTCACCCATAAAACCGGCTGTTTAGAATACACGTGTAATTGTTTCTGTAACGGAAGCTGGTCATGTCCAGGAAACACCGTGAGAAACACCTGCCCTGTAGGTGTCAATGACAACTGCAATAAATGTATAGTTGGTTCGGAAGAATACGTCGGGGAGACCGATTTTGTGCTACGTAAGGACTGCCTACACTATAAATGTAGATGCAACTGTGATGGGAGCTACTCATGTCCAGGTAAAGATGCTAGAAATGTGTGTCGTGGGGAGACACTCGGGGGCTGCCGAAGCTGTGTCGTCTCCGACTCGGAATACTACAAAGGGGAAACAAGTTTCAACCTCAGGAAAGACTGCATTAATTTTAGCTGTAGGTGTAACTGCGATGGTAGCTGGAGCTGTCCCTCGGAGTTGGCGAGGGATGTTTGCTTGGGAGAGGTTCCCGGAGGCTGCCGAGTCTGTAGGGTATCAGAGTCTGAACGCCACGCTGGCAATTCAGTTTTTGACTTGAGAAAAGGTTGCATCAACTATCGCTGTAAGTGTAAGTGTGATGGCAGCTGGAGTTGCCCTGGAGAGGAGGCAAGAGATGTTTGTAAAGGGGAAGTCCCAGGAGGCTGTCGCTCTTGTGTCATCTCTGAGAATGAGTTTTACCCAGGAAATTCCAACTTTGAAATGGTCAAGAACTGTTTGCATTACAAATGTCGATGCAACTGTGACGGAAGCTATAACTGTCCAGGTAAACATACCAGGAGGGTTTGTAAAGCGGAGGGAGACGTCGAGAGGCCTACTTGCAGGACATGTAAAATATCAGAGTCTGAGCAGTTCAACGGCAACTCCACTTTTTACTTAGAAAGAAGTTGTAATAGATACGAGTGTACGTGCAACTGCGATGGTAGCTGGGCATGCCCTGCCTCAAAAACACGTGACATTTGCAACAGAGCCTCCGCGGCCACGCAGTGCAAACCTTGCAAGATCGGGACCGAAGTTTATCCCGGGAACTCGGCCTTTAAGTTTACACGCCGCTGTAATCAGTTTGATTGCACCTGTGCATGCAATGGACGCTGGTCTTGTGACCACAAGAGACCTGTCAACATTTGCGCCTCTACGGACGACTCATCCAAAACTCTCAAATTTAGCGCCAGTAATGTGCAGCCTAGGCAGAGTATCTCTTCGTCTATTGATGCTTCTGGCCATTCAGTTCAAAGCGGGGTTTCTAACACGGAGACAGACATCCGATCACAACAGAGAGAGAGAGCCCTGTACGCTGAGACCACACCAAGACCCGCTGAGTTCAGCAACTGCAGACAGTGTGTCGTAGAGGGGAAAGTCATTCGACAAAATGTGCCTTTTTCTTTCGCTCGAGGCTGCATTCATTACCGCAACTGTTTATGCAACTGTAATGGATCATGGCAATGCGAGGAGGAAACGGACACATGTTTTGGCGGTGCCTCGCAAAGAGACAGAAATATCAACCCATCAAGAAAGAACACTGTAGAGATTGATTCATCAGCCTGGGTCTACGTGGACGGAAAGGATTCGTCATACGTTAAAAGTACAGATGATAGAACCGGGGGAGGATACGCCGTACAAATAGACGCCAAGTATAGACCAGTGGAGGCACCGGAAGCCAGCCCGTATGATAGACACGGTCAGCTAGATTCCAGGTCAACCGTCGTAACTTCCGGCGCTATACCGCAAAGAAGCTCCTCCTACTCAGTCTCTCATTCGTACACCAGGGAAGAAAGCGAGGATAGAAGCCAGTGCCAGAATTGTGAAGTTGATTCTAAGACTTATCGTGCTGGCGCCCATTTTGATATGCACCGAGAGTGCGTCATTTACAAGTGCACATGTTTATGCAATGGTAACTACCGGTGCAGGCTGACCTCTGACAACACTTGCACTTCTGAGAAAAAACAGTCGTCTTGCGGTAACTGCGTCTTCAAAGGCTTGGTATTTCCAGGCAACCGAGGCTTTACTGTCAGAGACGGATGTTTCGAGAAAGAGTGTCAATGCAAGTGTGACGGAACCCATGAATGCCATAAATCCACTCCCATCGATCCATGCACACCAGAGTCTCCCCAATCTGCTATGTTCCCTGGATACTTGCCCATGTTACCTCCAGGATTCATCAGCCAGACAGGGAACGTCCTATATACAAGTTCCTGCACAAACTGCGGCAGTGGTGGAAATGGCGACAGTGGGTTTGCTCTAGTTCCTATTCCTGGATATAGACCAGGTAGAGAATGTTCTGGTTGTTTCATTGAAGGTATTCAGAGAGCTGGTAACTCCACATTCTCGTTTGTCAAAGATTGCACCGAATTTAATTGCTACTGCGCATGCGGCGGGTCTTGGAAGTGCTCAGGGGTTCAGTCATTGACATGTTCAACGGGCTATGAAGCTCGCACCAATCCACACGAGTCGGGATGCAGGAAATGCAACGTGAAAGGAACGGAATATCCAGGAAATGCCCGATTCACTCTCCTGGAAGGCTGCAACGAATATCAATGCTCTTGTAGTTGTAGTGGCCATTGGTCCTGTCCCCAGCAACAGCCTGTTAACATATGCCCCCAGGAGCCCAGGAGGGGACGAGAGCTTGACCCATTGACTGCACGTGAAGATCCGTATGCTTCAGACCAAGGGATGGAAAGACGAAGCTACCAGGCACTTGGAGAACTAAGACAATCCGATAATAATGACAATGTAAAATCAACTAAAGAAAGCAATTGTTTCCAGTGCAAAGTTCAAGGTGAGACTTATCCACCGAATTCCAAATTTTTCCTCAGAGATGGCTGCCTTCAAAGAGTCTGTGATTGTCACTGTGATAGCTCGTGGTCATGCCCGAATGACGAGATAGTTGACATTTGTAAGGCGGAGGCATCTGAGAAAGCCAAGAGTCGTTGTCGGGACTGTAGGATTCAGGACGAAGTATTCACCTCTGAAAAAGATTTTCAATGGAACGCTGGCTGTTACCAGTACAGTTGCCATTGTTTCTGCAACGGATCGTTCGTCTGCCCCGCGGAGAATGCCCGCAATACTTGCTCAGCGCGTACAGCGGACTCGAGGTCTTCACTGGCCCAATCATCTTCCTCCTCAGCTTCGGCTAGAGTAAGTGTCGGTGACGCACCGCCAAGCCCGCGTCTTCAGTCCACAGTTCTGGCCATTGCCAGGAGCGAGTTCATCAATGAGGCCAGTTTCCCAGGATGCAAACAGTGTGACGTGGATGGGCAGAAAGTCGCGCCCCTGTCGACCTTCATTCGACAACTGGGATGCTATGAGACAGTATGCAATTGTCTGTGTAACGGTACTCCATTGTGTCCTCAAAGCTCCTCTGTCAACACTTGCTTTTTACCGGACAAGAAGCCAATGAATGAAAGAAAAGGTGAGCACTTCTAACTTCTTTTGCAGACGATAAGAATGTCAATAAGAAAGTTACTGATTCATCGAATATATGTTTTACTTTCACTAGACACCAATATATCTTTATCATTTACTGGACATCAATATATCTTCATCTTTTACTGGACACCAATATATCTTTATCTTTCACTGGACACCAATATATCTTTACCTTATCTTTGACTGGAATCCAATATATCTTTATCTTTCACTTGACATCAATATATCTTTATCTTTTACCGGGCCTACATTTACCCGTTGTTTTGTTAAAATCCATCTTTTTATCCAGTCTTGATATAGATTTATATCATTTGTTGGACTTCAATCTGTCTCAATCTTTTCATGAAACTAAATTTATGACGATCACATTGAATTTTTTTTTTAAATGAAGATAATTACGTCCTAGTCCAGACCTGCAGCCCTGACGGAAGGGGAGGTGAGCGGACAGGTTTCAAAGTTTGCTTACCACACGGCCTCGAATTTATGTTATATATGTATTTGGTTCCTGTCTCGAAAGACAGTGTATACTACTATATATAGCCTATGTATTTGGTTCCTGTCTCGAAAGACAGTGTATACTACTATATATAGCCTATGTATTTGGTTTCTGTCTCGAAAGACAGTGTATACTACTATATATAGCCTATGTATTTGGTTCCTGTCTCGAAAGACAGTGTGTACTACTATATATAGCCTATGTATTTGGTTCCTGTCTCGAAAGACAGTGTGTACTACTATATATAGCCTATGTATTTGGTTCCTGTCTCTAAAGACAGTGTGTACTACTATATGAATGACAGATGTTGTTATTTTTCTTCTATCCGGACACAATTCTGTGAATAAACAAGTCGATTCTGGAGCGGCAAACCTTACAACATTGTGTGCATGAGAATGCATTAGTTTTGGGGCTATCGGATAGCACAGCTTTCTTCTTCTTTCTTTTATAAGCTAGGCCTATATATTGATAATGGGATTTAACAATTTGCTTATGTATTGTTCTCAATGGTCTTATCTTATCTTATATAATACAGACGTTGCTTCAAAAAAGAAGATGATTACGTCCTACGCGTCATGCATTTAGTCATGCATATTAACCAATGACTTAAATTCTGCGAAGTCACTGGTTTTCCTGGCTAGCTCAGGCAACCCATTCCATGCTCTAATAGCACTAGGGAAGAAGGAGTATTTGTACAAATTTGTCCTAGCATATGGGACGAGGAATGTGCCTTTATCTTTGTGTCTTTCAGAGTATTTTATTAAATTTTGTTTTTTGTATTTGAAGATTATGGTTCAGTGTTTTATGTATAATTGCTACTTTACATTTGAGTCTTCTGTCCTGAAGGCTTACTAAATTTAGTGATTTTACTAAAGGTGTTACTCTAGTCAAATGTGAATATTCATTTGTTATGAATCTCACTGCTCTATTTTGTGTCTGTTCCAGTTTCTTAATGTTTTCTTGAGTTGAGGGGTCCCAAGCAGTGGATGCATATTCTGTTATTGGCCTAACCAAGGTTAAATAACATTTTAGTTTTATGTTCTTATTGTGTTGGTAAAGTGTTGAAACAATATCATTAAGAAAAGGACAAAACTTCAAACAACTTTAAAGAAATATGAACAAAAAATTTCAAATCAATTTATAAACTTAATGACTTATCAAATGAATAATTTAGGCCGAAGAAATGTCTTTATTATTAATTTTTTTTAATGATGATATTTGGAATGGTTATTATTTCCCCTATGTATAATTTGCTCTGACCAATTGTCTTAAAGACACTTTAATTTTTTTGGCAGGCTGTACAGTTGGGAACAGAACATTTCTGACACGAGTTTTCCCACTGACCGAGAACTGCCGTGAGAGGACGTGTATCTGCCATGACGACGGGACGTGGAACTGTTTGACGACTGCCGAGGACAGGAAAGTCTGTTGAATGAAGCAATATCCGCTCATTATGACGTTGGATCCGAGTCTGAATGAGAACGAATGAGATGTTACGTATTTAATTTGTTGTTCTATGATGTTTATGTAAATATTTGAGCTTTCAACTCGTGGTAATTGTGTTCACAATTGTTAATAAGAATTACTTTCCTTAAGATTTTATAAAATTAAACAGTAGCCCAGAAACTATGTCTATCTTTGTAATGACTAAGAAGGTCGTAACGATGCAACTGAAAAGGAAAAATATTGACATATAAAACAGGTGTTACATTTTTGCGTAATTTTACTTTGTAACCATTTTGTATTAGTCGATATTAAATTATTTTTCTGTCATAAAGATTGTACCTGCACTTGAATTTATTATTGTCAATGCACTGATACAATCGGATGTCATACTCAACCTAGGAGGGGAGGGATGGGGGCATGATCATTCTCTTGAACCCGGGCACAATGGTATTTTGCTGCGCTATTGCTACAAACTTTTTTTTTATACACTTTATCAATCTAATGGCATTGGTTAATTGACCACAACTGCATATATCAGCCCAAATAACTCCCTCCATCAACATGAGCTCAGCTCTCTTGAGCTTACCACTCATTAATAAGTCATGTATGTCCCACCTGTTATCCATGACCTCGGCTTACCCGTAAGAACATACCCCCCCCCCTTTTTTTTTTCCGAAAATAAAAAAAAAACGTACCTTAATGTCAGAGGCGTAGTGAGTAAAACGTTCACTGGGGCGAGGTACTTTATAGGCTTTCCTCCCCCCATTTGTCATGAACATCATATAGAACCAGCTACATGAGGAGGCATAAAACCCCAGTGCAAAGCCCTCAGCCCCCTGAATGACAAAGTGGTCATCATCGAACCACGATGGACGAACTATATATATATAGAACCTTAGAATGTATTACCCAACTAAAATATCTACCTACAATATTTTTTTTGGCGCCTCTGTGAGTGTGGTGCCCCCCGCGGGGATAATGCCAGGGGCATCGTGGCAACCTTGACACTTTCACTACGCCTCTGCGTTAAGTGTTCTCCTGGCTTGTTATTATCTGCATACTCTCTTATCTTATAAAATACAGACGTTACTTGAAAAAAAAGAAGATGATTACGTCCTACGCGTGTTCCTAGGTCAGTCTAGTCGTGCATGTTAACCAATGACTTACATTCTGCCGAAAATCCCGCGAAAAAACTAAAACTAACCAGAAAAACTTTCTTGTGCGTAGTTCTCTCAAACATAGTGTAATAACTTAAGTGAGGCAACTCAACGAGACATAGATGTTTATTTACACGACATCACAGGTACACAAAAACAACATCTATCTTAGGCACAGTCTCTCCATATTGGCTCTTTATTTGGGCGGAAATTGTTCTCCTCTTCTAATGTTGACATCCTTTACAGTCTTGTCTATAACAGTACGCACCTCTGTACTAGTCTGGATGGCGGTGCGCACGGTAGAGTTATAACAATAGTTGAACTCTTCTGGTACAATGTTGTAAAGTAGCGCTTAAAAATCTCTTACATTTAGTCTACGCCTCTATTATAAACGTATCTAGGGCCTTGACCAGGATTAATCAATATACTGTTTGTTGGGAATAAGTGTTGAAGTTTCAAATGATTTTTCTGTATGAGACTTCAAAGTCACGTGTTACTAATTTGTTATTGATTTGTTCTATCTGTCGTTATTTTGTTAAGTTTTCAGGATTCTATTAACTCTTTCTCTCCGTAATTATTTACCACATTCTGATGAAATCACCGTTGACATCGTCAGTTAGGAGAGAAAGAGTTAATAAACAAGATACTCATTTCAGTTTATCTATTTCCATTGATATATACGTTGGCATTGGATGATTAGTTGTCTATTAGTTGTCTGTATTACAGCCTCATTATTCGATATTTATAAAAAGTGTGTGATTGTATAATACATTGAATTACATACATGTATTTACCATCGTAACATTAGCTTTATGCACTGTATGCTTACATGATATTATTACATTTTAACATCATGTACTTTTATAATTATGATCATTAAAAAAACAAGTCTCTTTTAAAAAAACAACAGATTGTGTTTAGCTGTGTTTGGTTATGGTCGGAGTGTGCACTCGACTAGAAAGTGGTTATATGCTTGGGTTGGCTTAGTTCTGACTATTGTCCTCTTCCCTAACCTACATTCGTGGTTATCTGGATCGTCAAAAGATGAAGTTGTTGAATTAGGGCAGGAAATATCTCACGCTCAACATTTGGGGTATCGCACTGTGTGGTACAGAGCCACTTTAACGCTACTTGAAAGGCCACTTTGGCCAGACGTGGTCGCAGTTATCCCAAATAATATGTTAAGTGAGTCCGACGGCTAGAAAGTAGGCCTACTGAGATATACTTTCACTGACCTCTCTATGCAAGGGTAGCACATAAATATGGGTATATGAATCCAGCAGCTACAAGGTTTAAGATTTCTGTTGCATCGCCTCCTTGATATACTTCCCATGTATTGGAGATTAGGGAATAATGATTCTTCTTCTTCTTCTTGAAACTGTCAGGTAGAGTTGAGCCTTCGGCTCTTGGAACTCTAGGCCAGCAAAAGTGAACAAGAGCTCCCTCTCACCGGCATGAATGAGAACAGTGTACACTGTTCTGTCTGGCAGGGACCCCTGCCATATTCCTTTTCTATACCAGGCTAACCGTGCAGGACACGCCATTTATGTAACGGCCCCTTGAGGAACGGCGCCTGGATTGTGACAAGGTTGTGGTAGTTTTTTACAACTCCGCACAGTGCAATGAGGATGCTCTCGCACCCCCCACCTTAGGTACCCCCACGGGAGTCTAGTTTTGCTACCCTTTACCCTAATCGTTTCCTCCAACAATCGTTTCCATCAGGACGCCACTATGAGGCAGGGTAGCATGCCCGGGATGGAATAATGATAAATAGCTATATAATGTAAAAGATTTATATGTGTATCGTATACAATACATACACATATATATATTGTCATAAACCTGGTGGTGGCACAGATGGGGGTAGTGGTATGTGTGCAGACAGCCGATGCAAATCACCCCAGTTATGTGATCACCAGAATGGTCGAGCGATATTCCGACGGTTCTAGAAGGCCAGCAGGGACCCTATATAAAGAGCGAAGGTATCACAGTCGAGCGAGTGATGACTTCCCAATCTACGGTTCAGTACGACGGCTCAGTACAAGTCCGGGACGAGACGAGAGGCCAGTGCAAAAGTTGATACGGCGGTACGGTTGTCAACGGAGAGATATTTGTACAGTCTTGTGTTACGTGCTGCCAATTGTACAGTATTGGCTGTGATTTATTGGGCATTAAACTATTACATTATTTGGAGCTCTGAGTTGTCAAGTTCTTTCAGTTGGGGGGGGGGGGGGTGTCGTTGCAGGTCCAGTTGCAGAGAGCCTGAATAGGGAGATTCGTTACGATATAAAATTTTAAAACTGTAAAACCCAATTTTTAACTTCTTTCGATTGAACAACAAGCGAATTTTTACAATCTTATATCAACTCTGTCTTGTATAACGTGTGTCCACGTTATTTCTTCCACACCCATTCTCGAATCAAGCTGAAACTTTGCATAATTATTCATTGGCATAGACAAGATATGAATAGATTTTTAAAAAGTAACCAATTAGTCTATTAATTACTGCTAATTCATTATTTTCTTTAATGGCAAATTTAGTCCCCTTAAACAATTGTTAACGCTAATTCTCCCTCAGGCATTCTCCAATCAAGTCGATACAATTATTTATTGTACCTAACAAAACAAGAATCAATAAACAAAATTAACTTAATTAGTTAATTAATTATTGGTAATTAATTATTTTGTTTGTTATCGAATAAGGGAAATAACTTGTACATTATTGGTAGATATAGTTTGTTATTATTTAGTTTGCGACAGTGATCTTGAAGTATAGCATGAAGTATGACTAAATGCATGACGCGTAGGACGTAATCATCTTCTTTTTTGAAGTAACGTCTGTATTATATAAGATAAGATAGGAAGATATAGCGTCAGTGACATGGGTTAGAATCGAAAATGTATCGTCAAAATCCACCCCCCCCCCTTTAGTTTTGAGGTTTTTTTTACACGTAAGTCAATCCCAGTTATTTTTCTATTTGTTTACACTTTGATTTTTAGCATCTCGTTTACACTCTTCAAGGAATAAAATAAAATAGTTAGGAAAAGAAGAGAAAGGGATATAAAGAAACGTGGGTGCTATATAATGGAACGAAAAGAGAGAGAGATGACATTTAGAAGAAATATGCCAGCAAGAAAAACATAGAAAATACTTTTAAAAAACAAAGCTTATACGAAGCGTCATTGCATCACTTAGTTTGGGTCATTTACGCAATTAAATTTTTAATAGATCTAGACCAACAACAACAAATTTGTGCGATTCGATTAATAATAATTTTACCAATAGTTGTTGTTTAGCGCTATGTCATGCTTTTAGCTTTCTCAATACACTATGATCCTATCACTTGTCTGGACCAGTTGGGAAAATGGAGGGGGCGGGGGAGAAAGAAAAAGAGGATATCTGGGTGGATTTTACCGTAATCGGTTTTTAGAAGCATTTACACACAAAAAAAATTAAACGACCTGAATTCGAACTCGTGGCTCACGCCTCATCGGCCAGATGGCTGACCACTCTGCTAGTGAGCTACTTGTGACTAGAGAAGATTGTATAGTCATATATTGTTTATTTCAATTTAGCGCGTCGACCTATAAAGATGACTAATTCAGCTTATACCACCACTTCAGTCAAGTACAATTTCTTTCCATTGTTCGAGATACCAAACTAAAAAATTAATTACCAAAAGTTAATTAACTTATTGGCAATTTTTTAAATTCTTATTTTGTCAGGTAAAAGAAATAATTGTGCAAAATTTCAGCTTGATCCGAGATTGGGTGTGGGAGATATAATGTGTACAAACTTTTACCAGACAGGCAGGCAGACAGACAGAGTTGATATATGCTTTGTAAAAATGAACAATGTCATGGACATCATACAGAAAGATCGCTATTCTATACACCGGTTACACCAAAATGCTTACTGTTTAAAGATTTACCTCCATGAATAAAAATCTCCTATATGTCTGTGTGAAAATAGCTTGCCATTAGCCTGGCCTATATATGCTGCCTTCATTGATCATAAACAACATTATTATTGTTATGTAGTCTATGCAGACTTTAATTTTAATAGAACAGAACAGAATAGATCAGTGCGATTCATTACAAACGAATATTGACATTTGACTAGACTAACACCTTTAATAAAATCACTAAATTTAGACATTTGTAGAAATACTCCTTCTTCCCTAGTGCTATTAGAGCATGGAATGGGTTGCATGAGATAGCCAGGAAAAAGGCTGTCTAAGGAGTATCCATTAGGTGCGTTGGTCCGACCACATACCTGATACAGAAATCTTAAAGCTGTCCAACTTGAACAGTATCAATGCGACAGTAAAAAAATCGCAACTTCGATGGGCGGGACATATAGTCCGCATGCCAGACATTCGTCTTCCCAAACGACTTCTATAGTATATATAACCTAAACCTGGGGCACTAAACACCTCTAAAAAGATTCTGGTAAGCTGTCAGACTGTCAGAGAGAGTTTGTGTTTTTAAAAGCTGCAATGGAATAATCACCATTTGAAACTGTATGTAGATTTTAGTCCAACGCCCCTGAGACTTTCGGCCAACAAAAAAAAAACAAGAGTTTCCCTTCTCCAGCTTGACTGAACAGATCGTTCTGTTTGGAAGAGATCCAAGTTGGTGTCTCTGTATCACACCACTATTTCCAATGATTCGGAAGCTCCGGACGCACCGGCTAGAGACGTGGCCAAAGGCCGAGCAAACTGGGGAACCCCGCCATCTTCTCTCTCTTTACAACACTAATCGTGATGAACTCGCCATTTTTGAAACAGTCTGTTGAGGAACGACATGTGTATTGTTGACATGATTGTAAGGGCTCTTCTTGAAACCCCCCGACCTGTGCAATGAGAATGCTATCGCATCTTAGGCACCCATACGAGAGTCTTGTTTTGTTATCCTTTTGGCCTAATCGCTTTCCTTTTAAAAACGTTTCGATCCAGTCGCGACCTTGCGGCTGTGTAGCGTAATCTATACTCTATATCACTAGAAGTTATTAATAGCCATGCGAGATATTTGCTTCAGATTCATCTAGCCCTGAAGTCCACAACCTTTTCCAGCCTGGTAGGACTTAAACATTTCCAACACGGACCTCACCAACGCAAGAACCGTCGAATGAAACCGAACCTTTTCGACTTTATTATGCATGATGGCCCCAAGTATCGAGAGGCCGGAAAGTACCAGACCAGATATGACCTTTGGTTCGTAGTTTGGGCGTCACTGATCTAGCCATCAAATCACTTCCATAATGTAACTCACATCTTACAGTGTTTCCTGGCGCACGAGGAAAACGCGTCACGACTTATGTTAACACCTGCACCAGATGCTGAAACCTTGCATTTCTCAAAGTGATTGAATGGTAGTGCACAAATAGACCTCTTACACAGTGTGCTCTGGTAATGTACCAGGCCTTGTGCACAAACAGGCCTCTTACACAGTGTGCTCTGGTAATGCACCAGGCCTTATGCACAAATAGACCTCTTACACAGTGTGCTCTGGTAATGTACCAGCCTTGTGCCCAAATAGACCTCTTACACAGTGTGCTCTGGTAATGCACCAGGCCTTGTGCACAAATAAACCTCTTACACAGTGTGCGCTGGTAATTACCAGGCCTTGTGCACAGATAGACCTCTTACACAGTGTGCTCTGGTAATGCACCAGGCCTTGTGTACAAATAGACCTCTTACACAGTGTGCTCTGGTAATGTACCAGCCTTGTGCCCAAATAGACCTCTTACACAGTGTGCTCTGGTAATGCACCATGCCTTATGCCCAAATAGACCTCTTACACAGTGTGCTCTGGTAATGAACCAGGCCTTGTGCACAAATAGACCTCTTACACAGTGTGCTCTGGTAATGCACCAGGTCTTATGCACAAATAAACCTCTTACACAGTGTGCTCTGGTAATGTACCAGGCCTTGTGCACAGATAGACCTCTTACGCAGTGTGCTCTGGTAATGCACCAGGCCTTGTTTACCTTCCCCAGCCCTGTCTCTTAGCTTGTTAGACCGTTGGAGCTCCACGCGTAATCTGACAAGAATAGATGCTGACCAGGAAAAGTGGAGGGATTTCGTTAAGCGCACGGTCAAACCACCCCAACAACGAAAGTCAAGGGACAGATGACTGTCTTAATTGGAGGCGCGGTGGTTTAGTGGTAAAGGGCTTGGCTTTCGAACCGAGGGGTCCCGGGTTCCAATCCTGCTGAAGACGTATATTTTTAATTTTGGGATCTTTAGAGCGCCTCTGAGTCCACGCATTTAGTTTGACTTTTCTTTATCCTATCGAGCTGAAATTTCATACATATATAACAATTAATTAATTAATTAATTATCAATTAGATTAAGGATTTAATTACTATTATCTTATCTTATAAAATACAGACGTTACTTCAAAAAAGAAGATGACAACGTCCTACGCGTCATGCATTTAGTCGTTCATATTAGCTGTTCTTTCTATGGGACTAGCAAGAGCAATGTAGGCCTATTTTTCTAATTAAAGAATATCGGTAAACAGTATCCCTTTTGTATAGTAGATTTATATTGTAGGAATTGATTTTACTAAAAAGTGTTATTACTATTAGATCTACTAGTGATAGGCCTGAGTATGAATATTCTCTTATATTTTAAAGTCTTAGACACAACAGTGGGCCAGCTTTCCGGGAATTACCATACCAACACAACTTAGGCCCGTTGTGAATGCTGCGTACCGTGCTGCACTGTCAGAAGAAAGTCTATAGCAACTGACGTCATCCATGGCCGGCTGATGTCAAAAGAAACCAGTGTACTTGGCTGTAGGTGTGAGTATTTCGTTTTTTAAGTTTTTAATGATGGATATATCTTATCATGGCGCTTTGTTTTGGTTTAGGTACATTTCCTTTTCTTAATAATTTGTTATTGTCAAGACTCGGTCAAGAATTTAGAAGAAAAAATATCTTTCGGTAGCAACCGCCAAGCAACCAGTGTAGCCAGTGAATCTCATCAATGACAATGATCAATACATTTTATAGATTAGATGATCACTAGATCTATTAATTAGACCCTAGGCTAGATCTTGATTTAGCCTTATCTAAATCTAGATTTAATGTGTTCTAACCCTGGTCAATAAGGACAATAAATAAACTAAGATCTAAAATCGAGCTACTTGATCTAGATCTACATCTAGACTTTACTCTAGATTCTAGATCTAAAATTAGATGACTGCTTGGTCGTGCAGTAGGCTATGTGCGCTGGACTGCCGTTCAGTCGTCTACCCAATGGTCCCGAGTTCATACCCTGCCCGCGGTCATCCCCCGTCGTCCTGAGGGAGGTTTGGACAAGGAAGTAGATTAGATTAGCCCATCTAAAATATCAACTCTGAAAGAACATACGAAACATGTAAAACAAAACATTTTAAACATAGATGATAGGTCTAGATTAGACTATCAGGACTAGATCTAGAATAGTTATCTAGATCTATATAGCATTATAGGCCTATCACTAGACTTATAACTTATAGACATTAGGTAGTGATCTAGATCTAATTGCACCAAAAAAAAATATTTTTTTTTGAAGTAACGTCTGTAATTTAAAAGATACGATCTTCTTTGTAGGAGACTCATTTGAGACCAACCAGTGGAGTGTGGATTTATTTCAGAAATTTAATTATCTTTGCTTAAGCTTGATCTTCTAGAATCTAGATCTATAGTTCTAGTATAGCAGTCTACTCATTTTAAAGAGTTTCCGAGTGCAATGGAAACATATTTTCCTCATCTTGCCAAAGGGGATCATTAGAAAAGTGTACTACCTTTATCTCTATATTTTTATTGCGATGCTTAAAAAAACAAGTGTTTAAGATCTAGTTCTCAGTCTCCGATTCTTCAGGCCATTAATTTGCTGGTCAGTGAAAATGATTTGTGTAGTGAGACAGGCAATTTGAAATAGGCCTATCTAGATCTAGACTATATATTTGTAGATTTAGATAATTCTAGATTTTAGTGAGGTGTGCAAAGATCTAACGTAATCAACATATAGAAGAATCGGCGAAATGCCAAATAGTTTACTTCCAATGAGCTTACTTCCAGTGAGCTATTAGTAGCCTACAATTGAGTAAATTGAGAAAATTTTTATCCAACTGAACTACCATCTAGTCAAGATGTTATAAAGCTAACACGTTATATAGGCATATAGTTACTAGATCTGTAGTAGTTATAGATCTAGATGAGTAATAGAATGTTCTATTGGTTACTGGTATCTCCATTTAGCTTGTAATTATCTTCTCTTTTGAAAACACGTTTGTAATTTATCAGAAAAGAAATTACTAGGAGCCTGAACCTATGTTATTATATATTTGACTTGTGTCCCTAAAACTCCAATCGCCACCTTTTCCAAATCATATACTACTTGTACTAAATCAAGATCTAGGAGTTGACAAGCAAAAGTCGCATTTCTTAGGTAGATCTATATTCCTAATGTAGGCAGCATCATTTGAAATAAAGGCGTAACGTTTAAATTTTGGATTTATTCCAAGCTATTTTTGTTTGAAACATCCCGCGAAAAAGTAATTACGTGCTTTAATGTTAGTTCCATTGCCTATGTATGAAACATCTCTAAGAAAAAATAATTGCGTGTTTTAATGCTTGTTCCAGGGCCTATGTATGAAACATCCAACGAAATGATACACTTTTCTTGACTCAGGTGGCAGAGAACACTAACATCTGTACCCGCTGAGCCTAGTCCCTCCCCCTGTTAGAGCATAGAGCAGTTTCAACTCTTGGCGTAATGTCAGATCGTCTGGTCGGAAACATGACCGATGTCACAGGTCCTTCAGCAGAACTGGACTGCGGACATGATCATTCAATGAACTTGTTGGGGGAAATGCTGCATGAAAACATGGATGAGCAGCTGCTGGCGGCTGTCTCAGGACAAAATAAACTCAATATTTATGAGGTAATATTAGCTTCTCACTCGTAGATATTTTTGGATACATTTTAGGTAGATTTCAGTGTGCGATAAGTATATAGTAGTAAGTCTATAAGTTTTAAGATATAATACAATAGTAAAAAAAAAGAGTAAAGAACCCTTTTCAGACCTTGCAATCTTTAGGGGAAATAATTTAAATATCTAATTCTTTGGGTGACAGTTAATAGAGGTATCACGTGACCAGCACAACGACCTTTAATTTACTTAACTAATGTTAGGTACTATTAGGGGGACAGAAGGGCGTTTTAAAAATTTGGAAATCCCAGTCTCGCTGAGATTAACCCTGAGACCCATCGGTTCAGAGGCCAAGCTTTTCCACTTGACCACCAAGCCTCACAAAATTAGTATAAGATAAAATTTTATTACAGGTATGTGGATAATACAAATAATGTAAGATTTAATAAGGCTTGTCTTCGAGTCTGAAGATTAATATGGAATGCAGTATTTCACGTGGCTGCGCAGCCTCAGCTGCGACCTACATATTTTGCCCCATCCAGCGCAGGCGGATTTTCTTTTGGTCTCAAAAGTGTATCCTGTGGTCTTTGTAAATGACCTCCTGCTGTCACGTTCTGAAGCAAGTTGGCGTCTAAGCTGGTCTTTAAAGCGTTTCCGTGGGGCACCTCTGTTACTTCGACAGCTCAACGATGGGAGGCTGAGACTTACAACAAACTCCGGCAGATTGTGGCTGATGTCAGGTGGCGGCCCACATCTAAGGGTCTGACAAGGCGTGGTAGCACGACCATGTCGAGACTTAGGATTGGCCACACCTACATCACGCGTTCTTTTGTGCTGAAGAGAGAGGAGTCCCCACTTTGTGAGTACTGTGACTCTCGCCTCACCGTGGAACATATCCTCATTGATTGCCCCAGTTACCAGGATGTCATGGAGCACACACCTTAAAAACACTATTCGACAATGTCGACCCTGGGAAGGTACTGGGCTTTGTCCGGGAGGTGGGGTTGTCTACGAAGACTGATTTTTGAATTGTGAACAAATAATATTTACATAAGATTTTTACCAAACTATTAAATTTTTACTACCTTTACTATTTTAACTGTGAATAGACCTTGTTTTTAATGATTTAACTGTATAGAGTTTAGCCCTTGTTATGTAAAGGGAGAGTGATCCTTAAAGGATTACGGACACGACATGGCCTTAATTGTGCCGATATGCCTAAACTCAAAACTCAACCCCCTCCCTTTTTTGAGCGCACCAAAAAAGACTGCTTTTGGCATACGTTCGTCTCCCATACGGGATACGTGCCATGCTCAGCGTAACTGTCGTACCATAAGAATTCCCTTATACATACAAGTATAATAAAAAAGAAAGGTGGCAAGATAAGATAACCAATGAGGAATGGCTACAAAGAACAGGGTGCCAGGACATCCGTTCTGTTATCAGCAGGAGACGCCTTGGCTGGCTTGGCCACGTTCGAAAATGCCAATAGGTCGACTTCCACAGGACATCCTGTATGGCGATCTAATAGAAGGCAGGAGAGCCGCTGGTCGCCCACTTTTATGTTATACGGATGTATGCAAACGCGACATGAAGCTCTTCAAAATCGACACTGGCAACTGGGAAGAGGTGGCACTGGACAGATCCACATGGAGAGAGAGAGCATAAAGGAAGGGTCACAGATTTCAGATGTCATACACAACAGAAGCAGAAAGAAGGGTGAAAATGCAACGGCGCCTGGTGATGACATATGCCCAGCCTGCGATCGTAGCTGTGTATTAAGGATTGGCCTCTTTAGTCACACAAGAAATTGCAAAGGGAAAAGATCGTCTCTCGAGACGTAAAATGCCACAGATAATAAAAGTAATATTGGTTAAGATTATTTAAATAAGTATTAGTGTTATATAAAGGGACAATACTGAAATAAGGTTGTAGTGTAATATGATAGTACAGAAATAGGCTTGTAGAATTGTTTGGTATATGATGGGAAGCATGGTCGAGAGGCCAAGTGCGCTTGATCTTGGCTTGTCTTGGCCTTCTAGAAGGGGGCTCGAGCGCCTAAAGGCAGCACGGAAAACCAACTCCTAGATACCCCCTCCCCCCACTGGTCCACAAAGCGCTCTGAGTATGCTATAAGCGTGAAAGTAGCCCTATATAAAAGCTATATATGATATGATAGTACAGAAAAAGTTCATAGAAATAAGTTTGCAATGTTGTATGATAGTATTGAAAAAAAAGTTTGTAGTGACATTAGTGTGATATGATTGTACAGAAAAATGTTTGATTTACTGTGATGTGGTAGCTTATGATAATCTGAGAGATAAGTTTGATAGATGTGATGGAGATTGTGTGATAGAATATTATCCTTCTTTCCTCCTTGGCAGCTCATTCGAAAACTTCAACTTCGCAACAAAGAGTCGGACACAGTAAGAGCTCGTCAACACTTGATCGTAAGTAGAAATAAATTGACACAACTTTGGCCTTTAGGTTCTTCCAAATATATGTCTCACTAAGGAAAACATAACTCTTGATCAAGCTTTAGTGCTATCAAAATGGATCATTCAATCAGTAGCACACCGAGGGGGAGGACAGGTCGAGCAGCAGCCCCAAGTGCTAAAATGGGTGGCAAAACTTTTGCACGAAATATTAAATCTGTCGCTACGTTCTTTAACTTCGTTTACATTTACGGACACGACAGGCCTAAATTGTGCCGACGTACCTCAAACTCACTATCCATGTCTTATGTTAGGTTATAGGTATACTAACATAAGACATGGGTATACTAACATAAGACATAGGTAAACTAACATAAGACTTGGGTATACTAACATAAGACATAGGTAAACTATCATAAGACTTGGGTATACTAACATAAGACAGATATAGTAACAGATACCTATACGTTTTCTACAAGCCACTAAGAGAGAGTCAAATATTACCTGATGAAAGACGATTTGATTTAGATATGACGTCATAATTCATGATGTTTGAATATATCATGACATTGTTCGCTTAATAGATTGTTATTGAGTGTTTGTGCGTTTTTCTATGGTGACTGTGGAAAGAGGTTAGCGCTTTACATATAATGTGACTTTGAGTTTTAAGTATACCCATGTCATATGTTACTATACCTATGTCTTATGTTAGTATACCCATGTTTATGTTAGTATACCCATGTCTTGTGTTAGTATACCCATGTCTTGTGTTAGTATACCCATGTCTTATGTTAGTATACCAATGTCTTATGTTAGTATACCCATCTCTTTATAAATGTGTTTTTGTTGTTAGAGACACTATATACGCACACATATAAATAAATACACTGGGCCGACCTTAGGCATAGGAAAACTAGTCAGCGAAGGCCTCCGATTGTTGGGAGACTCGCGCAGGAAAAAAATTGCGAAATATGGATAAAATCTTTGACTCTGCGTCTACCAGCCAAGCTCAACTATGATTCAAGGCTTGGTGACAGTGGAAATGTTTAAACTGCATATGTTAAAAGACCTTTGTTTCTTCCTTTTGGTGAAATATCGAAACGTTATTTCTAGTCTGGTGATTATGAATCACTTTGAAACACTTTCGTACTATGGAACGCTGTATGAATTTAACTTATTTAACTAATTTGTTGACAGGGAACGTTTTTAACTCATCGAGAATTTCTATTTCATTTGGGGGCCAGCCTATTCACTTCATAAAGGCCTCCAACGTAAGGCCGGCCCTGATATACAAGTAGACACTACTTAGATATACTACATGGTTCCCTCAGACGTCTGTAGAGATAATTCTCTCCTATTGTAACGCCAATCCTAGAAACTTATCCATGGTCACAGGTTAAGCATTCGTAATCAACCAGACGCTGCAGTGTTTTTAGCCTTCTTCCTACTTCTGATGTGCGCACCACTTGCGATACCTAATGCTCAACAGGTTTACAATATGGACATGGACTAAGTGACATTGAGGTCCTATATGCTACAAACTTCTCTTTGAAAGTATTTAATAGGTGCAAAGCCCTCAGCCCCCTGGATGACAAAGTGGTCATCGAACCACGATGGACGAACTATATTTAATGGGTGACTGGCTTCTCAAAGTGAAATTTTCACACAGGTTTAAATCACCGACATTCTCTATTTAAGTCAACGGAGCTCAAACAATATTGTGGCCAATAGTATGCCTCTCTTTCCACTTTGACTATTACTATGACCATATAACTTAGCACCCACACAACATTATGACATAACAATCATCACACAACAAATTGAAAATCACTATTGTTCTATACATTGAAAATACTTTGAATACAAACTCACATAAAAACCTATACATGTAAGCCTATCATTGCTTTCTAGGACAAACTAAAATGAACATGTAAAATGTGTCACAAACATGTAGCTCCTAAATGTCCGGCGCCAAACGACCACTGCGCTACAACGGTTGCGCGAAAACTTCCTGCTTCGTCTCCAAGGACGACGGTATACGGCGATGGGCAGGCTCCAAACCTGGGACGTTTGAGACGTCAGTCCAGAGCGCATGCTACACGACCAGGCAGTAATCATTAGGTTTGGTATACTATTTATACTTGACACTTAACTTGAAGATTTATAATTACGATAATTTTTGCTAGGCTTCACTTCAATTGACCTAAAACGTATTTTCAGGGATCTGGAGTCAGCGAGGCCAAAACTGGATTCACTGCTAAAAGAGATTGCCCTAAAACTCTACCCGATGTCTATATATCTCAAGAAGCTCTTCAGCGCTTGTCCACTCAAGAGGAGCTACTCCCCAACCCACAAGCCAGCTCAACTTGTGTGGATCCTGAAAGTTTTCGACCAGCGGTTAAAAAACGAACCATCAAAGCCAATGAAAAATTAGACAATAGCTCCACAAAACGCGTTACTTCGACTGGGGATGTTCACGGCCAGGAAAAATTCAAGATTAACACCGAACCATTTCTGGAGATAAACGTTAGTCAAATCGAAGATTGTCTAACGGAAGACACTAAATCATTCCTCCATGGTAATAGTGAAGATTCTGGGTGTTTTTCTTGTGATTCCAAACGGAAATGCAATCTCTCAGAGCAGCACGGAGTAGTCGATGATAACAATGTAAAGCACAAAGTTGACACGTGTGGCGCTTGCAGACAAGATATGCCAGTCAATCAAAACGGTTTGTGCAAAAATTGCTGGAACAAAATCAAAATTGAACACAGGGATGAACTCGGCGGTACTCTTGGTGATTTTAAAGCTTATGCAAAATGCATCGCTCATAGTGTTCGAAAAATTTTAGATTTAAAGCCAGCAAAGCCCGAAAGTGAGGAAATAGCTATGGAGGAAAATACCAGCGAAACGGGGCAGATAACCAACGCCAACGTATTACATCGTTGTCCTACTGATATCTCGCCAAAGTCTAAGTTTAAAGTTGCACTCCCTGCACGCTGTCAAACACTCGATGGAGTGTCTCCTTTTACTCACGAAGTCCAGAAGCTATCAACTCACTCCGCGGGCGAACATTTCACTGGCCTAGCAGAAGTGGAACTCGTAGAGAGGAAGAAACTGCAGAGAACAAAAAGCGTAAAGAAAGCGGAAGTGAATAGCAGCGAGACAGCCACGGTCAAGGTTCCACGACGTAAACTAAAACATGCAACGGAAAGATCGAAAACGGAAGTTGATATAAAGCAATATGAGGAACATCAAAAACAAAATAGAAAACCCAATGAAAATAAGCAGCCTCTTTCTCAAACTTCCGTTGAGGGAACACCAGTTGATCCACCTTCAGAAAGAAACATCAAAAGTCGCCTAATGCCTTACAGCAGAAGTGTGACGTCACCACTGAAGACCACACGGTATAAGAACGTCCAAATCCATGATCTACACGACAGTAAATCTGCGACCAAGTTAACCAAGAGGTCATCTAATTTACGAAAAGGAAAGGTTAATTTGTCATTAGCAGACGTGAGATCGGACGAGGTCAGTAAGATCGATACAAGACGTCGAGCCACGTCCTATGACGTAGTAGCAATGTCCAGCTCGCGATATAATGATGTGGATAGTGGTGAAGAAAGACCAGTACGCAGACCGAAACAGGTTTCTACTTCCGTACCAGTAAAGCCTTTGCCTAAAGCTAGGACCAAACTCCCCGTCAAGCAGACAGTCTCATCACCTACATCAGAACAAATCTACAGTGGCGTTACATTCAGGCAAGCCTCCAAGCCTGCTGAAGCACCGATCCCGGCTCCTCGAACCGATAAAAAAATGATCCCAGTTTCAGAAAAGGAAGACATCTATTGTAAGGGGGTTCAACATTTACCCGTTGCTTTAGAGTGCCAGTTGAATACATTGCCAGTGGCGCCGACTGTATTGAAAGAACCAGTCATTAGTAAGAGTTCGTGCCAGTACTTCCATCCCCTGGAAACTCTTTCCTCGGTTAGAGACCGCGCTCATGAAAGTAAGCCTTCTATCCACGTGAGGAGTAGCCATTCAGATGACGCTTTGCTCAGGACTCAAGCAGACGTGTACTATACAAAGAAGGGAGTGAATGGAGAAACGGATGTCGATACAGGACTTGTTCATCATTTCTCCAAGAGACAAACTGCAAGAAGTCACGTGCTGCCGTACTACGATTTCCCGTCTGGCCAAAATATTTACACTATGAGTGGCGACGTAACAATTTCTAGCAGCTCCAATAGTGGCACCAGTTTGAAGAGTGAGGTCAGTGACGTCTACACTGGAGGTTTCCTTAAAGAAGAGCCAATCTACGAACACGAAAGCAACGGGGATAACAGCTCGGTCAGTTCCGTTGGTCCGATTTACTTTGAACCAACTTACGACGCCCCAAAACACGAAGCAAGTGACCAAGACATCTACACCGGAGCAGTGTTCAGCACTAACAGAAACGCAAACGGCAGCATGAACAACTCCACTCGCCCTTTACTTAACAGGGTGTCTCGGTGCACCAGAGGAAAACCCAGAATAGATCGAGTATTAGATCGCAACATGGAAATCACTGGCGTCCTTCAGCACAAGATCAGAGCACACGCCTATCAGCAGGAAGAGCTCAACCGTTCCAATAATAGCAACCAAGCCCCCTACTATGACTTCAAAGGAGAGGAAATCCCACATCCCACTCCAAAAATCACTTTAAGTGATAGCTCTTCATACACAGGATTCACATTTCGTTATCAAAAACAGCCATCTCCCCAGCCCAAGAAAGATTTTCAAAAGAATATTGATTTCTCCAAGTATGAAATACACGAAACAGCCAACACGGGTTTCTTCTTCCAATCTCCTAAGAAAATCGAATCAGATGAAATCTGGTATAGAGGCCCATACCTGGCAACACACCTCCCTCCTTCAACACTGGCACAGCAAGTAGAATACCCCACTGTCACCAAGCTCTCGCCGGCCCAGGATGACGACGACTGCTATACAAACATCATTTGTCCTAAATTTAGAAACAGCAACAACAACTATACAGACGATGGTAGCAGTGACCTCAACAATAACCACCTGTATAGTGATGACTACACCCCTGATCCTTCAGATGCCAAAGCTGCCACAGAAAGTGGCTTTTACGAAGAGGCCTCTTCTAAATTTGCACCCCAAAACAATTTTTTTCTCAAGTCTGGAGTAAACGCCCCCCAATCCCCCCCTAACGTCTTCAGTGATCGAAGTTATTCTGAATCTCCTTCTAAAAACTATGTTTCCGGCTTGTACGGGCAGTCCGATTCAGATTACGCGCCTCCATTTTCTTTCAAAAACTCTCAAACTCCACCAAATATGTCTTCCTACAATAAAGCTCCTCAATCATTTCCTGAAAATATGTCATCCTTCTACACCGCCAGCAGTGGAGACGCATCTTATAACAAATATGAACAATCTCATCATAGAATCCCTTATGGTCCATCAGATGATTACTCTGACATGCCTAAACAACTCTATAACAATGTACCCGCGGCAGTATCTACAGAGAGGGACAGCTACTTCGACTACGCTGCCAGCCGTAATCCATCAGCTGGAATGTTTCTAGACAAAAAGCTGGACGATTTATCTCTTCCGAGGAAATCCCCACCAGCCTTGCCCGTAGTCAATGAGATCAAGAAAGTTGGTGGCATTGTTTGCCGTGACAACGTAGTCAATAAAGAAGATTATGCCGAAGATGTCAACAGAGATTTGATGGATGAGCCTGGAGCTTGGGTCTCGTTCAAGTACAGAGACGAGGAGCCAAGATTTGTTAAAGAATTGGCTGGTGGCAGAGGAACTAAAGTCAACACTACCAAGGAGACAGTTGGGAAACTAGCGAAAGCCGTTGAAGAAAGTTCCTACGCTCACAATCAAATGTACGACAATATGGGAGCTAGAAATAATTGGCGGGAGATGAATCAGGATCATTCAGCAAAAGTAAAAGAGGCGTCCCGCCACAAGACACCGACAAAGGTGGAGAAAAAAGAAAAAACTGTTTATCGCCCAGCGGATCAGATCCCAGAGAGAGCCATGGGGAAACGTACTCAGCATCCAAGCAAACCTGCTGTAGCAACCACCACATCAGCAACACCGCAGCCTATTCCCCCAACAATCTTGGACGGCAATAACAATACAAGCCAACCAGAAAGCACTCGCAATCCATGTAAGTTGACAGGCTTAATAAGATATTGTTCACTTGTTTAATTGATTCATTATTTCCAATGTGGAAGCTAACGTCCTGTTACGTCTAATTTCAATAAGAGTTTGAACAGCTCCTTTAATAAGATCTAAAGCGTAAAGGCAAATTGTTAGCAATCAAATAAAAGCTCACATAAGACACGCATATGTAGTCTTGGAGGCCACTAAAAAGTACATTTTTAAAATTTCAATTCCCATCTTACACTAGACTCAAACTCAAACTTTTATTTTGCTTTGCAATTCTGTGGTTGACAAATAAAAATTCATCTTAGAAAATCGATTGCACAATAATCCAAAGTGGGGGAACTACATCTATAAGAGAAATCTTCAGACGACTAATCGTAAACAAAATAAAAACATTTCCACTGAAAATCGGGGGGATAATTATTTTTAGATACCTATCTCGAGGTTCAACTACTGAATGCAAAGTACCGGCATTGAAAAATCAAGACTTGACATATTATAGATCTAGACTCCAAATGTCAATTGTAGACAGACGTTTCATATTATTCCCTTGCCCAGGGCCGGTCTTAGCCCACTGCAACCTATGTGGTCGCGGTGGGCCCCGCGCTTTATAGGCCCCGCGCTAATTCAATGTGTAATTATTAAATTGCAAAATATATACGAAAAATTCCTGGAGATCTCCTGAATTTATTAAAATCTCCTGAAAACTCTTAAAAATCTCAAGAAAAATAGACAAATTGTCATTTGTGGGTGTCATTCATTGCGGAAAACGCCAATCCTACGCGCGATAAAAGAAAAAAGGCATTGTCAGCTTTCATGTAATAAAATGTAATAATCGGGCGAGCTTTTACTTTCATCGGTAGTTCGAATACTTTATTTACATTTATAGTTACTGGCATATAAATATGCCATTGGTTACAGGGTTCGTAAGGTACAGATCGCAATTTCTAACTTAGTAAAGAATGAATAAAATTGAAAGGCAAATCTTAATTTTCATTTATTATCCTTATTCCCATACAGACTGGGCCCCGCGCAATCAGTTTCGCATAGGGCCCGCATTGCTAGGACCGGCCCTGCCCTTGCCACATCTTTTTTTGTCAATTATAACTCTCATTGAGTGCTGTTAAACATTTAATAAGCCTATGTGTAATAACATGAAAAGAAAAATACGTATAAAAAAATAAACTTTGAAAAGAAAATGTTTTTTATTATCAAATCTAACAACGCTGTGCCTATTGAATCTCAGTGCAGACTTAACAATTGCAAGAATAAACTTAAGAAAGGTAGACATGTGAGATTTAAGCCAAAAATTGTTTCAAATTGTAAAAAAAAATAAAAAATGTATGCGTTTGTTCTCACATCCACTAAATCACAAGGCCACGTCAACATTCTAAAAGCACTGAGATTATTAGGAGACTGCTATCAATACTAAAAAATTTTTTAAAAAAAGTAAAGTTACGACTTATAGGGCAGATGATGTAAAGGTCGTTTCTGTGGCCCACGGATAACGATGATGCTTGCACAACGACCAACCGCCTTTACTTTCCCCAACTAATGTAAGGTACCCATTAGAGCCGGGTGGACTATGAGGCGCCCTAAGGATCCCGAATCTAGCATCATCCTTTGAACAATTAGTTCTGTAATATATTAATGTTAAAAACCTGTTCAAATTTCTGTAAGTGGCCGCATATTTATCCATGCCGTAAGACTCCTTAAATATACCCTGCACCCAAATTCATTCTATCAAGTGTAATGATTTAACTCGTAGGGTCTTAGGGGAATTTCAATTGGTATAAATGTAACTGAAAATAAGTATGTTGATATCATAAAGACACGAACGAATGTTGTACAATTTAGGGTTTGAATTCTGGACGTTCGACTTTTTGTTGCTATCAGTTTTATAACACATGTATGTATGTTGATATCGGCTGATAAGATAGAAAATCTGCTTAGTGTCTTGTGTTCAAACTGCATTTGTATTAAGACCTCTATACTTATGTTTAAGGCCAGGCTAAAACCTGTATGTCTTTTTTTTTTTCTTAATTTAAGTCATGATTCGAATAGTATTGAGCCAGGTTTTAGACCTAGAGCAAAAGACACCAGACATAAGTTAGTTGCCAGAAAGTCTGGCAATAAACATGAGTAGCTCTTTGAAGTGTTGCATGAAAGTTGAGATTGATGACTGGTGTATTCTCTCTATGTGGACAGCCAGATCACGACACTGACAAAACACACAGGATCAAATTGACACGGATGAAAAGGTCTTTGGGCGCCAACGAGACTGGGGAACGCGAGAAACTGCTGTTTTGACGGTGTCGGGAAGATGGCAGACTCCAGAGCAGCTTTGTCTTAACTACCGCTTTCGTCCTTGCAGCAGTTTGGTCCGCTGTCACCTGGTTACCAAATCAAGTCAACGACATAGTGAAAAAATGGCTGTGATGGTCAACTAAATACAATCTTGTAGCTTGCAAGTAGGTGCCAGTAAGTTTTGTGTAGGTGAGCATGCCATCAGGGAGAAATTAGATTTTTTTTTTAAATGGTCCCAAAATAAGTTCCCCCGGTTTATTACAATGACGCTTGTCTGGTTTCTTTTGCTAATGTTTAAAATGTTTGTAAAATGTTTTACATGTTTCGGATGTTCCTTCAGAGTTGAAGATAATTACTTCCTAGTCCAAACCTCCCGCAGGACGACGGGGGATGGGAGCGGGCAGGGTTTGAATCCGGGACCATCGATAAATCTGAACGACATTTCAGCGCGCAAACCGCACGACCAAGCAGCCATCCTGGCCATCCATAATGTGCTTCCAAAGCATTGGTTGAAAACGAAACCTGAATAATGTTATCCCAAAGAAATGAATTTCTAGGTTTAATGCAAACTTATTATAAAGACTGAAGATAACTTAAGAAGAAAAAAAAAAGGTCCTTAAGCTTTAAACTAGTTATTTAATTTTGGGAGTCTAATTCTGTTGGTCTTAGCGGATAGCCTTAAGTGGCACGTAAATGTGTGTGTTATTAGCTTTTAAACAATTGCGTTGTCACACGAAAATAAGAGTCCAAGTTGAACTAGAATTAATTGATTCAGATGTTGAAACTTCCATGTTCAATGAAACATTAAAAAAATGGATTTAGAGGACATGAAATTTAAAATATTTAGAGTTGCTGCAGCAGGCTACCAATACTTGATGCAGTTTTGATACAAATTTTATATCGACCTTTTAGTGATCACAATCATAAATCTAGGTTTAAAAACACAATGTTATCATAATCATAAACCTAGGTTTAAAGATTGTTTTACTTCACAAAGCCATGGAGTCACAAATCATTACCATTTTGAAGAAAATATTTTTGTCATGTTTAGCACCGTTTATTTTTTTTATTTAGTAGATCTACTTATTGGAGTTCAACTGATTTATTCAATTTTTTATTTTTAGCATCTGCCAAGACCCCGTCCAAACGTTCTAGATCTAGTCAGAAAGTCAGCAATATTTCCAAAACTAACTCCAAGAAGGTGGTCAGTCCAGAAGAAACGAAACAAACCTCAACTTCTGTCCTTGTGGATGAGATGGTGTTTGTTTCACCAAAGAACGGGGAGAAACAAGCTGCTCAATCTGTCCAGTTAGCTACTGACCAAGAATCTGACACCGCTCAGCCAGAGACGAAATCAATGGATTGTGCAATTATGTAGCTCTGTTTTATGCTGCTTTTGAAAATCTAGTAGTAGCCTTCGGAGTCCCCCCTACCCATTCAATGTAGTTGTAGCATTTAAAATCATATTCATAGTCTAATTAAAAATTATTCCCCTTTGGCCTGCTTATTTAAAATAAAAATTTAAAAAAAAAGTGGAATAATGTCATCTAGCTTATTTTTCCTAGCAATGTATAGAGTTGAAGAAGTGACATCTTTTTCTTTTGTCCCTAGTGTCTATACTGGAATTTAAATAAAAGCATATTAAAGTTCACTGGTTTTCTGTGACTACTTTTCTTGCGTTCAGGTTTGGCTGTGACTACATTTCCGTTAAACACTGGAACTAATTAACCACACTGTGATCACAAAGTTAACTTCCACTAGACAGTCATGAAACCAAATAGAACAAATTGCAGTTCGAAATTCTTTAATATCTATAAACAAAATCTCTTGAAAACATTATGCACAGATATTTGCTCACAGGTCTTTGGAATGAAACTAGTGTTTTTAAATGAAAAAAAAAAACTCTCAAAATATAAAAACAATGAAAATCTAAGAAGAGAATTTTAAAATGCCAAAATATTTGCATCTAAGTTCTTAGCTTGACCTCAATGACCTAGAAATTAATTACTTTACTCCTGAATGGTTTCCAGTGTGTACAGTCAAGTACTGAAACATTCTGAAGCACACAGTCAAATTAGAATGGATTTTTAAATTAATAAATAAATATTCAAACTCATGTCTGTGTTGTGATCCAACTGATCACCAATACACTGTAGTTCAGTACCCGTACAAAACTCATTGCTATCCAGAGTGCAGGAGATTGAAAAAGAAATGAACTAAAAAAATCAACCATTTCATTATGTGGCTTTGATTTATTGAAAAACACTCCCAACATTTCATCAACAATGCTATACATTGTACTAGAAAACAAAACACAACACAACAACATATTGATCATTTACTTTGTTAACCTAGAGAAAAGCTCCAGCTGCTAATATGCACAATCAACTTTGAATTCTTCAGGCAATTATTCACAACCTATAATTTGATGTTTCTAAATGAATTCTAATAGGAAGTTGGCAGTTCAAGCACGTACTATCATTTAATAAATAAATTTGAATCTGAGAAATCTGTTAGCAAAGAATACATGTCATACTCCATGGAGTACAGGTATGTAGCCATTCTGTGCTAGCATAGTGAGTATGTTCAGTTTGTGTGTAGTATCCAGTAGAAAGACTAACAGTTAGGACTCTATCACTGGTTCCTCTTGAGAGTTGATACTGGCCAATATTCGAGCCACTTCATTTCTTTGAGTATTTGTCATATGTTGAGTCATGGAGACTATGGAGTCCATGACAATATCTGGGTTACTTCCCATCATACTGGAAATAGAAACAAAAGCAATCACTAGTGGAGAAATTATACCATACTTCAATTACAACTTACTAATACTTAGTACTAGTACAAGTCAGCTAGTTGAATGGCCATATCACAAGGTCCTCAGAGGAAGACAAAGAAAGCAATGGCAAGACAACATTGAACAATGGACTGGACTATCATTGAAAGAGATTCTAGTGATGGCTTAGAACAGAGGACTGGAGAGAGACAGATCGTAGATGTTCAATAGACTAAGGAATAAGTAAAGGTTAAAAAGTGTATAGATTCATCCTAGTAGTCCCACTATATACCAGCTAACTACTTGTTTGCTATGTAGATCTAAAATCTTGCTAAATTATCAGCCACTCTTTAATGACTACAAACTAATACAGTATAGTTAAGACTTAAACTTGCTAGCTGATTTACAAACCATCTCACTATTGAGCAAAAAAGAATTACAATAAACTTATCCAACTATCTAACTCACCTCCTAATTTGAGAGAGTACATGATCTCTCTGTAAGCACCTAATGTTCTCCATGACTGCACTGTTTTCCTCCATCTGAGATGTCAGCCAGTCAACAGTTAACTTGTCATCTTCATACTGATATGTCTGTGAGATACACAATTGAATTTGCTAATAAATACATCACCAGAAACAGCTTATTGATCAATATACATGATTATTTTGAAATATATTCAATATACTAGCAGTGTAGGACTTCAATTGAATGAATGGACAGTTTCTCTCACATCATTTATTCAAAGAAAACTTTGGGATTAAAAAAAAATATTAGATACAAATGAAGATTTCTGACTAGCTGATGCAGGCTAAGCATTCTGACAAGCTGATGCAGACTAAACATTGTGACAAGCTGCTGTAGACTAAACATTTCATTTTTTATTTTTTCCAGCTTTCAAAGTCTTGAATATGATTCCACTATTAAGATTTTGTCACTTAATTTAGGAATATTTTTTTTTTCATTTAAAGCATTACAGTGATAACCTCTTTTGACAAGACTGGTCATAGATAACTAAGTAGAGAACAAAACTTACATGTATAGCACCTCGGTCCTCAACAAACCATCTACTCAACATTGAATCTAACTGTGCCTGGGTTGAATCTGGAATGTGTTGTTTCATTAGACTTTTAAAATGTATCTCTAGCAGACGACGTCTGAGTCGCCAATAAAAGAATTCACGAGATTTGGACCACTCTAGAACTTTCTAGATGAAAGATACAAATGATAATTTTGTAAATAATATACAAATAATAAAATTGCATTTTATAATGTGTAGCATAGGTGTGTAGTATAATACATGATGGGGCTGCAGCAAATACTGCATTCCTCAAGACAAGCCTTATTATTATTATATATGTGATGTGATATATAGTTTATATTAGCATCCTGGCATGTAATTTGTTGGGCAACATGGTGTGAAGATGCAAGTGACTGTATGTAGCTTAGATCATTGTTGCTGGGCTTCATTAGGGAGACAGGGTTATTGACCAAAATCAAGCTTATATAATTTGAGAAAGTAAATATATGTACATATATATATAATTTTAAAAATGTATTAACAAAAATTTTATAGAATTTTTAGTGAATGAATGTAAGTAATATGTGTATCTCCTATAGGAGTATTAAAGTAGATGAGTTGAAAGAGCTGAATGGGCCTGACAATCAACATATGACATTGTCTCCTTCATTTCTTACAGTGATACAGCCTTTCTCCTCCATTCTGCCTGGTGTGTCGTGGAGATCAGCAAAAGTGACAGCTACTGAGTGATATAATGATGCTAGATGGTCTTCCCTTTCTTTGAGCTCAGTTTCTAGCCTGGCTTTGATATCTGGAGTCAGACCTGGACTCGAGATTTTCTCAATCAGTTTCTTGGCTTCAACATCTAGGCGACCTATACATTTATCCAAATCTTTTCTGCGGAACTTGATTTCCACTGTTCCTTCTGGTTCCAGAACACCTCCCCTGTTAAAGACAACAAGCAAAGGTCACAGACAAATATATATATATATATATATAGATAGATAAATATATATATAGATAGATATACATATACAAATATAATCAAAGTTTAAGAGCTCTATCTAAAATAACACCTCTGCTATCAAAAACTACAGGCAAAAGTTTGTTTCTACTAACCTTGAGAGACTGTCTGCATACATTTCCATGTAGTCTGGATTAATGAGTGGATCCACAACCACCCAGGAGCCACCTCTTAACTCTCCATAGGGTGGGATGTAGACAAATATTGGTTGTGTGTACTCTCTAATGGCATCCACAATGTAGGAGCCAAACTTCAGCACTTGATCATACATATCTACAGCAAAATTTTTTAGTCAAATATTTTAAATCATTTAAATGGTAATTTTTGTAAAAATTGAACAGCTTGATCCTTAAATGAACACAACACAAAAATCTTTTGATTTCTTATGATCTGTAATTTATTTTTAAAAAATCGATAATTTTCTTTTTTTCTGTTGAAAAAAAATTGCAGACTTCTTTTATATTAAGGTTTGGAATTCTTTTGTCTAGAAAAATGTTTAAAACAGTGAGACCTCCTAACCTTCATGGAGTTTGATTTATCATTCAATTATTTAACATGTCAATCCCCCATGGTCACTGGACCTCTTGAATTATCTATTGGGAATCTACCACAAGTAACAAGAGTGTTCAAAGACTGAATCATACAAAATGAGTAGCTATTTAAAAAATCCTTAAAGTCTTAGACTTTACTTTAGATTGTGCCAAGTGATAGATGAAACCTTGAAATCTTTGTTCAGACCATTATGTTAAAGTTACTAAAATAGAATTTTTCTTTTGTTAAGTAAATGACTTAAAGCATTTAATTTATAATATTAAATGAGTCCTAGCAATGGAATTGAGAAGCTACAAAAAAAAATCCCTGGTATCACATACAAAGACTGCATCACAAAAGTTTGATATTTGATATTTTGGCACATCGGCACAATTTAGGCCATGTCATGCCCACATCACAAAAGAAGAGACTGTATAAGTTCAGCGACAGGACCCCATGAATGATGATCTGCTAGCTACCAGTACAAGTAAAAAAAAATCAAACTAAAACTCTATGACCATATCACAGGATCCTAAAACCTTCCTTCAGAGATCAGTAACAGGAAAAAGAAGAAGAGGCAGACAGAAAGTGATGAGATGACAATATAAAAGAATGGAAGCGCTTTCATTAAAAGAGATTTATCAAAGGCAAAAGACAGGAATGGAGAAAGATGGTCAACAGATCTTGCGTGGCGCCTCAACAGACTTAGAGAAAGGTGAAGGAGGTGAATAATATATTTATGCGTACCATGGTCTTTGAGGAACAGCTAACAATAGCTGGTTAAGCAGAAATGATGAAGTATACATTTATATAACTAGTTGTTTTTTTTAATGTCCTAATTAGATCATCTCTACAAACCTTTCATGCCCCCAGAGAAACCTCTCCAGTTAGCAAACATAAATAAAGGCAGTTCTTCCCTGGAGAAATCCTTGATAGCTTGTGCAGTTTTGTAAGCAGAGTCTGGGAACCAAACTTGTCCTGCTTGTTGGATAACCTGAACAAGGAGAAAGGCTTCAAATAAAGCAGAGATTGAGAGAAAAAAAAATCTAGAATTATCTATAACTGACGGTCAACTGACCTTAGATTCAGAATCAGCATTAGCAGGGTCGGCAGGTATGTGAAGTTCTACAGAGCGGGTCTCTACAGCAATCACACCTACTGGTATACCACCAAGCCTAACAAAATGTTAATTAATAAATACATTTAGTCCACAATTGTTTTTTTCTATAACCCTTTAAGTTACTGTAAAGAAGGAGGCTGGTTGGTGTCATGGAGAGGTATGGCGAGAATGAATGCGAAGTGTTGCACGTGTTGTTAACTGAGTGATTAAGTCTTCGTTGAATGTGCGAGAGAATGTGTTAAGTCAGTAAGGTCTTGCGCCCGGTCCAGGAAGGTTGGACGTTTACTTCCCGGACTGGTATTTATGCATTTATAAGTTGATGGACTGGTGTTTCATGTATTTCATAAGAGTGATATAATTGTGTGCTTTATTAAGTATTAAAGTATTATTCATGAATATAAGGAGTTAGGGTTGATGTATATTAAGTGTTCATATTTGAGTTAAGCAAGTATTGAATTAAAATTGAGTAACCAAGAAGTACCAAGCAAGTATTATTTAATATTCAAGAAACCCCTAGTGAGCCAAGTTAAGAAACACAACAATAACAAGAGAGACAAGCAGCAGCAGTATATATATAAATTTGACCCCCTGACAGTTGGTATTTATAAAGAACTGGACCATTTATTTATGTTAGGGTAAGTGCTGTATGGGTGTTTTAAATGAGAGATCATTCAAGCACAACTTTCTTCACAAGGTAACTAGAAACTACTAAGTCCACAAAGATATACAAATAACTAACTTTAATACAGAATATCTAGTCTTATCTTGTATGATTCAAAAAAGAAGATGATTACATCCTACACGTCATGCATTTAGTCATGCATATTAACCAATGACCTAAATTCTGCCATGTCACTGCTTTTCTTGGCTAGCTTGGGCAACCCATTCCATGCTCTAATAGCACTCAGGAAGAAAGAGCATTTGTACAAATTTGTCCTAGCATATGGAACAAGGAATGTGCCTTTATCTTTGTGTCTTTCTGAGTATTCTATTACATTTTGTTTTTGTAGATTATGGTTCAGTGTAATTTGTATAATAGCTACTTTACTTTTAAGTCTTCTATCAGGTCACAGTTGAGTTTCTGTCACTTACCTTTTTCTATCCTAATTGACGGATACTATCGTTGATTTGAACTCATTAAATTAAATTAATGTTTGATTTCAAAAACTTTCCTTATATAAAAGAAATTGCATTCCCCTTTAATTCTGTACCAAGTAAAAAACATTTTCTGATAACAAATGAAAACGTTATTGAAGCGTAATAAAAAAAAAAGTAGTGAAATAAAGAATTTGTTGAAGTGAAGAAAATAATTATGGAGTGAAAGAGTTTAACAATGTAGTCACCATAATATTGTGAAAAAAAAATTTTTGTTTACAATTAAACATAATTTAAAACAATATGCTAGCTAGTAGGTGGCAGCAAGCCAAACAAGAAATACAAAGAGAATTACCTAGCTCTGCCTGCTACTACAGTCTGTGCCCAAGGCTGCATTATTTCATCAAAAGAACCATCATCAAAAAACCCAGATTGAACCTTGCCATTATCTAAAACAAAAACCAATCAGACTTGATGCACTCAGTCATGGGACACCACATACAAATTGCCACAATTTGAATTGATGACAAAATGTAATATTAGATACTGGTAAATACAAGAGTTTATCCTATTTTCAAATGATGACACCATATTTAACTATACCTCTTCTTCCAGCTAACATAAACCTTGGGTCATAGGGAGCTCTAGTTGGACAAAACTCCACTGGTCTGTCTATAGGATCTAGTGGCTGAATGATTGGCAATATGCCAGCTTTTTTCTGTAGGGTGAAATTTAAACAAGTCAAAAAAAAAGTTTTTTTAATTACAATTTGAATTTGAAAAACAACAAAATATATAAACTTTAGGTTACTTATATTGGACAAGCAATTTTACATTCTCATATAGGACAACTAATCAAACACTCACGGTTCTCATGTAAGACAACCAATGTAACACTTTACAGACTCCCTCAAAGTCATCTGGTACAACAGCATGTGAGACTCCATTGTTATGCATAATTTGAATACCTCCAAGCTGACTGTTGCTAGTGTATACCTCCCGACCTAAAACCTAAAGAAAAGAGTATATGGTTTTTTTACTACAGTATTAGACGAAAAAAAAAAAAAGTTAATCAGTCTAAGTCATGTGTCTCCAATATTAGAGCCAGAGTTAAGAATAGAAGTTCAAAGTTCACCTTGTTGAGGGCACCAGCACCTGTGAGTATTATGAAAGAACTCTCCACCTGAATGACTCTTTGACCCAGACGAACCAAATAAGCTCCAATACCAATAGCTCGGCAGGACACCTGAACACAAATTAATTATTATGTGTATACATTTATTGTAATATTTTTTATTATTTTATTTTAAAATTTTTAATAAACCTAATTTTTCATACAATTTATTAGGATTTAGAAACAAAACAAATGTTTGTACAGTTTACAGTCTAGACAAATTTCTTTTTCTACATTTCACCAATATATTGTTTCTACTGCTGTTATCAATGTTTTCTATAAGAAAGGGTCGACAGGACACAGAAAGTATATATTTTAGAATTTAATAAAATGATTCAATGTAAAAGTTAAAAAGAACAAGTTCCTTAATCCTTGAAGGATCTACTTATTGACATACATTCTGGGACACTGACAAGTTTTTTATCTTCCTTTTGATTTACAAAGGAGCACCAGACAGAACTTTACACAACTATTTTGGGGACGTTTTGTGAAATCTAGGAATTTTTGTTGGCTTACAAGGAAGGATATAAATTTTGAAACCAGGTTTATTATTTTTTTTTTTTTTTTTACTGATAAAAACAATCTGTGTGAAGTAACTATTCAAAAGAAGGATTAGGTCTTTTAGCCCTGACTCAATATCACTTGACTGTAGAACTGTAAGTACCTACCAAATTGATGGTGACTACTTCATTATAAGCTTGTGATGTCTCCCCAGCAATCATACCAGCCATGCGTAGAGACTCTACACCAATACCATCTTCTTTACCTAGTACAATATAACAAGTGAAACTTGAACTGATAGTTTACCTCTTTAGTAGACAGAGAAAACATAACGATTGGTTTGAAAGAAATTACTTGTGCGTAACTTTATTGCTGTCTAAGGTTAGATCCAGCAACTCACCAATGATGTCAGTTATTTTATAACGAGATTCTCCCTCATCTTCAATCAACTCGGCTCTCACTGAATTTAAAATGCTGACCTTCTTGAAGTCATCAGGACGGAGGTACAAGTATTTGAAACCCTAACAAATCAAATAATTTGTTACAATTCTAAAGAAAACAATGAAAAAGTTTAAAACTAAAATAGTTACTTTCATTTCTATGCATTTATTTATAAAAGAAATCACAAAGAGATGAGAAATAATTTATATGTCTATACTACAATGAAGACACACACACAAAACTGAATTTCAAAAATAAGTATGTTACCTTCTCAGGGTCATTGGCATCAAACCAAGCAACTCTAAACAGATGCTTCAGTTCTTCAGCCATTCCAATTCTAGCTCCACTATTAGCAGAAATATACACTCTCGGAATGCCCAATTTTCTAGACAACTCTGAAGCTTTCTGTCAACAAATTAATTTTTATTTAGAACTAGAGACAACATTCTGTGTACAGAACTAAAAGTAACATTCTGTGCGCACAACTAAAAGTAACATTCTGTGCACACAACTAAAAGTAACATTCTGTGCACACAACTAAAAGTAACATTCTGTGCACAGAACTAAAAGTAACATTCTGTGTACAGAACTAACAGTAACAGAACTGGAGGTAACAAAAAACACAGTAAAAAAAAAACTAGAACAAGATACATGACTATTCTGTAATTACCTTGAAAAGTAAGTCTTCTAAAGGTCCAAAAGAACCAATCTTGAATGTCATATCATTAGCAATTAAAATAAGATCTCTACCCTCAGGGAATTCTGGTGTTTTGATGGTCATTTTCCATGCAACCATGCCAATCTGAGAGCAAAACAAAACTAAATTAAAACAAACAATATCAATAGAAGTGCTGACACCAATAGCATGTGAAAAAGTTTTGTATCCTGGCATATGGATTGGTTGTATTTTGTATTAAATCTTTAAGTCTGAATCTCATATCATCATATGCATTTGCATGTTAGTATATGGATTCTTTATTTTATTAAGTCATATTGCTCATTTTTTAAACTTATTCTTTTCTCCTAAAGTGACTGTCACTTAGACTCAAGTGGATAGGCCTTTTCTGATAGGAGAAAGATTTTAAGCAACATATCTTAAAATTCTTCTTCATATAAGATCTTCACATCCTATAAGCTTCACTACTTTAAGATGCAAATTAGAAATTAAAAATCTTCTACTAGCCATTAGTTTTTCCAAGATCTAATATGAACACTACTTAGGCCAGACATGTCAGATATAGTCATGTGATCATGCAAAAGTGTCTAGAGATGTTGGGTTTAAAAACACCTTCGGGGACCCTTATAAAGAGCGGTGTCACAATCAAGATGGTTCGGTTTTAAGTCTAAGTCAAGACACTACACGAGTAAAAGACGAAGTCATGATTCAAGATCAAGCCTGGTACAGCAAATCCAGTGTGAAGTTGGTTTGGAACCACCCAGTGCAAGGTGGAGAGGCTAATAGAGTTTGATAAAGCGGAACATGAGTTGATACAGCCTTACAGTTAACAGTGAAGCATGTTTAGTCAGTGTTAAGTGTTGCCAATGGTACAGTATTGGTTGTGATTGGTTGTGGACATTAAAGTGTAACATTATTTTTGGAGCCCTGAGTTATCAAGTTTTTTGAGTTGGTAGTGTTGTGTGGTGTAGTTTGAAGAAAGCCTGGATAGAGTCTTTACAATATGAAAAAACATATCTCTTTGAGTATTTTATTAGGTCATGTTTTTAAATTACTGAATTTTGATTTAGTGCTTTATGCATTCTTAATTCAGAAGAGTAGATCTAAATTAAACATGCTTACATAAAGCTAGTACATTTACTTTTGTATAAATATTGAAATTAGATTTAGAATCTAGTAAATTAGACACTAAGGTAATCCTTGATTAACAGTTTGAGAAGTCAGACAAAATGAAATGAAATCTTATTTTGAAGGGGAGGACATGGAGAAAGAATGAGTAGAAAATACATTTAATAAAGAAAGTAAGTCAAATACATTAGTCTACACTTACCTACTACATAACTCATCAAATCAGTAAAAGTAAAATAAATTAAGTTGGCAGTACTAAGATATTTTAAAAATTGTGTTTCATCAAAAGAAAAAAAGATTGAAGGACTTTGTGTTTTATTCGGTAGAGTTTAGAAAGGCTTCAACAAGGTGTGAACCAGACACAGTTAAAGTTTACCTCATTTTCTCCAGGTAATCTGTTCTGAGTACACAAGTGGTTGTGACTATCTAGGACTAACTCAGTGCAGGAGATGAGGTCCAGTGGAGTCTGACTAATGTCCTTCTTGTATTTCTTCAAGTGAGACTCCCACTCCTTCAGCAGAGCCTGACGGAACATCTCAGGGAAGTCATACACATAGGTGGTGCCTGATGACTGGGCCTGGTAGCGTTTCAACTGTAAGTGATCTTTAGTCAAGTATGGTGTGCTGATGAGTAGACCATGGAGTGGACCTTGCTTGATTCCATATGCTTCAAACATTATCTGAAAAAAAAAAAAAAAAAAATGCAGCAAAAAAAAGATGTCATTGTTAAACTCAACAAACAAACAAATGCAAACTAAAAAGTCCTCTTACAATGTCAGCTTAACTCTTTCTCTCCTCATTGACGATACCATCATTAATTTGAACTCATTAAATTAAACTAATGTTTGATTTTAAAAAGCATGCATTTCCCTTTAATTCTATACCAAATATAACATTTTTTGATAACAAACGAAAACAAGGAGAGTGAAATACTACTGAGCAAAATGAAGAATTCTGTCGGAACGTGGAAAATAATTACTGAGAGAAAGAGTCAACTAATTCTTATTAAAAAGTCTTTTCATAATTTTTTTTTTAAAACTACACAACACCAAAAAAAAAGGATCTACATTCTACTTTTAGTGAAACATAGAACACAGCTTTAGCATAGTTAAGATATTCTATAGATGATATCATGGGTCTCAGTCTAAATGCTAAAAAAAAAACATGATGCACATAGCAAATATACTTCAACAATCTTACCTGTCCAGTCCTGGAGTCAGTGACTTCTTTGTATAAACTAATGTCCAAGTAGTAGCCACTTTCATTGGTGATAAATACTCTGATGGGAAAACTGAGACCAGTGCCAGCCATTCTGTAAATACAAATCACAGTACAAGTTAGATTATATAGAGTTATTGAATTACCTCACTCACTTCAGCACACCCCAGATCAACAGTACTAGTGTATAGTTTAGGCATGCCTATATAATACTAGTTGTGTCATGTAAAGCACAGGTTAAAAAATAAATTAAATATTTGCATAAACATTTCTTTTCAAAGTTATTAGTATGAGTGTGAAGAGAAGTTTGAGTGAGGAGGGAGTGAATGTGAGAAAGAGTGAGGAATTAAAAGATAGGAAATGGGAGAGGTACAAGTGTACAGAGGGAAGGAAAGAAGGAGGGAGTTATGGTAAGCACAGGCAGACTATTCAGTTGTTTGTCTTAGTCAGGGCCAGTCTTAGGCCACTGCAACCTATGCGGCCGCAGTGGGCCCCGCACTTTCATAGGCCCTGCGCGAATTCTAGGTGTAAACCATTTTAACTTATTATAAATTAAAGGATTCCTGTAATTCTCATGAAATTGCAAAATATATGAAAAAGTCATGAAAATCTCCTGAAATTATTAAAATCTTCTGAAAACTGATGCAAATCTTCTTTAAAAAAAGACAAAATTGTCATTTCGGGGTGTCATTCAATATGGAAAAGGCCAATCCTACTCGCGATTAAAAAAAAGGCATTGTCAGCTTTCATTTAATAAAAATATAACAATAAGGCGAATTTTAACCACAACAGAAAGTTCAAATATTTTATTTACTTTAATAGTCACTTGCATACAAATATAGATCTAAATCTATCTCGACCTCTTAAAAAAATTCAAAAGTGATGTTTTGCAAGTCGATAGTAAATATAAAAGGTAGATCTGAATGTTTATAGGCTTTTTATAGGAAAACTACTATCTACTGTAGATGGGTCGTAAAGTTAATTTGACATTGATTTTGTACTTATTAAAGTATGAATAAAATGCAAAGACGAATTTATTTTTTAATACAAAATCTTAATTTTCACTTATTATCCGTATCCCTACCCAGACTGG
Organism: Biomphalaria pfeifferi; assembly: GCA_030265305.1. Classification (NCBI taxonomy): domain Eukaryota; kingdom Metazoa; phylum Mollusca; class Gastropoda; family Planorbidae; genus Biomphalaria; species Biomphalaria pfeifferi. Next base: position 336,011 of record JASAOG010000260.1, read on the forward strand.
GCCCCGGGCAATCAGTTTCGCATAGGGCCCCGCAATCTGTAGGACCGGCCCTGGTTGTAGTTGGAACAAACAGAAATTAAGTTACATAATTAAATCACCTGATTGTAAACTTCAGTTCAGCATTTAAAACTCTCAGCTTCCATAGCCTTGACCCATATCTCATGATCATATTTCTAACAGTCTCCACCAACTAAATTGCAAATAATTAGAAAATATCTTAATACAAAGTGAAAGAAATTTCATTCAAAGTAAAAACTACAATCTGTAACTAGCAGTGCAAGCAAGTCAATCAAGTACAACAACCTCTTACATCTGTGTCTTAAAGTTATCTCACCTTGCCAGGTTCTGTTAAAGTCAATGTTGGCACAAAGTTTAAGAAGATATGATTGCAGTCAGTTTTCTTGGACTGTAACAGAAAGGTCAAGGGAAGTGTAAATCATTCAAAGACAGAACTACACAACTATAGAGTAAGTAATCATACAAAGACAGGACTATACAAGTATAGAATAAGAAATCACTCAATACAGAACTACACCAGTATAGAGAAAGTAATCATACAAATACAGAACTACACAAGTATAGAGTAAGTTAATCTCAATAGCAGAATGTATTTAATTCACCACAAGACTTGAAAAAAAATATTATGAAAACTATCTGTTTTGTCTTTAATTATTCTGTTGCCACAAGAAATTAATGATATTAACTAAGTCAATTGTGGTGCAGTCTGGTTTTTGTCTTTAAATTCTTTAGATGCGAGTCATTTCAATAAATGTTTCAAGAGTAATGCAATGACAATAACAGACAACTTATGAGCAACACAAAACAAAAGGATTTTAACACAATGGCCAAGTGAGAGAACGCAAACACTTTCAGATTTAAGAAAAAATAATTTACAAGCCTGGAATACATTGAAACATGTTACTACCTGCTGATTGGTCACGTCTGATGACAGCTGCACACACAAGAGGCACAAAATATCAAACTAATTTACTTGATAGTTTTATTAACTGATCAGCCTACATTTTGTAAGTTTAAAACAAAACCTATAATCTTTTGACAAAACTTTGAATGATGACTGAAATTATCTAAGGGCAGTAAGCATCAGCTTTTAAAGTAGTAGTAGTTAGTAAGGTCTTGAATAATCTAAGTCTATATATTACTCACAATTAGATCTACATCTAGACCTAACCCATATTACTCACTATTAGATCTACATCTAGATTTAAGTCTATTATCTACAAATCTAGAATCTAGGTTCTAATATGTAAATTTTGTTTTGCTTCCAAAGATTTTGACCATTAAATGTTACATTTATTTCAATAAAATCTAGATCTAGACCTAGACTGGATGTAATCCAATTTATTGATCTCTCAGCAGATGCTATCTAGACCTAGATTTAGAACCAACAGATCTAGACCTAGACTACAAGAAAGAAATCAAGATCTATATCTTTGTCTAGATTCCTTCAGAAATGAATATTATTACGTTAGGCCATTAGGATCTAGATTAGTCCAAAACTTCTAGAGGACAGCAGGAAATGAATGTGTCATAATGACAGTCGCAGTGCAAAGGAAAAGGTCTAGCTCTGGATCAGGTATAGAATTAATTAAAGAATTTGGATAAAACTTAAACATCTTATCTATCTAGATCGGTTCAAATTACTGTAGCTCTAGATTTAGTCTAATAGGATTTTTCTACACTGTCTACAAAATCTAGAGAAAACGAGTTAATTTTTAATTTGGACTTTGTAAATAGACCATTATCACATGTGTGCATATACAAAACAGATCAAGCCTTAGATTCTAGGTTCTTCCAAAAAAATAATATAATCTTAAAAAAAAAAATCCGAAAAAAAATGGATTCCAAAAATGTTCAGAAAATTCCCATTTCTAAAAGGTTTTAGTTCAAGTTTTACTATTGTTTTTTTTTCCTCTACCTTCGTAAATACTCAGTGTGCTATGGTCCAATCTCTCTTGTGAACCAGTGGGGGGAGGGGGATCTGGGAGAAGGTTGATGTGATGCATATAGGCGCTCAGCAAACACAGCTCAGGTTGGGATTCAAACTAAAGCCCTCTAGATAGGAAGCCAAGCGGATTTCGCTTCTCAGCCACACATCCCACCCAAATTTTTCTAATTGTTCTCAAACAACACAGCTGTCTAATTTCTCTACTTCCACAAAGTATTAAATTTTTTCAAGCAGACACATCAATATATTTGATTCTTTCACTTGGTTTACATCTTTATGATCACGTTTGCCTCGTCATAGTATATGTCTTAATTTTATATAAGATTATGGAAAAATTACGTTCAGAGTAAAAGACTTACTGATTGATGAGAAAAAGCCACTTCTAGTGAATCCATTGCTTCCAAAAGAGTCCTTTCCCCTTCATTCTCTAAATATTCAAATGAGGCTTCCTACAGGAAAATATTACAAGAGAATGTTAATGTAAAAAGTCACATGACATTGTAAATCAGACTACCAGACAAATAGAATTTAACAGCACAACTCAAAGAGAGTAACGATAAATATACACACCTTTGTAACTAGATCTGAGTGACGAATAATGATGCGGACAAAGAAACGGTAGTCTGTAACCTCCTGACCTTTAGCTACCTGCACACAAACAATCAAAACAAAATGATTTTAGACTATTTCCATTCAAGAAACTAACGGCAATAACAAAATATTGTGCTGTGAAATGACATTACCTTAGCTTTCCCCAGGTACAAATGCATTTTTAGGTTTGCAGTAGGAATAGCTTCCAGGTCAAAGTTTCGCAACCTATTAATCTCTAGCTGGAAGGCCAAGGCTGGTTCCAAATGTCTGTAGATTCTGTCTTCAAAGAACTGAAAATATTGAGAGCAAATTAGTGATGTGCTGCTTTGACAAAACTGTTTCTATTTATGTGTAGTCGAGAGGCTAAGTGCGCTTGAACTTGGCTACTTAGAAGGGGGCTCGAGGTTTGAAACCCGACTTGGGCAGAGATGTGCAGCATGGAAAACCAACTCCTAGATACCCCCTCCCCTCACTGGTCCACAAATGAGATTGGACCAAAGTGCTCTGAGCATGCTATAAGCATGAAAGTAATGCTATATAAAAGCTATAATAATAATAATAATAATAATTCCATTACTTCAACAGGGAAAACTAAACTTACATCAAATTTGGCTCTGTAGGTAAAATATTTTGGCATAGCTCTCTGAGAAAAAAGAAAGAAAAACCATTAACATTTGCATTAGCTTAAACAAATTCCTAGAATAACATTTTGTTATTTGATTAAAAGATAGAAATAAAATACTGGACCATATAAATATAGAATATAGTTAATTGCTTTTTTTTTTTTTTTTTTCCCTTAACTAACAAAAAATTTTGTAAATAGAACACATTAAATTTGTTGAGTTTTGGTAACCCTAATCATTAACTGTGAATGAAAGAAACAGGTACAATAAATACTCTTTTACACAGCCTAATTCTCTTTTACCCAGGACAATACTCTTTTACCCGCATGAGACTTAAAAACTTTTTTCCTATTTAACTCACTATTAAAATCAATAATAACCCATAGAAAAATAATTTAGCTTTTCCTCCTTGAATGAACTATACATTTTTATGAAAGCAAACTAGTTGATAAGCCACAGACCCACATGTTGAATATTCATCATGTTTCTCTTCTCTTTAGTTAAACTTGAACTGGCATGTTATTAACACAACAGACCCACCACAGGCCACAAATACCTAGAAAACCCATCACTACTTGTGTTGCTTTAAGTATCAATATTCTCAATCCAGTTTTCATTTTAAATCTAATTCTTTTTGTGGGTTCAAGTTTTCATTCACAGCAATTTACAAATATTGATTCAATGCCCTTTGACTTTCCTGTCTTCTGCTAAATCAATGCAACCTTGACATTTAGCTATTGAACGCCACCAAGTGAATGTCATTCAACAAATTATAAATTTTGTCAATTTAAATTTGTTTTTTTGATTTGTGATTGTAATATAGAACACAAGTTTTACTTTACAAAGACTTTTTTAATTTAAATTAGTTGGCTAAAAGAAAATAGTTTTAATAAGGTGCACCAAAGTTTTTGTTAGGTAAAATGATTAAATATTTATTCAAGACTACCCAGGCATATTATCGATATTCTTTACATGAATGATATCTTAATTTAGTTCCTACTTCAGTTACTTTACAATGACAGAAATGGAAAGTTCACAGTTCTTAAAAAAAAATTAAAAAGTGTGGGAGAGTTATTACATAAAGTTTTGTTTTTTATTTTTTACTTTTGTAAAATTAAAATAAATAAATTGAACAAAATATATAAGTTAATGGAAATGTAGATGTGTTGATATTTCAAGCTAGGACCAAACTTTGAGGAAAAAGATGAGAAGAGAAAGAAAAAAAATTACAAATGAAGGCTCACACAAATATAAACAAGGAACGCTTTCCAAAAATGATCCTATGTTAAGAGCTATTATGTATATTTTTTTTTTTTTTCAAAATAGTTTTGATATTATTTTTTTTTACATTGAAAATATACATTTCTTAATAGTTCATTAATATTTGCATTTCATTAAGTATGTCATTTCAATTTTTGTGATGAGTTTCCTCTAGCTTTAATTAGAACAGTACAATGTCCATACATATTTTTATTTTCAACATTGAAGAATATTAGTGAAATAGTTACAGTTTGAATAGTTTGCAAAGGAAATAGTTCTAAGCAATGACCAAAACCTCAGAGAGAGAGTAAGTGATAAAAGATGCAATATTTCGTTTAGCTCTTTAATACATTAACCTCCTCCACTTGTAACCTAGACCTAAAGTGAACTGTCTCCTTGGTAACCTAGACCTAAGGTTAGGGTTATATAACGTTTGATTACTTGCCCTAAACGAATTTGAGCTGTTTCCTCAGCGTTACATAGAATCAATAAAACAAACTAATGGCATTTGGTAATAAATAGCACTACTGGAAACAGAAGAGTTCTATGGGACAAATACATTTAAGTTGTGCACAAAATTTAACTTGAATGAAGTACAATAAACTGGTGCTGCATTGGAATATTATATTTATAAATAGATAATTTATAAATTTAAGAGAACTCTTCATACTATGGCATTTCAGTACACATTCAAAATGTTAAGTTTTCAATATAAAACAAGGTATATAGCAACAGTCATCATTTTTTAAAATAAATCCATTCGGATGTATTGAGTTATCTAACATCCATGTACATTTTTTTGTGGAGGAGACATGGCAGTTACTTGTTAGAAGAACTATTATAACTAACTTTATATAAATGGAAAAAAAATGTATTTCTGTTTAATTAGAAAATATATATGGTTGATTAAAGCAGAAATTATAATCAGGTTGTGCCCAAAGGTTGTTGAAAGCAGAAATTATGGGCTGGCTGTGTTGTAACCAATACAAAGATGTAACTTACTTCTGGCAAAGGGCAATAACTTACACTATTGGCCACGACAAATGTAACTCTGCGGATGCCTCTTGCATTCAAAGCCTTGGCCTATTATGATATAATGAAAAGAAATTATATTACATACTCAGGATCAAATCAAATAATTATATTTTTAATCATATTGATCCAGACTAATTACAAATTTAGACACCTGATAGTCTTTCTAATCTTTTGAAATTCAATCTTAAATTTCTAGCCAGCAATAACATTAGGGATGCGAATCTACACATCTTATTGGTCTACTCACCCGCTGAGTACAGAAGTCTTGAAACAGTTTAGCAAGAGAATCATCATCATCTGTTTCTAAACGTTTCATTGCAATATTGATGATGTGCGTTGGGTCATCTGTGCCTGAATCTGAGACATTCTAAGTAGACAAAACAGAATTAATGGTCTGCTACACAGAAGTTAATGGCTATATGTGAGTGAGTTGTCTACGCAAAAAGTTTTGATCAACTTACTGAGCTAGACTGTGTAGAAATGTTATCATCATCAAACTCTGAAATCAAAGGACTGCTGGGTGGTGTGAGTGATTGGAAGAGATCCAGTATACCATCAAAATACCTGAACACAAAGAGATCAAATGATTTGAGATGATCTAAAGATCATAAAAGCAAATAGTGCTAAGACCAAGTCAGTGATTAACAATCCTTTGATATAAGTTCTATCAGAAATGAACTCACTGTTCTAATTCACTCATGCTCTGGTAGGCCACCATGACTCCCATGCGTTGACAGATTGGAGGTTCATCCCAATGGTCAGAGTCAGAACCAGAATCTTTGTCCATACTGCTCAGCCTGATCATCCCAGAATCAAACCTAGTGACCATCATCCTAATAAAAAAAATAAAGAAAAATGAGATGATTCTAATTCTACAAAGTTTATGGTCAGTGGAGATAAGCCTACACTTAAATAGGTGTAAGTGAATGTTGCAATTTTTACCCATTTGAATTCATACTAATCTGCACACACAATACAATATTGTGATATTAATAATATTACAATGAGGGGGCCATGGTGGGTGAGTAGGAGTCTCCTGTTCAAATCTGACATCAGTTGATAAAAATAAAGGAGGTTGGTCATTAAGGCAATAGAAAAAATGAGCTTTACATTCTCTACCCTACTAAATAGCCAAGTCTGAAAGGGGTATTTTGCTATATAATACTTAAATAGGATTTGTTTCTCTGCATGGTACAATTTCAGGAATAGAACTGTAGTACAGATAATTTGATCCCTTCCTTGTGTGCTGTATTCTATTTATTGAAGAATGTACAATTTTGAAGTAAATTGTGCAAAACTAGATGTGTTTAAAATTTTGTTCTATAGTACCACAATTTCTTTTGGAATTTCTTTTAAGGAGCTTACTAAGCTTGGTTTCATATTTAGATTTGTATTACTTTTCTATGAGTTAACTAAAGATCTAAAGAGTTCAGTTGTCTTGTATTAATTTGTTCCAGCAAGTTTATGTGACTACAAATGCAGACAATGTCATTATCTATTAATACATTAAAGAAAAAAAAAACTAGTAACATTTCTGAATGTGCATGTCATCATCTTTCCTTTGCCTTCCTCATAGAACATAGGGCCTCAGTAAAACCATGCCACTCTCCATGGTCTCTTTTCTAAGGGTGTGACCAACCAATCTCCACTTTCTAAGACAGCGGTTCTCAGCCTTTTAAGCTCGGCGACCCCTTTTTACTATCCCCCACTCTGCCGCGACCCCCCCCCCCCCCATTACATACACAGCAATAGAAGAATACACTAAATACAATCCATATTTTTGATGGTCTTAGGCGACCCCTGACAAATCGTCAATTGACCCCTCAAGGGGTCACAACCCACAGGTTGAGAACCCCTGTTCTAAGATGTGCACCTCTATATTTCTCTGTCCACCCATCTCCCACAGTTTGGGTGTTTTCTAGTTTGTGATCAAAGACAGTTCACCTATTAGGGTGTGAACGTGGGAGAAGAAACTTAAACTCAACCACACATTTCCCATCTCCCAGTTGACAATGCTGCATGCAGTTCATTTCGTAGGCTATGTAGGCTCGACGTATGTACACCTGAAACAAACAAGCATGAGGTTTAAAAATAAACCTAGACGTGGAATGTACACACAAAATAAACAAATATAAACAGGTGTTAAAAAAAAAATTAAAACTTCGTATTTGTATAGAAAATACTTTAAATAAGCCTAAATAAGACAATCATAATTGATGATCAATCAAGAGAAAAACTAGTAGCAAGACAACCATCTTCTAAGGGTTGTAACAAAAGATAATACACATTGCCTTGCTTGACAGGAGAGAAGCAATCAACAAACCTCTAATGCTGCTCTCCTGACAGCCTCGTTGGTGTGGTAAAAAAACTCTGGTAGCACGTCATAAATGGCTGTCTCTGAATTGATTAATTTCTGCAAATACAAATCATTTATTATTAATCACAGTTATTTGTTACGTTCTAATTTCCAGTTCTATGTTAACCATGATGTCATTAATTTGAGAGTAACTTTACAACACCTAACAACAGATGACATGAATCACTCACTTTGAATTTTAGTTAATCTAATGTATCAGTAAACTTATGTGTAAGTAAATATAAAAACAAACATCAAATCAACTGCAGAAATGATCTGCAAAGTAATGGTTGGCTCGCTGCAACTGTAGTGAGAGAAACAAACCTGGAGATTTTCTGGACAGAAATCATGCCCAGACATGTCAATAGCTGAGAGGAAGATTGACTCAATCTGATTGTGCCTGTGTTCGTAGGGAGGCTGGTGGGCTGCTATCAATACTTGTCTAGCTCTGAGAGACACTTTGGAGTTTTCTGTTTTGTTCAACTGAGTCAGCTCACTCAGAATAGAAGCTAGTTCATCTGTTAGACCAGGTTCTTTGCCACATAGGTGATCCTAAGCCATGAATTAATACAATCATTTAGATGGTCCTAAAGACAATCTGGTTTAAAATGACTTAATGCAATTTTAAGACAATCTGGTTTAAAATGACTTAATGCAGTTTTAAGACAATCTGGTTTAAACTGACTTAATGGAATTTAAAGACTACATGACATTAGACACACATAAGAGGTGTTAAGAATTAGTTTAACTGAACATAAATTTTTTTGACATTCCAGACGTATTGTTACACTTACAATAAGCATGATGACTAAAGTATTTTTATGCTGTACTGCCACATGAGAAAAGATTGTTTGGACTACAGCTAACATGTCTTCTTTGTTTTTCTCTCGGATGGAACGTACACACTTGTCATAAGACCCTGCAAGACATTCACAATGTTTTTAAAAATATAATGATAGTTTTATATTGATTACATTTTTCTCCAGGATTCATCAAGCACATAGTAAAAGTGCGACTATATTATAGGTATAGAAAATACGAAAAACATGCATATATGTAACCCTGCCGGACCAAGTAAAACAAAGGACGTTTGGGCCACGAGGCCTTCATCAGCTACAAAACAAACAAAAAATAAAAAACAATTAACACAAAATAGTCTTAAGTTAACTTATCTGTCCGATGTTGTTCTCTATCGAGGCAGAAAAGAAATGAGCTGCGCTGGTGTAAAAGCGCGGGAAAACGGAAGGGGGCGGAGATGTCAGGCAAAGATGAATGGGAAAAGGGGGGTACCGTAGTGTTAGTGCCCATCGCGTATTAAATAAAAGTGTGCTGGTTGTTGATCCCGTTAGGTTGGAGGGTGCCTGACATGTAAATAAGTTTGTTTTCGATCTGCAGACGGGTGTTTTTGTCGTTGCATTGTTGTATAGCAGTGACGAGGAGGTCGGTGGTACCCCTATGATGTGTGTTATTGAAATGGATAGAGACGGGCTTAGTAGCAAAGTTACGAATGTCTCTAAGGTGTTCCTGGAGTCGTGTTTTTAAGGTCCTGCCTGTGTTTCCAATATAAACCATCTGACACCTTGAGCATATTATAGCATATATGACTCCTCTACTATTACAGTTAAATTTGCCACTGATCTTGATGGTCATTTTAGGACAGGTGATGGGGGGGGGGGGGGGGGTGGCGAGTGTGTGTTTGCAGGTCTGACAATTACGTCGCTTGACATCTCCGCCCCCTTCCGTTTTCCCGCGCTTTTACACCAGCGCAGCTCATTTCTTTTCTGCCTTGATAGAGAACAACATCGGACAGATAAGTTAACTTAAGACTATTTTGTGTTAATTGTTTTTTATTTTTTGTTTGTTTTGTAGCTGATGAAGGCCTCGTGGCCCAAACGTCCTTTGTTTTACTTGGTCCGGCAGGGTTACATATATGCATGTTTTTCGTATTTTCTATACAGTCGTTTACCCCTGCAGCAGTAAATCTTTGTTTTTTTGAGTCTTTGAACTTTATATTATAGGTAACAGTTGATTTTCCAAAGCTATCCACAGGCCTGCTTCCTAGAAAGGTCACTTCAGTTTAATCTTACAACATAGAAACACAACAAGAAGTAAGTTTTAAAGTTTTAAACCACCTGGTCAATGCAATTACTGCTCCCATAAGCTTTTGGGTTTCAGAAAACCTATGTGCATAGTAGTACCAAGATAGAAAAATATTAACACCAGCCAATTTAATATGTCTTAACAAGTCAACACTAAAAAAGCTGTTATTCTAAACAGCAGTTATGGCAGGTACAGCTGCAACACTAGAAAATCCATTTATTTCACTGTACCTCAATCATACAAAAATGTCCACTATTTGCTTTCTTGTGTTTTAGTCTTGAATAATTCATAGCAAATATTAGAGAAAAAGACATTTAGGGAAATGCTTTCAAGATAAAAAAAACAACTGTGTGCATGGTATCCATGTTAATAAATTGACTTCTAATTAAAAAAATGATATTAAACATAGCAAAAGATGTCAACTCAAATTTTAATCTTACATTTTAATAATTTATTTATCTTGCTCCCCATCTCTATAACCTTATAATAAAAAAAGCTTCAAAAATTTACCCAGCAAACTCAAAGGGTGCAAAAACAAACTTTTTTTTTCTCAAAGATCCTGAGACACTGTAATATATCAGTTTTAGAACCCCTGTAATATTTGGTGACTAGTAGTCACTGAACTATTCCGTGCAGTTAGCACGAGATTTTTCCTGGTCGGGGACTGACCACGAGGTGGACACCTCAGTTGATTTTGGGCTCTCGTAGAGAGAGGAATATTATGGATATCTTGTCCAGTGTAGTAATGTATAGATATTAAGGTTGATTTTTGGAGCATGTGTGATATCTAAAGTATTCTATTGGATTCTAATGTACAATGTTTTGTGTATATTTCTTGATGGCTGGACTTGCCAATATCTTAAGTGAATTATATTTTATGTGAATAAAATCCATGTCTGCTGACCTAGAGTTATTAATAATTCTACATGTGGTCGTAGCATTCAGTATGTTAATGTTCTTACGCATCTGCAAATATAGTGCGTGTGGGGAAAGTATTTAGTTAAGGCACACAAAGGCAGACCAGCTCAAGACCGTCCAAACTTGTAACGATAACCAGGCTGTGACAGACACAATCCTCAAATATATACAAAAGACAAAAACAAATTAAAGAAACAAGCATCCTTACCTTGTTGAAACTGTAGTTCTACCCTCAAGTAATGTCTCAATAACTCCTGGACTACAGACTTCAGATGACCTCTGATACCATTACGGTAACGTTGAACCAGTTGGACAATACCTTGGCAGGTCATGAAAAAGACATCTCTATCAGATCTCTTTGAGAGAGTTGCAGCATATGTGTCTATGACACTTGCAATCTATAGGAGACAATAATGTTCAAGTGATGAAAAATATTCATCAACATAAAAAAACAAGCCATGTGTAAGAGATTGAATGAAGCAATGAAATGGGTAAGAGACTAAATGTAGCAATGAATAAGAGATTGAATTAAGCAATGTTTAAGAGAATGAGATTGAATGAAGCAATGTTTAAGAGAATGAGATTGAATGAAGCAATGTGTAAGAGAGTGAGATTGAATGAAGCTACGTTTAAGAGATTGTGATTGAATGAAGCAATTATAGTGAGATTGAATGAAGCAATGTTTAAGAGAATGAGATTGAATGAAGCTACGTTTAAGAGATTGTGATTGAATGAAGCAATTATAGTGAGATTGAATGAAGCAATGTTTAAGAGAATGAAATTGAATGAAGCAATTATAGTGAGATTGAATGAAGCAATATTTAAGAGATTGTGATTGAATGAAGCAATTATAGTGAGATTGAATGAAGCAATGTTTAAGAGAATGAAATTGAATGAAGCAATTATAGTGAGATTGAATGAAGCAATGTGTAAGATAATGAGATTGAATGAAGCAATGTTTAAGAGAATGAAATTGAATGAAGCAATTATAGTGAGATTGAATGAAGCAATGTGTAAGATAATGAGATTGAATGAAGCAATGTTTAAGAGAATGAGATTGAATGAAGCAATGTTTAAGAGAATGAGATTGAATGAAGCAATTATAGTGAGATTGAATGAAGCAATGTTTAAGAGAATGAGATTGAATGAAGCAATTATAGTGAGATTGAATGAAGCAATGTTTAAGAGAATGAGATTGAATGAAGCAATTATAGTGAGATTGAATGAAGCAATGTGTAAGAGAATGAGATTGAATGAAGCAATGTTTAAGAGAATGAGATTGAATGAAGCAATTATAGTGAGATTGAATGAAGCAATGTTTAAGAGAATGAGATTGAATGAAGCAATTATAGTGAGATTGAATGAAGCAATGTTTAAGAGAATGAGATTGAATGAAGCAATGTTTAAGAGAATGAGATTGAATGAAGCAATGTGTAAGAGAATGAGATTGAATGAAGCAATGTTTAAGAGAATCAGACTGAATGAAGCAATGTGTAACAGAATGAGATTGAATGAAGCAATGTTTAAGAGAATCAGACTGAATGAAGCAATGAGTAAGAGACTAGTAACCAACCTGTTGACTAGGGAATTGTGAGAGTACAGAAGTGATGTTACTGGCATAGGATGACATGAGTTTACGAATGGATCGCTCCACATGTTGGGGCACTCTGCCTTGTATCATAGAGATTAAATCCTGTGTAGTAATAGTTTAGAGGTTAATAAAATGACAGAAGACATCAAAGGAAAACACTGAAAATGAATGTCAATGTCTGATAAGTAACAAACATTTTTTCCCCTATTAAATTGTTTCGAGATGTTTGTTGACTAATGTGAAACTACCTCCAATAAAATCCCTCTCCTTTAGCACCCTTCCTCTTTAAAATTGAACTTTAAAAATTAGACTATTAGATATAAAATGTTTTAAGGGCAAAACTTTTTAATGTAAATTAGGACTTTTTACAATTAATTCTATGGTTTATAATATATTTTAATCACATATATTCAACCTTGAACACAAAAAGAAAAATTATTTCTTAGATTACAAATAAAATTTGAACTTTGAATGTTCAATGCAGTAAAACATAAAAACAGTGAAATAATGGGACATAAAGCCTTGTGCTTAATAATAATGAATGAAATTGGTGAATATTTTAGTACAAAAAAAATTAAGAGAAGCATTACACTAAACACTACATCTGTTGTCACTGACTGAGTTTTTTTATACCTGGAGTTCTAACAAAGGCAGAGCTGGATCTTTTAAACATTTCATCATTCTGTCCACTGTGGCTGCAAGTCTCTCCCTAAAGTAAGGTTCAGGGAGAATATAGCCAGACAGGATGTTGTCTAAATCACACTTGGCTTTCTGGAACACTTGGTGTCTCTTATCTCCATGAGTAGCTGTGTTCTCTTGACTTGGTAAGCAGCCATCATACAGTTTAGCCTACAGATAAACATTCAGTCTTCAACATTCGTAAAGCATAGAGAACAAATAACTGGTTGTACGTTACTACAAAAATTAATATAGAAAGACAAAGGGCATAGCCCTCTGCACCAAAATCAAACTGATGTGCTCCCTGGTCATGGCCACATTTTATATACTTGTGAGTCTTGGACACTGACTGCAGAGCTAGCAAAGAGAATCCTAGCAATGGAATTGAGATGCTACAGAAGGATCCTAGGTATCACATTTAAAGACCACATCACAAACCAAGAGATTAGAGACAGGGTTACTGCAGCAATTGGACCCCATGATGACCTGCTAACTATCGTAAACAAATGCAAGCTAAAAATCTATAGCCATGCTACAAGGTCTTCAGGGCTCACAAAGACCTTTCTTCAGGGAACAGTACCAGGAAAAAGAAAAAGGAGGCAGACAGAGAAAGCAATGGGAGGACAACATAAAAGAATGGAAGGGCCTACTATTGAAAGAGGTTCTAACTAAGGCAAAAGACGGAGGGGAATGGAGAAAGACGGTCAACAAATCTTGCATGGTGCCCAATGGTCCAACAAACTTAGGAGAGGTAAAAATAAACATTACTACAGCAGCATTGAAATCCATCACAATATTTGGATCATTAAAAAAATAACATGAAATCTCTATGCTCTCATTGTTGAAGTGCCAGGTTGTATAACTGAAAGCTAAATGAAAAGTTTAATATTATAAAGATTTGTAAAGGAATCTTTAAACTGTATCAATCAAACTAACAAAATTGTTGTCGACAGTTGCTCACAGAATAATTCTAATGAGATTAAACCATTTACCATCTGAACTCTACTTGGGTCATCTAGTGTGAGATATGCCACAACACAGCCAGCATCTAACACAGAGCCTGGTCTCTTGGAGTAATGGATGCTGAAATAGATGAAGGGCAGATCAAATTTGATAAAAACAAAATGGATCCAGTAAGTTTGGTTAAGAATCTTTTTTTAACACTAACCAAACAATGTTCTGATTATCACATTTGTCTTGTATGCTAAAAAGAAGACAAATTATTCCCTTAATGATCCATGACTGATCCCTGGTCAAAAGACAAACTTTTTATATAGGAAAATAAATGAAATTACTAACAAAATCAAACTCTTAGAACAAATAGGCCACTTCAAAAATTGTGAAACTTTGGTTAGAAAAACTTAAAGGACTAAATATAATCGTAAAGAGACAGTGTTGTTTGTACATTTCTAAAGAGTAAAGATACTTCTCTAACCATCCATTTTCTGAGGCTCTAAGCTCCATCACCATTTTCATGACCTCAATCTCAGCAAAGACATCTCCTGCAAATACATGGCCACCATCTTCAACCAAATAATTAATTAGCTTGCCAGCAGAAGGAGACCTGAGAAAAAAAAAAGATTTAACCAGTAATAAAGTCACTAAAATAACAATAGCATATTGCTAGATGGAGGCATGGTGGCTAAGCGATAAAGCACTTGGCTTCTGAACCGGAGTTCCCAGGTTCCAATCCTGGTGAAGACTGGCATTTTTAATTTTAGGATCTTTGAGCGCCTCTGAGTCCACCCAGCTCCAATGAGTACCTGACATTTGGGGAAAAGTAAAGGCGGTTGGTTGTTGTGCTGGCGACATGACACCCTCGTTAACTTTACTTTTTTTCTCTATATTACTAGATGGCTATGTCGCACAATACAAAAAAAAAAAATTATTTTAAAAAAAAAGTTTCTAGCACAGCTGACAATGCCAAAAAAAAAATTCCTAAAATAAGCCTCACAACTTAACAAATGACATATTTTCCAATATTAGATAGTAGATACCTCATAATGGTCGGATCATTATCTTTCTGTAGGACACAAGTTTGGTTGCCAATAGTGATTCTGTAACTGTTGACTTGTTCTTTCATGTACGTGGTATAACTAGAACCTCCTATAGACAGCAGGAGACCACCATCAGTTAAACGATGTGCTTCCAGGTCAAGGGTGGAGTTGTTCATCAGAAGGAAATAGCCGTTTGGACCAGTTTTCACTACCTAAAATGTGTAATGATTGATTAAACAATATTGAGATGTATTGGGATGAAAAATTCATTTGAGTTTCCAAGGATTTTACAGTTTTCTGAATATATAAACTATAGAAATAAGTCTGGATCAAGACTAACTTTAGTGAACAATGAAAGTTTTCTGTACTTAAATAAACAAAAAAAAAAAAACAAGCTTTCAATTTTCCTGTTACCTTTAGTTTAAACTTAACACCATCCAGTATAAATTCAACGTCAGAGGAGTTTTTCAAAGAGTAGGATGGTTGTATTTGGCCTCTGTAAAAAACAAAAATTCTAACTAATGCATTTGTTCCTAAGATGGATTACAATAAGTACTTTAAAAAAATTAATATGTTTTGTAATAATTACTTTTTAAAATAAAATTTGTTATTCTTTATTATAAGTCTCTTGTTCAAGTGTAGATCTTTAAGTCTAAATGTTCAAGTGTTTAACTTAACAAAAAAATTTGCAACTTACTTCTCTAATGAGGTTTGGAAATCCTGGAATCCAGTCAAAATGGCTTGGTCAGCAATGTGCAATGCACCGCATACAACTCCCAGCATAAGATCAGGTTTCTCTGCCTGGACTTTCTCAGCTATCAACTTGTCCAGCCAAGCTGTGGTGATGGTGTTGTTTTGATAAGTCTCAGTCTCCAACAATTTGATCAGATATTCCACTGTGGTTCGGAAATCTCCACGAATAGAAAGTTCTTTCAGAGCAACCACAAGGTTTCTGCACAAAGTGTTTAAGTCATCAGTGTACCGAGAAATTCAAGAACTAAGTTACATGAACTGTATCATTACTATTCTAAATTATTTCACTAAATTCCATGTTATTATTTGTTATTGTGCATTTTTTAATAATCTAGACTATACTATAATTACACTTGATTTAAGAATCATTTTAAAATAAAAATTTCCATTGGTATAAGAAATTTCTTAGTATTTAAAACATTTTGTTTCTGAAATTTTGATTTTAGATAAAAAGAGAAATATTACTTATTTATTTGTACTTTTTTTTTTTTACATTTATAAATCTAAATATCCTTTTTATTTTGTTGATTTTTTAAAAAGAATTTTAACTTTTTTAAATAGTTGGATTTAAAATTTTTGTTTTTTAAATTAGTCTGGGCAAAAATTATGGAGAAAGAGCCAAAACACACTCCATTAAGTCTTTAAGATATGACTAACTAGCTTTTTGTAATTCTCTAATCTCTGGGCTTACTCTCTAGCGTCTTCTCTGTCCTCTCCCCAAGAAAAACAATGTCCAAACTGGGAATCAGCAAATTCATGAAGACCACCTGAAGCACTAACACTGAAGTAACCCCAAACATTCTTGCTGCTGCGAAAGTTCAACTCTTGCACAGTGCCTGAGCTAGGTTTAAACCCCTATAGGATAACAATTATAAAACATTCTATGTATCATGATTTCAATATCATGTGATATAGACCCTATCATTCTATTTACCAATATTGCATTAAATGATGTTTAATTTTTTCCATACAGTAAATCTTTTCTAACTTTACCTCATCAGGATTTTCACTTGTGATCCTAGCCGCTATGACATGACCTCTTGGGCTTGGTTTAATATGAGGCTTGTCAAAATCAATCTCTGAGTCCCCCCATGGATCAAGACCATATAACAAACGGATGTTCTTGATTCTGTACAAAGGCACACCCATGGCCACCTAGAAAGTTTAAAATACATTTGTGGCTAATATTACTTTAAATCACACTGGTTTCTGTGTTAACTGATTAAAAATGTGAACTACATTGCAATTAATAATATTTCATTGGCATGAACTGAATATTTTACATTAATTAGTCGCTATTTATTCTTAGCAAGTCATAATTATAAACCTTAATTCTCATAGTAATACTAATAGTTACTAGATCTGGTGGTTCTATTTAAATGTTATTTTTAACAACATATCAATGGAGGAGGTGAATGGGCTTGATTACATTTTCTTAATCTTGATCTAACTAGAGCCATCTATATTTAATTACTGACAGTGACTAGTTACTTTAACTTTTTTTATATCAGGGCATCAAGAAGAGAGTATATATCAATGGCATCTAGATTGGATGGACCATTTAGAAATCTTTTAAAATCAATATAAATAGTCAAATATTGGAAACCTGTGTTATTAAAGCTTTGCTAGAAAATGTGTGTTTTAATGGTTTTAATCTAAATCTCAGCAGACTCTTAACAAGAACTTATTATCATCTATTAAACAACCAAAGATTACCTGAAGTTGGGCAGCAGGTAAGTTAATGTCTGCTACCATCTCAGTACAAGGATGCTCCACTTGTAGCCTAGGATTCAACTCCAGGAAGTGGAAGCTATCTTCATCAGCATTGTACAAATATTCCACAGTTCCAGCACTCACATAGCCTACCATCTTAGCCAAAGTTACAGCTGCCTTCAACACAAAAGACAAACATCACACTGAGCTATATAAATTATGAACACATCTCCTAAGGTATAGAGTATTGCTAAACAAATCCATGAAATGGTTTTGATAGTCATCACTATTCTTTTTAGAAAAAATATATTGTTATAAACTTGGTGGTGGCACAGATGGGGGTAGTGGTGTGAGTGTAGTCAGCCGACGCAAATCGCCCCAGGCCAGCGCTAGGTGAGCGGTCAACCGAAACGAGTGTCAACATGAAGGTTCGAGTAGGATCGTTGTTGTGAACAGAGCTCAGGAGCGTCATATGACCACCCAGAATAGTCGAGCGACGTTCTACCTGGTTCTAGATGGCCAGCAGGGACCCTATATAAGAGCGGAGGTGTCGCAGTCAAGACGGTTCAGAAAGGAGGTTCACGACAGGAGTTCAGAACACGGTCAACTACAGCACAGTTCAGCAGTGTGGTTCTGTACGGAGCATTACGACAGTTCAGTGCGGAGTACTATCAAGTACAGTTGAGACGAACGGCGTCTTGATCTTGGTCTGTGATCGAGTCCGACACAACGAGTTGGTGGTGTATGGTGCAGTTTGCAGAAAGCCTGGATAGTGAAATTCGTAACGATATTTAAGTTTCTAGTAGATTCAATGAGCAGAATGAATTCATAGTTAGCAAGTGTTCCAGTTAAAACAAACTCAAAGGCCATGTTTGGAAGATACTATAGACACTGAGATTTTAATAATACAGCAAATATATATGGAGATGGGAGTGAGAAGACCCAAGAATCTCATGGATCATAGAATGATTCGGAATTTTTAAAAAATATTAAGAAAAACTAATAGGCTAAAGCTAGTATCTTAATTTTGAGATAGACATATCTTGTTTTTACCTTTTCCATTTTTTCAAATACATCTGGGCTGGCAATGACAACAGGTGCTTCCTCTATAATCTTTTGATGTCTTCTCTGTATAGAACAGTCACGTCCAAACAGTGAAATAGCATTGCCATATTTGTCTGCCAAGAGTTGGACCTCCAGATGGCGAGCTGCAGATGCTAACTTCATGATGAAAATAGGAGATCCTGGTACTTCTTGCTGGACCTAAACATTGAGGATAAATTCCAAAACAGGTTACACTACAATCTCTTCCACATTATATTACTAACTCTATAAAAAGTAGTTCAAGTACAAGAGTACTTAGCCTCTCGATCAAGCTTCCCACTAATAGTTATATAGAGAATTGAGGAGTGAAAAGTGAAGCCCCTCTTTCAGACTTTGCAATCTATGGAGAAAGGTGATGTAAAGCTCACTTGTTTCTATGGCCAGCGGTTAACAACCAACCACCTTTACTTCTACAAAATATTTGGTGCCTATTAGGGTTATGTTCAAGATCCCAATCTTCACCGATATTCAAACTTGGCTTCCTTGGTTTGGAAGCCAAACACTTTACCCATAGACAATGGAGTGCTTTCAAGAATTTAGGCACATAACATATATGAGCAGAGAAATGGGTTATCAGAAGTTCTTAAGAGAAATAAAAGAAAATGTAAACAAAAGAGAATAAAGAAATAGTGTTCAAAATGCTAATCTGTTCCAAAAAGAACAATCAAGAATCAACAGCAAGAAAAGGCAACGATCATTGAAATGAAATTTAGTAATAACATATATAATTATAACATTTCTATCCTTTCAAGTAACATCTGTAATGCAGTACCTGTCTGAATAAGTTTGGAAATTCCTCTGCATTTTCTGCCTTGCGAATACCTTTCCCACCCCCGCCTTCTGAGGCTTTGATCATGACTGGGTAGCCAATTTTCTTAGCAGCTTCTAAACCATCTTCCACATTTGCGGTACAACCCTTCCTATAAAGTTCTGAAGGTACCAAGAGTGACTTGCCTTTGAAATCATTGGGTGCAAGTTTTAAGCCTGTAGTGAAAAAATAATAATAAAATTTAACAGAATTGTATTTCAAACCCCAATCGACTGAATAATAGAAACATGCTTAAAAGAAGAAAAAGAAAAAAAAAGCAATACCTGAGCCACTCCAGGGTAGTGTTGGAACCCCAGCAGTCTGGGCAACTATGGATGATGCAATTTTATCACCTAACGACCACATAGCATTTTCTGGAGGACCTGTAGAAAAAAATTTCTAAAATAGCTAAAGGTCTTAATTAAGTTAGAAACGCTAACAAAAGAAAGTTTATTTAATTTAATTTATGAATATACAAACTGAGTAAGTAAAAGTAAAGTAAAGTTCCCCTTTCAGACCTTGTGGTCTATAGGGCAGATGATGTCAAGGTCATCTGTTTCTGTGTCCTACGGTTAACAAGGGTGTCATATGGTCAGCACAACCACCAACCGCCTTTAATTTTCCCCAACTAATGTCAGGTACCCATTAGAGCTGGGTGGACTCAGAGGCGCCCGAAGATCCCGAAATTAAAAATCCCAGTCTTCACCAGGATTCGAACCCCGGTCCAGAAGTCAAGCGCTTTACCGCTCGGCCACCGCGCCTCCATACAAACTAAGACTTAGGGCTAAATCTTCTAGACCATATATCAATATTACCAATGAATTCAATTCCATTTTTGTGTAGGAGTTCTGGTAGTTTTGGATTCTCTGAAGCATGTCCCCAGCCTGCCCACACGGCTTGAACAGGAATTCTTTTAGCAATGTCTAATATTAGCTCTACATTGGCATAGTTGTTGTTGTTGGTGCCTCCAGGAACTGGGACATACTGGTCTGCCATACGAATGTATTCTAAAGAAAATAAAAATAACGTTATGTTTAAAAAAAATAACTTGTTATGTTTAAGCTAACCAATACAAATTAAATTTTTAAATATTTTTGTTTAAGCTTACAATTCATCTTGCAACTATATCCCAAACAGTTTTGATTGAAACAATAACATAAAACTTTTTAATTGC
This sequence comes from Biomphalaria pfeifferi, assembly GCA_030265305.1. Classification (NCBI taxonomy): domain Eukaryota; kingdom Metazoa; phylum Mollusca; class Gastropoda; family Planorbidae; genus Biomphalaria; species Biomphalaria pfeifferi. The sequence goes on from JASAOG010000260.1 coordinate 356,678, forward strand.
CTAGAGCTGCTTCTATTGCTGATAATACTATTTTGAAGTCATTATCAAATACATAATTATTAAAATGTTTAAACCTGCATTAGCCTTCAGGTCCTCAGGTGTAACCATCACAACAAACTTTATAGCTCTTTCATTTCTAAACATCTCATAAGCCCATCTTCTGACTGATCTCATGCATTTCACAGCAGCTATGCCATTGTTAGCTATTAAAACCTGCAGATGAGCAAGGAGGTTAAAATAAACAGATATTTATTTGTGTTACAAGTTTCTATTGTAAAAAAAAAACACAACATAAAAGTTTCTGACTAAAAGCAATAATGGAACAGTCGGTGCTAATGGAAACAGAGTTGTGTGAGCACTATTGTAGCCAGCAAGAAGAAGAAGAACACATAGTAGTGATAGAGGTATGTATATATAACCTTATTAATGACCACATTCCCACCAAAACTCTTGACAAACTCCTCAGGTGTGGCCACACAGAAATCTTTCACATATGACCTCCTTTTAGCAGCTGAATCCAAGGAGATTCCAGACATTGTGTGCCTAGGGAAATACAAGTAGACATATTCTAAAGAAAAGGCTGAGTTTATCATTTTCAACACAAGTAACCAGATTTTTACCTCATAAGACACACTCCTTATAAGGGATTATCATTATTGCAATGCTCTTACTCCCTTGTGTCAAGTAGCAGGGTCACTTTGAAAGTTTTGCAGTGTGTCTTATAAGGAGAAAAAAATGGTATGTCTATTACTGTTTGGATTGTTCACGTGAGTGAAAAATTGAATAACCTTATATCTGATTGGAAGATTGGAATCTTTTTTTTTTTTATTTCATTAACAGTATACACACTTTCTCCTTCATCTCAATAAAATGCATGTTCATGTAAACTATGTATCAATATTGTGAAATTCTCCTTAAATTTGGTCCCATTTTCTCCATAGGCCTAGAAATACAACAAAAGAGAAACTATTCAATAGTGCAACATCAATAAAGTGGTCATGGGGAACCATAACAACATCCAATAGGTCTTGCCAAAATTGAGTTTGTGTTAAGTAAATGAATTCTATCCAAACATTTTATAAACTTTATAGTTTTCATTCATATAAATACAAAAATTTATTGGTAGATAATGTTACACTTGCTTCCTTTGGTTAATTTTGATTATACACTTTCCTTCATGATTAAAAAAAACAACATCAAATTACTGATTTAACTATAGTAATTCAATTTTGTAAAATTATCCTAATGAAATAACTTTTTAAAAACATTATAAAATTTAATTTAAATCTTAACACACTTTTTCAATGACACAATAATCCAGTTAAAATTATTTTGACCTACTGATATAATAAAAAAAAAAATAATATGCATCCTCTGTTTGGGACCCTCAACTTAAGAAAACATTAAGAAACTGGAACAGACACAAAATAGAGCAATTATACATAAAACACCGAATCTTAATCTTCAAATACTAAAAAAACAAATCTAATAAAATACTCAGAAAGACACAAAGATAAAGACACATTTCTTGTTCCATATGCTAGGACAAATTTGTTCAAATGCTCCTTCTTCCCTAGTGCTATTAGAGAATGGAATTGGTTGCCTGAGTCAGCCAGAAAAACCAATGACTTGGCAGAATTTACAGAATTGATTAACATGCATGACTAGATTGACCTAGGGACAAGTGTAGGATGTAATCAACTTCTTTTGTGAAGTAACAACTGTATACTTTAAGATATATGGCTCCTTTTGTCTCGAAAGGCAATGGATGCGCCCAAAAGAGTCACTGGTTTTGGCTTAATCTTGAGACGGGGCAGAATCTGGTGTGGCTAATCAAGCCATTTCTAGAGCGGCAGACTTTGCCACAATTCATACATGTGTATGCCTCTGATTTAGGGCTAGCGGACAGGGCAGCTTTCTTTTTTTTCCCTCTTGATTAAGGCGCTTCAATTCTTTTGTTCTCAGCAAGGGTTGTCCCAGCACGCACAGTCTGTCTCCATGCACTCCGGTCTTTGTCTATGTTTTCCCACATATTTTCGCTGATGCCGCTTGCAGACATCTCTATATGTTAGTCTTGGGCGGCCCTTGGGTCTGACTCCTTCCACCAGCTCAGCATATAAGATATCTTTCGGGATTCTACCATCTGGCGTGCGGGTGACATGTCCAAGCTAGCGTAATCTTCTTTGTGTCAGGAGAGCATACAAGCTGTTCATATTGGAAAATCTCAAAACTTCCTGATTGGAGACATGGTCCCTCCAAGAGATGCCCATTATGCGTCTAAGGCAGCGCAAGTGGAAACTATTCAATCTGTGCTCTTGGTACATGTATGTTGACCAGCTTTCACTCCCATAAAGGAGAGTGCTCACAACACAGGCATTGTAGACTAGGATTTTGTTCGCTGTGGTCAATTTACCATTTTCCCAGACGCGATTGGAGAGTTTTGCCAATGCTGTGGTAGCTTTTCCTATCCTTTTTGTCAGCTCGATGTCCAAGTCTAGGTTACTGACAATTGTTGAACCCAAGTAGGTAAATTCCTGCACCACTGAAAGGGTGTGGTTCCCAATATGTATTATAGGTATTTCTGCGATGTCTTGTCCCAGGATTTCGGTTTTGGAGAGACTTATAGTAAGGCTAAACTCTTGACAAGCAGCTGCTAAGGCGTTCACTAGCTTCTGTAGACCTCCTTGTGAGTGAGATACAAGTGCCGCAGCATCGGCAAGCAGCAGCCCCCTTATCAAGATACGACGCCTTTTCATTTTGGCTTTAAGACGTGCCAGGTTAAAGAGCCTTCCATCGGATCTGCTATGGATATATATTCCGTCTTCCATGGATTTAAAAGCACAGGTTAGTATGACTGAGAAGAAGATGCCAAATAGTGTAGGGGCCAGTACACATCCTTGTTTTACACCGCTCTTGATAGAAAATGGCCTTTAAGATAATAAGCACAAATAACTTAAGTGAGGTCATAGAACAAACTATTGAGGAAACCTTCTGTCTAGATAATTATTGCTACATAAGCAATAAACAAAAATTAGGAGAAAAATATGTATAATGTAGAAAAGACAAAATAGAAAAGCGAGAGGGTTTATATCTATTTAATTTTGCTATTGTTCTGTATACTTTTTAATGTTGAAACTTGAAAATCTGAGTGTGTTTACAATGCACTAATCAGGACAAAGGTTATAAGGTTAGGGTCAAGTTGACAGTGTAGCGGACATGATGATAATTGCAGTCTTGTCTGTCTTGATGATGTAAACAAAGTAATAAGACAGATGCAAGACATAGAACTTTATTATTTGTTGAATGGAAAGAAATATTTAAAAAAAAATAAATGTAGAATCTATCCATTCCCTTAGAATTACATTCATTCAGACAAATTAAAATTAAGAGATCTGCCAAAGAGTTAAAGATACAATGATGAATGACTACATGGAGTTTTAAAAGTCATAGATCTAGTGGGTGCACCCCCTCCTCCTAAATTGTGAGATAGAAGAGGAAAGTTAGGCCTAATTTTATACAAAATATCGACTGCAGAACATTCACTTTTTTACTTCTATCTACTTTTGTAGCAGTGAAAAGGATTTTTAAAAAAAATAATGTTAACAAATGGAACCAATGACAACTGCATTAATTAAGAATATAAATTAAGAACATGCTATTTAAAAGTCTTTTAAATTAATACATGTAATATGTATTAGGTTAGGTGACCTGACAAAAAAGTGCAAAATATCCAGACAACAATAGCACAAGATAAAATAGTGCAGACTTATATATGATGTGTATAAAAGTGCTGGATTTTAGTGAGTGAAGGTACTGGGAAGCATTTTTCTTAAATATTAATATTAATAGATCTAAAAGTAGTTCATATTTGCAGAAAAAGAGAGTACTTTAAAATTTTATCTCATTCTCCTTTTTCACCAATGTTAAAATGCAGAACTTGCTAAAAATATGTTTTTATTTTTTAAATGTGGTGACCCCATTCATGGTTTAGGTATTAAATGATGTGTGTGTTAATCATGTGTGTTATAGTATAATCAGAAATCTTGATCAACTGCCCATCTCTCTTTGATCAAACCAAGGTGTCTCTTGCCGCAACATTGGCAAACTTAGGTGTGTTAGTTAAGCTGGCAATCACATTTCTAATCTGTAAATACTGCCTTCAAAGAACTAAATGATGCTCGGCCAGATGTTGCGATGGAATGTTAGAGATTGAGTACAAGACAATCTACCACAAACAAACAATTCAGAGGGATGGCACCATGCATTTCAGCTGTCTATAGACTGTCATCACCCCAGTGTCTACATGTTAATCTTTCACTTCCTTGAAGAACAGGAGAACACTGAGAACAAGATTCTGAAGTACAAAGCTGGAGAACGAAGTAAAGCTGCAAGCAAGAGAAATTAACTTAACAGATGTCTTGCCACTATATTGCCAATGTACGGAAACAAGCCACTGATGGAGTTTCTGTGACATTGCATACAATTCAACTTTTTGAAAGTTTGTGTATGTGTGTAAATCTGATAAGCAGGGAAGTAACTTTGTGTGTGTTCAAAGTGCACTTTTGGAATATAAATAAATGCTTTATTTTGAAATTGTTCATTTTAGCTTATTATAATTCTTGCATAATGTTTTTTATTTATATTTTAAGATATCTAAAGTGTTTCCTGTAAAAATAATAACATTTAAATAAAACATATATTGGCCTTAATAATAAATATTTAAGATACCTAAAGTATTTCTAGCAAAATGACTGACAAATATTTTGCTGTGTTATTTTGTTCGGGAACCATTGGGTTTCCCTAGAATCCTAGATCTAGAAATGTCCATATGATATACATACTGTAACATACTAGATCTATAGACTATAGAATATTTCTAGTTAGATTTAGATATTGATCTAGACATATTTATTTCTAGTTAGATAAAGATTTAGCACCGAAGTCACTTTTAGCTGAAAAAAATTCAAGCAGTGCAAATTGTTTAAATTGAAAGTCATCAAAAGACCGTGATCCGATGTCACCGAGTCATGTCACAACAAAAGATCTATTAACATTTTTATCTAGTCTAGCACTAGCAGTGTAGCAGGTTATTCTTCTTGACTACTCTTCGTATAAAATAACTCTTTTAAACTTTTGACTTGACGACTGATCTAGTTTTACCTGTGTCCCAAGAAGGGCTGGTGTTCTTTCTTATCCGCTGATTCATTTCTATTATCTCGATTAGTATCCGACATTTTAGTTAAATAAACAAAGTCTTAAAGTACTCTAAGAAATCCTTCACAAACAGGTAATCAGGTAGCCATAATTATCCCTCTCAACATACACAAACAAACCATTGACTACAATTATGTTTTCTAAATGCAGAAGAGTTCTTCGATCATACCACCAAAAAATATGTCAAGGAAGAGAGGCTACAGATCTAGATCATAATTTGATAGATCTAGCCTTACTTAGCTACTTAGATCAATAAACGATATATCTAGCATTACTTAGATCAATAAACCATCTTAAAATTACAATTAAAAATAAGACCACTCCGTAATACAATAATAGGTCAAGATCTTCACCCAATGAATGAGTGATTTGAGCTAGATCTATTAAATCTGTAGATCCTGAATCTAGGTCATCTCGTACAAAAAGCTAATTGAAGATTTTTATTTATTTAATATGCTTATTGTTTACACCAACCAACTAAAAATATATTTCGTTGACTCTATGTGCCTTTAAAAAAAACAATGGTGGTAGATTTATACCATAAAGGGAGAAGTGGGTTTTCAACGATGTGTGTACAGTACTGTCATAGCTAATGACCCAACATTATCAGAGTCTAGGCACAGGACGCACGGTTAGCTTCAAGTTGTAGGCACGCTTCTTTCAATGATTAATTGCTTCGGAGTATTTCTCTTTAAAAAAATCATTCATTTTAATTTCTTTACAATGAATTACAAGCTAAGTCAAGAATAATTATCAATACGAACACAAGCTTTGACCCTGAATGTGTTGAACTTGAGATAATTGCAGTCTATGAAAACTAATCTATGAACTAGTAACAAGGCCTCTAGTGGTATTGATAAAGCATTGCTGAGTGGACAAAACAAGATACTAATATCAGTTTGTAAACTATTCAATCAGTAGCGTAGTTTGCTTATCAAATAGTCTAGGAACTTTAAAGACTAAATCCTTCTACCCATCTCCCCTTCTGCACACAGTGGCTATGGTACGGTAGACAATGCTTATTATTATGTCCTCCCCCCCCCCCCCCCCCAATCGCTGGATCGTATCAGACGCCACCACAATAGTGACGATTGACAATGCAACTACATGAAGTGTTTGTGTATGTATGATATATATATATATGTAAAAGGGGAGAAATGACTACTCTGAACGGGGGGGGGGGGAGAGAAATTATAAGAGTGTAGCAGAAAGAAGAGCGGTGATTGTGACACAGTTGGGTAACTAGACATAATGCGACAAAAATGACAAGATTTGAGTTCGATACGCTGAATCTTGGCGTGTCACGTGACTAATGGATGTGAACTATTCAACTTTGACCTTACAATCTGTTGTATGGTTGAAGAATATAGAAATGTGATCCACGCGACTTAAATAAGACCAGGAAAAAGTAGTACTGGGTATGTTATGGAAACAAACAAAATATAAGGGGGGAGGGGAAGGAATGGTTTAAAAAAATAATAAAAAGAAAGAGATTGTGTCTACATTGTTAAATCATATGTATTCGTGTGATGACGTGGTATACATGTTTTTGCTCTCTGAGCTGCTAAAAGAGAAAGCACGAGAAGAAGTAAATGAGGAGGCAACTCTGATTCAGTGTCACCCAAAAAAAAAAAAAAAAAGAATTCATAAAGGTCATGACTAGTGCACTAGAAAGGTGTAGCGTGCAGGATAGACATGACTAGAAACATACGAGTGCATGTCAGAATTTTCCGCCTTTTTTTCTTTCACTAGTGTTAGATATAGAGAGAATGAAATGGGTTTGAAAGAGATAGGTCTAATACTAGATCTAATATCAAATTAATGTGCATTGATAAAGACGAAACTGTCAAAATGTGGAAGACTTGCTTCACGATTATCTTATCTTAGATAATAATACAGACGTAACTTAAAAAAAAAAAGATTTCGTCCTACGCGTCATGCATTTAGTCATACATATTAACCAATGACCTAAATTCTGCCAAGTCACTGGTTTTCCTGACTAGCTCATGCAACTCATTCCGTGCTCTAATAGCACTAGGGAAGAAGGGGCAATTGTACAAATGGGTCTTAGCACGAGGAATGTGCTTTAAGCAGACATGGAAACACAGGACTGTGGGTTGGGCGACATAAGCAGACATGGAAACACAGGACTGTGGGTTGGGCAACATAAGCAGACATGGAAACACAGGACTGTTTGTTGGGCAACATAAGCAGACATGGAAACACAGGACTGTGGGTTGGGCAACATAAGCAGACATGGAAACACAGGACTGTGGGTTGGGCAACATAAGCAGACATGGAAACACAGGACTGTGGGTTGGGCAACACTGAAAAGTTTCTATCGCACACAAAAACAGTTTCAAGTAAAAATAAAACATGCTCTCTACACGAGTTTCATTGAATAAATGCACAGAACATGTGTGATGGTAAAAGGATCTTAAATGATAGAGAGCGTGTTCCATGTGCTTGTAGAGGAATTGATTTGTTTGTTTTCTGTGTCCTGCTGTGTGTCCAGTTTACTCAAGCAATCAGTCATGTGAGAACTGAGTGTGTTTGTTTTAACTGTTGATATGAAGCTTGTTGAACAAAGCCAAGCTCAAACCATGGAGATTATAAGCTGCTAATTATATTCACTTTGTCTATTAGTTAGACCAATAGTAGAATAACCAAGGAAAGCAAAGAGTCTTTAATAAATAATAAAGACTTAGAAAAATCAGAGTAACACTATTAGACAATTCACTCAATGACACAGCTGTTCTGTTACAAGATTACAAGTCATACATTTCATTACACACAGAAATGCTCAATATATGAAGACTAACACTTTTTAAATGCATACAATAACCATACTTTGTTTTGAAAAAAACTCAAAAGTCACTCCCACCCCTAAGACCAATTATGAATTTGTAACACTTAACTTGTTTAACTATATTTTTCTTATAAAATTAAAAGGTCTTCAAAAAGTCTTTTCAACTATGCATTAGACTGCTATAAAGAAACCAAAATTAAAGTTATAAATTATAAAGCTATCTCTCTGTGTGTTTGATGAAGTTTTTTTTCTGCTTTTTAAGTTACTCTCTAATGATTAACAAAATTTAGATTTTGAACTACTAGTTTTGTCCTGTCCATCTGTCTATTACATTCAGAGCTCAAATACTAAAAAATAAATATCTAAAATCCAATTTAACCATTATTGAGAAAGAGAGTCAAAATCAAATATATGCAAACTGTTTCTTTAAACTTATATACCATTTAGTTAAACAATAATTAAAAGTCATGTATATATTTATACAACAATATAGTTATCAGAGATCTACATACACTAGGACAAATAGCAAATATGGCCTTCAGGAAGAGATAAAAATCCAGAGAACTAAAGCTCACAACCTACATTAAAGTTTAGAATTTTCAATAATTATTGTTAAGGAACAGATTGGTGTTAAAATTTTGGTAAATCATCAATCATCAGGTGAAAAAAAAAAGCGACAGTGATAATAATTTACTTATCATCACATATTTGACAAGATATTTAGTATAAGCTTGTGGATATTAATAGATTAATATATTCATATAATACTTCTGGTTCCGGAAGGTTGTCATTGCTAGAAGTGGTAATGGATGTAAGCACTCCACTACCTATAAAATGCTTCCTAATGGCATGCGTCTCAAATAGCCTCTGACAACCAGTCCAACTCCTGGCCTTCATGTGTGGCTCAGATATTGGGTCCGGCGGAACTGTTCTCACTAACAGGAGAAGGGGCAAAGGCGAGTAACTGACGCCTCAACCAGTAAGCTTTGGGCAGGAGGGGCTCATTAGCCATGGCTGGCTACCCACCTAGGAGAAGGAAAACTCTGAATTCAAACCTCTGTTGCCTTGCAGCTATACCCAATCACGGGAAAGGCTTCGGGAGTCAACCCTGAGGAAAAATCAGAAGCTGGTGACCCTAAGGCATTATGCAGCACCCAGTGCTACACTCTGGCAGAACCTGCGACGCTACTAACCCCAAACTGTATTGGCATTGCCGTTCCTTTGGATACATCAGCTGCGTGGAGTGGGGGGAACTGATGTGTGGGCGACATCATCCTGACCACAGCTAATGCCCAGGCATTCATCTCATTTCCATGAAATGATCCATAGTCGCTTAGTGACTGAAGGAGGCCATAGATAATACATCTTTTAAAATAAATAGAAAAATTATTAATTAAAAAAAATAATAATAAAAGCTATATATCCTTTTTATTATTTTTCTATTTTAGTCAAGCACAATCTTCTGCCCATCTACAGATGATGAAAAATCTAGAAAGGATCAATAAAGCAGTCTTAGTCTTAGCCTTAATACTTTTATGTTATATGAAAAAAATCTGGATAACACAGTGGGAATTTCTAAAGAATTTCAAATTGAATGCTCACCTCATGTTTGGAGTATGGGCAGCTGGGTCCAGCAACATCTCAGTCACCTCATAAGAAGACTGAGTTGACAATGGGGCTCTTATTGACCTGAGTGGCCCAATCTCTTCTTCTGCTTCAGTGTTCTCTTCATTGCTAGTACTACTCTCTTCCATCAAGTCGAAAAAGACACCCCCTCTCGAGGGAGCTTCTTTAGAACTTCCTGTGTTTGGAATGGTCACAGTTTCAATCTTCACCTTAGCATTCCCAGGAAGTAAAGAAGTAGGAGCAGCTTCCTGTGTCTTCAAATCCTTTGACTTGACTGCTCTGTGACGCTTGTTCTTCTTGGACTCTTTGGGTGGCAACTCTTTGCTTCCATCTCCTTCCATGTTACCTGCCCAAAGTTTCCCCCACAAGTATCCCCAAATGTTCAGGCCGAATGTAAACAAAAGGTCACAGCTTGTGTTTCAGATGATGTCACTTGATCTGTGGACAGTAAACAAATACTATCACTCACTAGTCATATCTACCTATTGTAATACACTTAGTAGTGTTTTGACATGCAGGTGTTAAGAGCCTCTTAGTGACTAGTCTAATCAAAACACTACATCTCAGGTTGTTCAAAGTTTTCAAGATTTTCACGATAAACTAAATAATGTAACTCAGGCTAAATTGAACTTAACTGTTGCCAACTAAAAAAAAAAAAAAAAAAAAAAAAAAAAAAAAGAATTGAACTATAATTAAAACAATATCTCTATGAATGACAGTTGATCTTCATATCAATCACCTTTATTGCCACTAGTTGGTTGCCGGTGTTTTAAAATAAGTATTAAGTCATAGAGTGAAAGCCTAATGCTTCCTCCACATTAAAATTATTTTGTGCTATAAACAGAAAAGCTTGGAAAATTTGATTCTGCAGTGCTAAAAGGTAACCAAACATTATATATCTATTTAAAAGGATAGCTAATCAACAATTTTGTAGTACACCAAATACTTAAAAAAGCTAGCTATGTATAGTTTTTCTGCCATATATGAAAATCTCCAATCAACACACATAAAAATTGAATTTTACTTTTTTTCACAATTGATTTAATCACAATACGTCTTCAATTTTACCTAAACAGCACATTACTATTCTTACTGATACATTATATACATGTTGAAGACAGTGGTAGAGAATATGGTTACATTGCCAAGCAGTAAAGTATCTTCTACTGGCCGGTTCAGACTTAACTCCTCCTAAAATTGTAGATACATCACAGCCAGTGTAGCCTAATTTTTTCCCAATATAGCTAAAGCAAGTTTTACAGTAAATGACATGAATATGTAAATGTAGCCAAGAGTAACAGTGAAACAAAAAATAATAAAACTTTTTAGGTTTAAAATTGTATCGTATTCAAAATAAAGTGCAAAAAAAAAGGTAATAGTACAAGATAACTAAATGGCAAAAAAATTGGGCACAAATAATTTTCCTTTTCAGACCTATGGGGCAGATGATATAAAGGTCATCTGTTTCTGTGGCCCATGGTTAACAAGGTGTCATGTGGCCAGCACAACGACAAACTGCCTTTACTTTTCGCCAACTAATGTCAGCTACCCATTAGAGCTGGGTGACTCAGAGGCGCTCCAAGATCTCAAAACTAAAAATCCCAATCTTAATCCAGGATTCGAACCAGGGACTCTCTATTGAGAAGCCAAGCTCTTTACCTCTCAGCCATGCCACCTCCTTGGGCACGAGTGTACACTAATATTCTTTTTTTTTCTTAAAGGGACATCTGCAACTTATAAGAAGACTAAACAATACTTGATGTACTATACCAATAAATGTTTCTATAACAGTACTAAAGCCACAATAGGCAGACCAAGTCAGAGTCAGATTTTGGGCCTAGTGCTATAAACAAGGCAGAGTCAGATCTTAGGCCTAGTGCTCTGAACTAGAGTGACACTTGTAGTAAGTCTATAAGCTGAGTTAATAGAGATAAAGATCACAATGTCAATTAACAAGTCAATAATTATTCCAACCTCTATAGTGTAGACTTGATTGCTGTCAGAGAAATGCAGTAGGTTGATTAAGTATTGTAATGTAAAACATCAACACATTTTGTCCGGGGGGTGGGTGTGCATTAGACTACATGAAACTGCGACCAAGTCACAAACTTTTCAAAAGAGCCATGTTATCTACTTAAAAAAACAGTTCTATGCTCTACACTTTTTGCTAGTATTTTGACAGTTGTTGTTAATAATGTCATTTGTATTCTATCATTTCCTCTATGGAAGAAAAAAAAACAGCTGGGCAGCCTATCTTCTCATAAAAAAAGAGACGCATTCATGTAACAGTTATTTTCAGTATTAAATTTATAACTGTTCTGATTAATGTAGAAAAACAACCAAGGCCTACTTCTTGTCCCTAATGAAATGTTTAGTAGTAAAAAAAATTGTTAGTATTCTATTATGAAAAGGAAGCTCATTACACTAAAAAATAAAATAAAAATATTTCTGTTGACAATCACAAATGACTTTATTAATATTTTGACTTTTTTTTTTTAAACTTTGGTCTCAAGGTTGGGACTACCATGTTTCAAAGTAACTCTTTTTTTCCTGGGAGATTTAAAGATGCAATGAGTATTTTTTTTATTCTAATAATTTTGTGTTAAATGTTTTTTTTAAACAGTTTTAATAGCTTCAGTTCAAGTTTTCATGCAAGACATATCAATGATATTAAAACTCTACTAAAAAGATAGAGCCAAATGCATTTGTATTTTTATGGTTTAAGAGAGTTTTTAATTGAGAAAATTGCTATTTAGGATTTAGAATTTAGTCTAATTTTTGGCCTCAGAACTGGACACATCTGAGTGTTCCAGAAGCTGATATTCACCCTTGTGTCACCAGAGAATGCTGAAAATGTTCTTCATAACTGCATTCTCCATAAAGAATAAGACACCGGCATGAAAACACTCTTATAAGAGAAAAACTCTATGGAGAGCTGCCTGATCTGGAAACCACTATAGATGCAGTTCATCTCAGGTAAACATTGTGCACCTAGTGCTGCCTATATATATATTAGCAAATACACAACTAAGCACACAAATAATTTATATATTACATGTTTATTAAACATTATTTTCCCAACAAAAATGTGTTCCTATAAATGTTAACAAAATTAATTTTGAAAGTATTACCTCCCTTCCCCATAAATTATAATTAATTGCTCTTTCCTGTCATTAACATTAGCATTAACCATGCTGAAAAAAAAAATACTAACACATGTGGGAGAAATAGTTCTTTCTGTCCTTATCGGAATCATTATTTACCATGTTTGAAAAGAAATGATTTATATGAAGGAATTAGATAATTCTAACATTTTTAAAATACATTATTTTCAATATCTTGTACACAAGGTGTTTGATGTATTAGTCAGAGGGAAAAAATTTGTGGTGTTTGATGTAGTAGTCAGAGGGAAAAAATTTGTGGTGTTTGATGTAGTAGTCAGAGGGAAAAAATTTGTGGTGTTTGATGTAGTAGTCAGAGGGAAAAAATGTGTGGTGTTTGATGTAGTAGTCAGAGGGAAAAAATTTGTTTAACATTATATTTTAACTATACCTAGGGACACATTATTACATATATCTATTTTCACTATCAAATATACAATTGATTTTTTTTTCTAGGTATAACCATTATGGGCCAAAAAATTCAAAACGTAATTCATAAAAAAAAAAATATAGCATCGACTAGGCTTAAAATGTTCAAAATGTCTGTTTTATTGCCACCTTACTATACCAAGTAGAAATTTAGATAATAAATTCTAAAGATCTAAGATAATATATATATATTCTAGTTCTAGATCTATAGTTATAGTCATAATGACATAGTCATATTTAGAGATAGACACTAAAGTGAGTGACTTTACTTACTAGACAGTAAAGTATTTTAAAATAGACCAGTTAAAATGTAGTTACTAGACTAGCAGGCTAGATGATAATAATGATATAGAATATAGATCTATATATATATTTAAAGATCTAGAATCTAGACTGTTTTTTTAATCATCTATCTAGATTCTATAATAATATTGATAATCTAGATCTATATAAGTAGAGTATCTGTATTCTGTTACCAATCTCACAATCTGTATAAGTTTGATAAATCAAGGTTCTATTTCTTGACTCACTCTAAACAACTTGTATATATCTCTAAATTTAGATAAAGCCACTCACAATCACACAATGGCACTATGACTATGACTATCATGACATGTGAGTGGTGTGACTGTCCCTACTCGTACTGAATTAACTGATTACGATACTCATCATACTAAGTCTAAGACTAATATACTCATACTGTCGTGTCGATAGCTAGACTTTTCCTAAGTTTTAGTAGAGTTAGTCCTAGAGTTGACGTCTAGAATATTTAGATTATTATTCGGTAATATATATTTATATTACCGGTATGTAGTCTAATTCTCTAAATCTAGACTCTAAAAACTTTTATTTTAATTACATTTGCTTTATATTAGATTCAGACAATTAATTAGATCTATTAATGAAATAATAATTATTATAATATAAACATACAAACTGAAAAGCGTCGACATCGACAGATTACATTGGTGGCGTGAGACTGAGACCTCACCACCTCATGCTTCCGTTATGCTCGTTCTGGGGACTATTGTTTACAAATAGAGTAGTCAAGAGCTATAATAATAATCGAACTTAGGCCACTTCACTTAGAGCGCTCAGCAAACATCATCTTGTCTATGTTATTCTAATGTGGATCCAGATCTAAGACAAACACCATCTTCAATAAAACATGATAGATTTAGATTAGGTTGCCTTTCTAGAATTTATTTGGTCTTTTCATGATCTAGATCTAGATCTGTAATTATATAGGCCCTATTAATCAGCCCTCTTAACACCGTGTATACACATGAGTTTGGGCCAAAATAATAAATTAAATAGTAATTAAAATGTTATGCTTTACTCTTTTGGTGTCCAATAATTTCAAACTGATGATGTAAAGTTCCCAACTAATTTAGGTTACTCTTCTTCATGAATAGTCTACATTTTGTGTAGGCCATAATATATTCTCACTTTTACAAGAATTGAGTTTTATCTATATACACCAGCCAAGCTACATGTAGAAAAGAAAGAAAAGAGAATAGACAGGATTTATATAATCAAATGAATAATTTTCAAGGACTGTTATTAATGTCCTCCCTTTGTGTATATATATATGCCTATATATACTAGGACGTAATCATCTTCTTTTTTTGAAGTAACGTCTGTATTATATAAGATACTAATAAGGCTTGTCTGAAGATATGTGAGGAATGCAGTATTTTATATTTCCAGTGGCTGCGCAGCCTATATATTTGTCACACCCAGGGCAAGCTTAACCATTGTCCGCAGGTGGTCGATTTAGATTTTCTATTTGCCGTCTGCGTCTGTACTCTGCAGTAGATTTTTTTTTTTCGGTCTCAAATGTGTATCCCGCGGCCTTTGTGAGTGACCTCCAGCTGTCTCTTTCTAAGGCCGCATGCAACCAGGTGCTCTCTTCTATGTCAGCTAAGACAAGTTGGCGCCTTAGATGGTCTTTAAAGCGTTTCCGTGGGGCGCCTCAGTTACGTCGACCACCTTTTAGTTCACCAAAAAAAAAGACTGCCTTTGGCATACGTTCGTCTTCCAAACGGGATACGTTCCCTGCCCAGCGTAACTGTCGGTCCATAAGAAATCCCTCTATACTGTCCAAAACGGCGTTCGCAAGGACATCGCTGTTTGTAGTGCGGTCTTGCCATTGTATGTCCATGATGGAGCGCAAGCATCTTTGGTGAAGCGCTAAAGTAGTCTTAGTTGCTTTCTGTATAGTCATGTCTCAGATACATATAGGCTCTAAAATGGCTGAGAGAACCACCGCCTGGTAGACATTGATTTTTGTAGATAGGCGGAGCGATTTTTTCCGCCAAACTATTGCCTGAAGGCGTCCCAAAGTGCTACTGGCCATGGCCAGACGGTTATCAACTTCCCTTGAAATTTAAGTGAGACGTCATTTGATACTATACTACCCAGATATGTGAAGTGGTCTACCACATTAAGGGGCTGTCCGTTTACGGTGATCCTTGGGGCTGAGTATGTTTTATTGGGCGACTTCTGGAACATGACTTCTGTTTTCCCGAGGTTTATAGATAGACCGAAAAAGGCGGCAGCGTATGCAAATTCGTTTACCGCGTTATGGAGGTCATGTTTATTGTGAGCTATCAGGACGCAATCATCGGCATAGGGAAGCTCCGTTATGACCATCTCCTTTGTTTTTGTATGGAATAGTAGACGTCGAAGATTGAACACATTGCCGTCAGAACGAAACCGGATATAGATGCCTTCGTAATAGAATAGGAGCAAGTACACAGCCCTGCTTCACGCCATTTTCTATTGGGAAGTGATCAGAAAGGGCACCATTGTGTCTGATCTGGCCTCTTTGTCTCACGTGAAACTGCTTGTGAATGGATAGGAACGTAGATGGGCATCCCAGCCTGGCCAAAATCCTCCACAAACCATCGCGACTGACCGTGTCGAAAGCCTTGGTGAAGTCCACAAAGGCAGCGTATAGGTTTAAGTTCTGCTCTTTGCATTTTTCTTGTAATTGTCGCAGAACAAATTTCATGTCAGATGTACCTCTAGCGGCTCTGAAACTACATTGGCTTTCATATAAGACCTCGTCCACTAAAGAGTGGGTTAGTCGGTCGAGCAACACTCGAGCAAAGATCTTTCCTGTTACTGACAGAAGTGTAATGTCTCGATAGTTGGAGCAGTTAGACTTGTCACCCTTTTTGTATAGGGATTAAGGAGTCTCGAAGTTCAGGTGGTACCACGCACTTCTCCCATCATAGAGAGAAAAAGTCTGTTAGCCTCTCGGTTAGGGCGACACTACCTGTTTTAAATATTTCAGCGGGAAGTCCATCAGAGCCAGGTGCCTTGTGTTTTTTAGTTTAGATATTGCTGTCTCAATTTCCTCAGATGTCGGTGGGTCGTCGAGCTCCTCTCTTATAGTTTTCTGGGGGACATTTGCCAGCGATTCCTCCGATACGTATCTTTTATCACCAAACAGCATACTGTAGTGTTCAGTCTAGCGATTTAGTATGTCCGCCTTGCTAGTTAATAGGGTAGAACCTTCGGATGATCTTAGCGGTGCTGTAGTCTGGTAAGTTGGGCATAGGCACATCGAAGCGACTCATAGAAAGAGCGTGTGTCACCAGTGTCAGCATGTCTCTGCATGTTTACGGACAGCTCAAGCCACCAATTTTTTTTAGTTCCCTGACCTTTGACTGCAGAGTGTGGCAAGAAGCTTTATAGAGAGTTCTGGTCTGTGAATCATTCAGTCGCGGATAAGAATTTATTTCCAGTCTAGTATAATATATATCTAAGTCTATGGCCTATACACACAATAATTTAATTGCAGGCTTTTGAAACATTTTCCATGATTGATTTATCTTTCTATAGAATCCATCTGAAAACATTAACCTACAAATTGGCCGCTTCTCTTTCCGAAACATCCAGCACAATTTTCGTAAAAGTTTACGATAGTTGCTGTTACGTCTATTTTACTAACCAACGCGCGTCTTCCAAATAGTAGGCTAAGTCCCTTGCGTACTTCTTTGAGGAGGAATCTTTTCAAGTTTTTATGCTTCAAGAGCACTGACATTCTGTGTAATATATTGGTATTATATGTACATTTGCACACTAGCGCGTCAGTGTAACACCGCTTGTGTTTAGGGGCCTACATAATAAAAGGAGCTCCTAATATGTCTTCCCTAACTTTAACACTAGTTTGTTATTTGTGTAATATAAATATTCTACATGGTGTCAGAGTAAAACTTAAAAGCTGTCCAGACAAAGATTTTAAAATGAAAGCGTGACATTGATAGACTTTTTAAAAAATTAGGAAAAGTGTGACAGACGATCCAAAGCGGGATTGTCACACCTAAGTCAGGACGTCTGGTCATCTTAAATCCGTCGGAATTGTATCGCTGACCGAATAAGAGGCAAAATATATAGATCTAAGTCTGCTATAAAATATATATGTTGATGGAATGTTATATTTGTATGAAGAGTTGTGCCCATGAACAGGGGAAACTACTCTAGTAATCAAGATGGCTGATTAAACTTGTTTGTGTTTACCTGAGATTGTTCTTATGTTAAGTGTATTTATATTTGAGTGTCCATCGTAACATGGTGGCAGCGGTTTACACATCTAATAAAGGTAAACGATAACCTAGAATATCTTGAGGAAAATATAAGAAATCAGTTGCTAAAATGGCAACTGCTAACAGATATTTCCCAGTACCGCAACCGCTATTGCAAACAGGCAATATGGCGGCCAATTGGAAACGATTCAGAAGAGACTGGGATAACTATGAAAAGGCCACGAAACTCACAACAGAGACAGAAGATATACGTGTAGCAACACTAATGACCATAATTGGAAGTGAGGCTGCAGACGTGTTTGATTCATTTGGAAAAGGGCAGGAGACAAAAATAAATGAGATTTTAAAGAGTTTTGAAGAGTTCTATGTTGGGAGAACCAACGAAACATATGAGAGATATGTCTTCAATACGAGAAGACAAGAAGAGGACGAGAACATTGACTCATACATAACTGCCCTGAAGAAACTGGCAAGCAGCTGCAATTTTGATAAACTAGAAGAGAGTCTGATTAGGGACCGAATTATCTTAGGGGTTAGAAGTGAACACTTAAAGATGAAGCTGTTGCAAGATGATAAACTAACCCTACAGAAATGCATAGATGTGTGTAGGATATATGAAAGTTCACAAAGGCAAATGAAGGATATCAGAGAAGGAAGAAATGAACCTTTGGACAAACCAACGATTGAAAGAATCTCAACATCTAAGTCAGGTCTGAAATACAGAAAGGAATATCAACAGAGTGACAAAGGGCCAAGACAAAGTAAAACTTGTAAATTTTGCAAGGGCAACCATGAATACATAAAGGAAAAATGTCCGGCCTGGGGAAAATCATGTCACATTTGTGGAGGCAGGAATCATTTTGCCTCAGTCTGCAAAAAGAAAATATATAGCATTACTCAAGCAAAGGCACAGAGCAACATAGACTCAGACACAGAAGAAGAAGAAGAAGTTACACTCCAAACTGAATGGGTAATGGCAATGAATGGCCCCAAAAAGCATAGGATGACGGCCGTCATGATGATCAACAACCAAAGAGTCAGATTTCAAGTGGACAGTGCCGCCGACGTCAATACCATAAACGAAAAGTATGTGTGCCCAGACCAGATAGTACCGACGTCTCAGAGATTAACAATGTGGAATAAGACGGTAATGGAGCCAAAAGGAAAAGCTACGTTGGTAACCACCAATCTAAAGACCAATGAGAAATTCAATGTAGAGTATGTGGTAGTACCAAATGATCTAACATGCCTGCTAGGATTATCAACACTGAGGAAGATGGAACTCATTCACATTAATGAAGACCGATTTATTGCCAAAGTGGAAGCCACAGGAAACAAACACCAAAACATTGACGCACTTGGTGATTTGGGCGTGGCTACATTGAAAATAGACAAGACAGTGAAGCCCAAAGTCCTACCATGTAGAAGAATTCCTATAGCATTAAAAGAGAAAGTCAGAGCCGAACTAAACTCATTAGTTCAATGAGGAATTCTGGAAAAAATAACTGAGCCCACAGAGTGGGTTAGTCAAATGGCATTGGTAGAGAAATCAGATGGCAGTATCAGAATCTGTATTGATCCTCAACCCTTGAACAAGGCACTTCTGAGGGAGCACTACAACCTAACAACACTAGAAGACATTTTGGCTGAAATGGGTAACGCCAAGATATTTAGCAAAGTCGACATCCAGGAAGCTTTTTGGCATATCAAACTAGACCCAGGCTCATCAGGTCTCACTGCAATGGCGACCCCATTCGGTAGATACAAATGGAATAGACTTCCTTTTGGTCTCAAAGTAAGCTCGGAAGTTTTTCAAAGACATTTGAATGATGCGTTGGAGGGACTAACAGGATGTTTTAACGTGGTGGATGATATAATGGTAATTGGAAAGGGGGACACAGTAGAAGAGGCTCGCAAAAATCATGACGAAAACCTATCAAAATTACTCAATAGGCTAAAGGAAAAGAACATCAGACTAAATGAAAAGAAGTCAGCATTCCGAAAGTCAGAAATCGTGTTTTTGGGACACATTATTTCCCAGTCAGGAATAAAACCAGACCCAAACAAGGTGAGAGCCATAACAAATCTAAAAACCCCTGAAGACATTACATCGGTTCGTAGATTTTGTGGAATGATACAATATCTATCAAGATTCATCCCAGGTCTTTCAGCAGACCTACAACCAATAACAGAACTGACAAAGAAACACAAGCTATTCGTGTGGTCGAATGACTGTGAGAAAGCATTTAATAGTGTCAAACAGAAGATATCCAATCATGGAACCCTAAGTTATTTCGACCTCGGAGAAGAAAGTAACTATTCAGGCGGACAGCAGTCAAAATGGCCTAGGAGCTGTACTACTACAAGATGACAAACCCATAGCATACACATCAAGATCACTCACAGAGCCTCAGAAAAAGTGGGCTCAAATCGAAAAAGAACTCTTGGCTGTAGTAGTAGCTCTAGAAAAATTTGACCAGTACACGTACGGCAGAACAATAATAATGCAGAATGATCATAAACCTTTGGAAAATATACTCAATAAACCCCTCAGTTGTGCACCTAAAAGGCTTCAAAGCTTAATGATGCGCTTGTACCGATACGATGTTCAGTACCAGTATACCAAAGGAAACAGATTACAGATTGCTGACACGCTAAGCAGAGACCCTTTGCCAGAACAGGAAGATTTTCCTGACACGTCTATCAACACTGTAGGACTGGCTCTCCCAGATATAATGTTAGATAAAGTTAAAGATGCAGTCAAAATAGACAATGAGATGCAGATGTTGAAACAGTACATACTGAACGGTTGGCCAGACAAGCATCATATTGTACCAGAACTCAAACAGTATTGGTCACTTGCAGATGTACTGACCTATGAAGATGGCCTTCTAATGAAAGGGGAGAGAATAATTATCCCAAGAGCATTAAGAAAAGAAGTTGAAACCAAACTACATGCAGCACATTTAGGGTATGATGACATGATGAGAAGAGCAAGGGACGCAGTTTTCTGGCCGGGAATAGCGGCAAGAATAAAAGAAATAGCTAATGCATGTCAACCTTGTCAGCAAAGTAAACCTGCAAACCAGAAAGAAAGCTTAATACAGCATAATGAGGGTTCAAATCCCTGGGATAAAGTTGGAATAGATTTGTTCCAAATATTTGACCAACAATACCTTGCCATAGTTGACTACTATTCAAATTTTATTGAAGTAGAACATTTGCACACGACAACAAGTCAAGTTGTTATAAGAAAACTAAAAAATTTGTTTGCCAGATATGGTGTCCCCAAAGTTTGTATCAGTGATTTTGGACCTCAGTTTTCATCTGTTGAATTCACCGCATTTATGACAGCATGGGGTGTCCACCATTTAAAATCTTCACCAGGACATCATCAGTCAAACGGCAAGGCAGAGGCGGCAGTGAAAATATTAAAGAATCTGATGAAAAAATCCAAAGAAAGTAAATCAGATGCCTATGAAGCCCTATTAGAGTTCAGAAATACACCCAGGCAAGATACCAACTTAAGTCCGGCTCAGATGCTCTTTGGAAGGGCAACAAGAACGTTATTGCCAAGAAGAGAGCATCCTGCAAGAATGTCACAAGAAGCCACGGCCAAAAGGGAGAAGCGACAGCAAAGTGTCAGAAAACACTACAACAAAACAGCTCGTGACATGAAGCTTATAAACGTCGGACAGAAAGTCTTCTATCAATCGCCAAACGATACTACCTGGAGACAAGGCAGAGTATGTCGGAAAGTGAACGAACGTGCCTACATTATAGAAGGCGACAATGGTTTCATGTACCAAAGAAATAGAAGACACCTACGACCTGACACCACTAACAACATAGACTTTTCTCCAGATAGAGAAAGTAATAGTACGGACATTTTCCCAGACGCAGAGAACGAGTGTATTAACAATCCGCCCAACGCCGAAAACACTCACCAGTACTCTCTGAGACCTAGGGCCACTCTCCAGAAACCGTCAAGATATGGGGACTATGTCTAAGAACTGTGCATATGAACTGTTGTAAATAGTTTTGTTAATCTGACTATAGTTATTTAATGTGAAACATAGTGACGGCTGTAAACAGTGTTGTCAAGTTGATTGAATAATTTTTTTTTTTTTCGTTCTATTGTTTTTCAACTTTTCTTTTTTTTTTATTCTTTTTTTTTGGGGAGGAGAGGGGATGTTGATGGAATGTTATATTTGTATGAAGAGTTGTGCCCATGAACAGGGGAAACTACTCTAGTAATCAAGATGGCTGATTAAACTTGTTTGTGTTTACCTGAGATTGTTCTTATGTTAAGTGTATTTATATTTGAGTGTCCATCGTAACAATATACATAGAAATGTACAGCTTTCAATTATTGTCGAGGGATTTCTTTATAGTAACCATAACAATACCATCTTCATTGCAAATGAAGTGAGAAAAACACAAATAAAGACTTATTTAAGTCATGAAATAATGCCAAAGATCAATACATCTATTTTACCAGCAGGCCCTATACTTTAGGACTTTGTTACTAAATTATATAAGAATAAAATGGTTTCCCATGAGACATTTATAAAGCGAATCAGTAAAATAAGGACATGTGAGATGCGTCTGCTGTGTGATAACAGAATGAAATGGAATGAAGTTATGATGGCTAGGCCTACTACATAAATAAATAATGTGGTGATCACAATTTTAAAAAAAAGTTAGGTTCACTTTAGACTATCGGTAGCATCATAACTTCTTTTATGTGTTTGTTTAATACTCTAAAATAGCATACAGCTAGTAAAAATATTTGGTTGAACAGCTTATCTTTTATTTTATAAATTACAGACGTTCCTTTAAAAGATCAGGTCTCTAATGCCCACAGGTTACGACGTTGCAATCCAAACACGAAAAGGTTGGCATCACAGCCGGGGAAACCAGTGTTTGCTGGTTTCATGGGGTGGAGACTGGCACTCGCAGTTTACGGAAGCTCCAAGAATAATCATTTCTGTCACAGTGTTGTTAAAAGAACAGAAGATTGAATGTGCAAGGAAGAACCAGCCTTGGTTGTTGTTTCTTTTTGGGCACCCGTGCGTAGCAGTCAATTATTCGACCAAGTCACGCTGGAGGTTATAAAATAATGCAAGTGAATGGTTGCACATTGAAAACGACCAGAGGATAACTATTGCCTGTATTGGGACAGATCAGGCTTTTGAAATATGAGCCCAACCTTTCAGTCAAGGGTTTCTAATCGCCAATATGATCAACGGTCTGGATTTTATGCAGGCACACGGTTTCTCTTTGAACACTGGGAGTGGGACTTATCAATATGGAAACATGGAGATTCCACGGGTTGATAATGACATGTAAGGTGATCAAACGAGAAGATTATTTGTTTCCAAATATAGGACCATATCAGCAAAGTACGAAAGATACAAGAAAATAGCTCTGCAATAAGCACAAAACTTCGACAGAAACCGAAAATATACTAGCTGTGGGAAAAACTTTGGTAGTAATCTACAATGCTAGAAAGTTCCTTGTGAAAATCATGAACCTCGACTCGAAAGAAAGGAAGATAGGCTTTCCAAAAAAACACTGTAGGCCTAAAGAGAACCCACAACTGCAAAAACTTTTTAACCGACATGAAAGATAGTCGATGGAGGAATATGACAAAGCTGAAACAATGAAATAAAAATCTGGTGCAACTTCGCATAGATATCGGTAATCTCAGATTCATCCCACAACTACCAATGCATCGGGGTTACGAAAGAACGACCTGAAATGGCTATTGTAAAATGTTTGTTTTCCATGTTTTGGATTTTCCTTCAGAGTTGAAGATAATTTACTTCGTAGTCCAAACCTCTAGCAGGACGACGAGGGATGGGAGCGGTCAGGGTTTGAACCCGGGACCATCGATAGCCCAAGTCCGAACAACAGTCCAGTGTGCAAACCGCCCGACCAACTCGACGATCGGAGACATATTATAAAAGCATAGATCTCCGAAGCATTTAAAAAAAAACAACTGGAAATGTCCCTATCGCATCTTTTAAAGAATCATCGATGTGGTCTATAAACTCTAGAATAGGGAAGAGCTCTTTGTCCATGTTTAAATATACTCAGGATGAACAGTCGTAGATAGGCCTTATATAAAGAATGCAGTGTTGTGACTCTCTCCTGGGTACTGCTATTCCATTACTATAGTGTACACGATTCAGTACTGGACATGAGCGTTTTGGTGGAATGATGGGGTTGGCCCTCTGTTTTTAAATTCAATTTATGCCTTTATTTAACCATGGAAAGATTCGTTTCTTCTGTTACTAAATATAACATGGAAGGCTGCCTGGTCGTGTGGTTTGCACGCTAGACTGTCGTTCAGATTTATTGATGATCCCGGGTTCAAACCCTGCCCGCTCCCATCTTCAACTCTGAAGAACATCCGAAACATGTAAAACATTTTACAAAACATTTTTACTTATTTTCGTTGATTTCCTTCCCCCTAGGTTCATGCCATGGCTCATGTTCATGCACTTGCACATAGAAATATATATATAAGTTTGTGATTATTCCAACTATGTAGATCACGGACCTATATATAGTCTAGGTATATATGATCGAGCTCAGTGTTATTTTTTTTTTTTAAGGTATTTGAATAAAATATCAAAATTTTGTTTGAAATAAAAAGACATTATTATCTAAATTTAGAGATCTATATTTAGACTAATTTTGTTAACAAATTTATATGGAATGTACAGATTTTTATATTTCCCCCCCTTTCTCCCGATTTAGGAAGTATTTCAAAACTGCTCTGCTGCTATTAGTGCGGTATTTGAATCGACAATTGTAAACAAAAAATGGCAGCGCTGTTAAATTTACAGGAATACGACTCTGATGACAAAAATTATGAGAGTGGGAACGAAATATCCGAAATAACAAGTCATCTTCAACCAATCAAAAATCCAACTAATTCTTTGTCATCTTCTATCGCATTAGTAGCGGCCCCAGCAGTTGTTTCAAACGTAAGTACTTAAAGCTAAAGTAGATCATCATCATGATTCATGTCATGATCTGAATCTGGGCGCTGGCTAGTAGTACTAGACTAGACTAACTAGAAATTTATAATGCAGAAATTGTCAATACTAATTATGAAATTTTTAGAAAAGATAGGGCTGATAATCATGGAGGAGTTCTTTTAGCAATAAAAAACACTCTTATAGCAGAGAAAATTACCTTACCTAACTAAAAAAATATAGAATCTACATTTTGTAAAATTAATACCACCTCAACATCCCTAATAATAGGCAGCATTTACAGACCATCAAATTTTAGTTTAGAATACATGCAGGAACTATGTAATCAGATTACTACACTTAAAGAGACAAATAAAAATGCAGTTATTTGGATTATGGGTGATTTCAACCTACCTGATATAAATTGGAAAACACTAACCATAGATAAACACCAAAACCTTAAGGACATAAATGATCTTTTCATAGAAACTTGACACAACCTAAGTTTAGATCAAATCATTAAAAAGCCAACTAGATTAAACAACACATTAGATCTCTTCTTAACCAACAGACCTGGATTAGTAGTTGATTATGATATTATCCCTGGTCTATCAGACCATGAGATCATTAAAATACACAGTCAGATAAAAGCAGTAGCCAATACAAAACCCAAAAGAAAAATCTTACTCTGGAATAAAAGTAACCTAACACAACTACACCAAGCTGCATTAAACTTTCAACAAACATTCTTATTAGAAAAAGACATTAACCAACCAGTCGATGACCTCTGGAATTTCATCAAAAACCATCTTAAAAGCATTATAGAAAATCATATACCAACTAAATACACATCAAACAAAATAAATAAATGCTGGTTTAATAATAGACTAAAGAAGCTTTGTAAACAGAAGGAAAACCTATATAGAAAATTTAAAGAAACCAAGGCAGAAAGAGTTCACAAAAAGTATATAAAAATTAAACACCTAACCCAAAAAGTAAGCAGACAGCTGCAGAGTGAATACATAAACAATGTAATATCTAAAGATAACAACAAAAACCTATGGTCATACATTAAGTCTAAGTAAATGGAAACAACAGGCATAGCGCCATTAAAAGATGAACATAACATAATACATAATGACAATGAAACTAAAGCAAACATCCTAAACAAATACTTTGCATCAGCATTCTCAGCCCCAGGAGACAAAGACATATTTCTTAATTTGAACCAAGTAGACAACATAGAAGATTTAGTAGTACAAGAAAATGGAATTCAAAAACTATTATCCAACACCAAACCAAATAAAGCATATGGACCTGCTGGTATTCCAGCTAGATTACTCAAAGAACTAAGCAATGAGCTAGCCCCAGTGTTCAAAATACTCTTTCAAGCATCGCTTAACCAGGGCAGAGTACCAAAGGACTGGAAAGAAGCTAATGTCACCCCCCCCTATTTAAAAAAGGAGAAAAATCTGATCCAGGAAACTACAGACCAGTATCGCTTACCAGCATCACATGTAAAATCCTAGAACACATAATATGTAGCAACATCATCAACCACTTAGACAAACATAATGTTATCACCCCATACCAACATGGCTTTAGGAAATATATAGATCATGTGAAACACAACTAATAGGACTAATAGATAATAGTGAACAAATGGATGCTATTTTACTAGATTTTTCCAAGGCTTTTGACAAAGTTCACCACCATAGTTTGCTTAAAAAATTAAAATATTTCGGCATTAACGGTCCACTGCATCAGTGGATTAAAGATTTTCTGATAGGGAGAGAACAAACTGTAATAATAAATGGCTCTAAATCAACACCAATAACAGTAAACTCAGTGTACCTCAAGGAACAGTCTTGGGTCCACTACTATTTTTAATTTACATAAAAGATTTACCAAATTGCATTAGTTCAGGAACAAAAGTCAGATTATTTGCAGATGATTGCATAATATATAGAACAATAAAAACAACACAAGACACCCAGAAAAATGTCAGTTGTTAAGAGTAACAAAAAAACTTAAACAAATTAATTCCACTTATCTTATTCATGGCAAACCAGTAACACAGACTAAAAACGCAAAATACCTAGGTGTTATAATAAATGAAAAACTGTCATGGAATCCACATATTGATGAAACTACAAATAAATCCAACAAAGCATTAGGGTTTATTAAAAGAAATTTCTATAAATCAAATAAGAACATAAAACTAAAATGTTATTTAACCTTGGTTAGGCCAATAATAGAATATGCATCCACCGTTTGGGAAACATTAAGAAACTGGAACAAACACAAAATAGAGCAGTGAGATTCATAACAAACGAATATTCACATTTGACTAGAGTAACACCATTAGTAAAATCACTAAATTTAGAAAGCCTTCAGGACAGAAGACTCAAGAGTAAAGTAGCAATTATACATAAAACACTGAACCATAATCTTCAAATACAAAAACAAAACTTAATAAAATACTCTGAAAGACACAAAAATAAAGGCACATTCCTTGTCCCCTATGCTAGGACAAATTTGTACAAATACTCCTTCTTCCCTAGTGCTATTAGAGCATGGAATGGGTTGCCTGAGCTAGCCAGAAAAACCAGTGACTTGGCAGAATTTAAGTCATTGGTTAATATGCATGACGCGTAGGACGTAATCATCTTCTTTTTTGAAGTAACGTCTGTATTATATAAGATAAGATATCTAATCAATTCTAATCTAGATTATTCTAGATTCTGAGATGTCTGACTAGACTAGTAATCTAGAATAATAGATCTATTATAGATCGTAAATTCTAGTAATTATTAGATATCTAGAATTTTAACTGGGAAAAAAACTGAAAACATCTTAAATCTTAGATCTAGATATAGACATCTATATCTGAAATATCTATTATTATTAACTCCTCATCAGCATCTATTTGTCAATAAAAATTGGTAAGACTGGGACTGGTAAGAATAATTTAAATGCATTTCAGATTTATTTTAGTTTTGAGAGTTGCAAGCAATATTTATTATTCAAGTTGTAACTTCTTTTCCATTCTGGCAAACATCTGCAGGTTCTTAGTAATACACTGAAAAAAAACAACTGTGGAGATTTATTCATTGAGAGTTTAATATATCTTTTAACTCAGTCCTATCAAATGAAGAATGCAATGAACAAATTTTGAAATCAAATATAAATGACTTGTTTGTAGAAAATGAAGAAGTACTAAGGTAGCTTGACTGATAAAAACCTATCTTAACCTTCTTAAGATGACAAGGATATTTGGCAAAAAAGACAAAAGCAGCCCATCTATCAACCCCAATGTTTCCAACCACAATATTGGCTAGCCAGTGTATGTGTCAGCCAATTAGATTAGTTCTTACTATCTTTACACATTAGTAAACTGTAATGGCAGCATCCTTAGCTGTTTTTTATACGACAATTTGTTTGTATTGATTTTTGAAGTTAGCTAGTGACAGCTGAAAATTTTACCTTGTCAGATGGTGATATTAATGAAAGCAAACTCACTGACTTTGATTTTATTTACTCAGGGCAGTTCTGAGGAAAGCTTTAGATCTAAGTTTACACTAGTTCTAGATCTAGTATAGAATGTTGACGATGTCTATTCATGATAACATGGTTAAAGTTAAGGGTGAGGAGCTGGATAGAGAAGATCTATTTGAGCATCAAGGGATTGGAACCCTGGAGACTGTTTTATAATGCTTTTTTTTCTACAATCAATTTAGTTCAAATGTTTGTCAGGGAGACTGATAAATATGACGCCAACTTTCTGACCAACAAGCAGCTCTCAAGAAGATCTCTGGGTCATAAGTGGGTGGCTATCACTGTGGCCAAAATTAAAGGGTTTGTTGCCATGGTACCAGGGGGGGGGGGGGGGAGGAAAGGAGTAAAATAATGTAACAGAAGGGTCTCCATGGGCCTTGTTTCCCCAAACACAAGTATAGAGACGTATTTAGGCCTAAAACTTCTTTAAAAACACTTACTTTTAAATTCTGTTCTGTTTTGAAAAAAATTATTTGGAAATTTTTATGCATAAACTATATGCAAATTAGCTTGGTTTACTATAATAAATGTTAATATTTTAGATGGATTCTTCAAGATTATATTAATTCATTCATTTCTTTTCAATAATATATATATAGTTTTGTGTATGTAAAGAAATTAATTTATTTGTTAGGATTTTTTTTGTAAAAGAAATGATTAGTCTGGAATAGTGCTAAGTCTTTTTGGCACAATACATGCTAATAGTCTCCGTCTTAAGAGTGAAATTTAAACAATGAATATTGACAGATAACTAGTTATCAACAACTAACAACCAATAACTCCGACATCTTGCCTTTTTTTTTGTCACCAAAAGTCTTTTCTAGATCAATTTGTTATTCTTAACTCTGCTTTTGAATTTTCTTTGGATATTTTTTATTCTTTTGACTAGCAAATTTCTCTAGTAAGTATTTGTTCAATGTCTTTTTGATTGTTTTTTGCTATCACCTACCACTATCTTGACCTGTCTTAACATGTTAACTAGTCCTGATGTGCAGTGGAGCACGAGGGAGGCATTACAAATCTTACAGTAAACTCTCTCATTAGTTATTGAATTATTAAAAAATCTATTATGTCACGGAAAAATGTCAAAGCATTGTTAAACATTTTTGAATCTCTTTGCTGCTAGGAAGACAACTTGGGACTTCGACACATTGACCCAAAAACTAAAGAGCTTAAGTACAACCCAAAACATGATGAACTGTTTGCACCTCAAGTAAGTAAACTATTTGATAACAAACTTTTTCATTTACTACTTTTAGTCTAACTGGTTAGAACTCTCTTATTTAAAAAAGAATGTTTGTTTTTGTGTCCAGTGTATTGGTGCTGAATATTCAGCTTAGTCTGTTATTAGATTCTGTTGTAGTGTTGATACTTGTCTTCTTTCTTTCTTAGTCTTTTCTCTTTCCAGAGTCTCACTTTATCCAACTGTCCACCCCTTATATTCCTCCAATCCTTTTTTTTTTTTTTTTTGCAGGTATCTTAGGAAGGAGTTATATTTTTTTGATCTATAACATCCCTTCTTATCATTCTTGTGTTTGTTTGAATGTCTAGTTACTCTGTATATCTGTTAAATATTTCTCAGTAGAATCATAATCTTCATTATTTAATATGCACATCTTTTAGTTGGACCACTGTAAATACATATGTCATTAATTAAAGCCAATTATCTTAGTATGTCAATAAGTAAAGCCAATCATCATAGTATGTCATTAAGTAGAGCCAATCATCATAGTATGTCATAAAGTAGAACCAATATTCATAATATGTCCACATATATATATATATATATTAGGGTGGTTCAAAAAAATATTTTTTTAACAACTTGTAGTGCTTTTTGATTTTTCTGTTATATGTCATGAGATAATGAAATAAAAACAAAAACTGAGTCATTCTATCATCTTTTACTACTGCCTCATGAGGATTAAAAATGGTGATAACTGCCGATTTTCTCGTTTTTGTATCATTAAGCCAGAAAAATGTTGAGGTTTCCACATTGAAATTATAAATGTACTGAGAGTTCCAAACAGTCAACAAAATGTTCACAGACTCTGAAAATTAACATTCATTCAGTAATCAGTACTACCTAATTGGATTTGAAAATTACAATAACGGCCTTTTTTCGTTTACGCAACATAAACTCAGAACAATGTTGAGCTTTCAACAATTAAAATATAAATGCATTGCACACGGAACCAGTTAAGTAACATAAAACACTACAACACTGTTCATTGTTCATTCATTGATTGAGTGTTGCCTTCTTTGCATCTGGGTACTGTTTACGGTGTGACTCAACAACCTGATACAAGTACTGCTTTTCATCTTCCTTTTTTGTTAATGACTTGTTGAAGTTGGTTGCCAATGCAATGCCTCGCTCTGCTGAGTCATTAACAACTTTAAGTGAATGGGCAACCACCTTTGCGTGTTGGTACGCTTCCAGCTGCGGCCACTGCTCAACAGGCAAGTTCAGAAACGATTTGTCGAGATTCAAGACCTAAAAAAAGAAGTGTGATCTGCTTCCAATAAAATAATCAAGTTTCTTATAACCGAGTTCTTCTTTGCCAGTGTTTTTGATTGTCCTTTCTGAAGATGTTTCATGTTCGCTGGCAGATATAAGACAAGATGCCATTCTTGTCTTGACCTCGGCTGAAACAAGGTCAGAAAACAGAGCAAGTGGCACGAGTTCTTGTCCCAAGTACCATAGATGACGTCCAAGTGCCGCAATTCCTGTGTCTGCAATGATCTTGGAAGTGGTACGATAGTTGGTGAGGCTTTGAATAAGAGACAGATCGTTTATAGGAGCATCACAAGGGGATGTACAAGATATCCACACTTTGACATACACCAATGTTGTGAACAGTCCAAATTCTAAGCATGCTGTGCTCTCATGTCGACTGAGCTTAAACTGTTCCTGAAACAAATTCAGCTTCAGAACATACAGCAACTGTGACTTCCATCTGGCATGATGGAAAGCCCCAGGTGCACGGAATCGAATGTGGTGTCTGTCCCAAAAAAATCATGGCCAGCTCTAATAATTCCCTGTGGTCTTCTCTTGGAATTGCTCCCCTGTTACCAGTCAAAATGTCCTGACAGAATTTCAATATTTCCTGTTTTAGCAATGCTAGACTTTCAGTCATTAGGCGGGTGTCTGCACATGGTTTGTATGCCACTTGGTCAATATTTGGCCAAAATTCTTGAAATCTACGAAGTAATATCACATTTGGCGCTGATGTTGGGCCAAACACGTTTTTATAAATGTCGCTGCATAGGACTTCAAGGACGTGGTGTCGGTAAGCCAACCAAAACAGTTCTTTGCCTAGTTTTTGCTCCAGTAGCACACATGCGCCATTGAGATGGCCGGTGTTTGCTGTAGTTGTGTCAAATGACATTCCTGCAATGCTGTTAGTCAGCTTCCAATCAGTGATGGTTTCTGCTGCAGCTTTGGCTATTTGCTCACCTGTTCCTTGTACACCTTTTGGAATAGCCAAAAGCTTTTCAGTTGTACAACCTGTTACAATGATTGCACGCTTTTGCTGTGTTTGACCTTGTGTGTCTGAACTGTCTGATGATTTGCATTCAGGATTGTAGTCACTGAGTTCTGCACTACTTTCTTCATCAAGATCACTAATGTCACTGGTGTCACCATTATTCAAACTTGCCGATGCTGGTGCACTTGCCTGTCTGCTTTGGTCCTCAGTTCAGCTTCTCTTTGTATTCTTACACTGCTCGTCGACCTTCTACTGCTGTAAGCTGCTGGTCTATTTTACCCATGACATACTTCCTTTCTGTTCTTTGATCAGCCAGAAAAACCTTATCTTCTTCAATTTTTATTCGGTTCATCGCATCATGATGAGCAATGTCAAACAGGCCATTCATATCAGTTCAAAATTTGACTCCCTTGCCATCTGAGCTGTACCACCACGGGTCTTATTGCGACAGACAGTTCTGTGTTTATCAACTAGAAGTTTTAGCTTGTGGATAATATTTCTTTCTTCAGCTGATGGTACTCTTGCTCTGGCCCATATCTCGCAAATCTCTCTAACAGTTACTGTCATCAGTTCAGTTTTAGACAGTTTTTCATTATTGTGATGATGATAGTAGACTTGTAAAACTTCTCTAGTTGTTGGTAGCATATTTCCATTAAATAACTGTACTGGTTCGCCAATCAGATGAATATATGTCTGAGACCTTGTAACAGCCATTTAAAAAAAATTGTCTCTAATAAATCAATAGCCAATACCTCATAGAAATAAATGAAAATTAAGACAAATATTAAAAACTTGTAGACAGTAAAATCAAAAATGGAGTTGTTTACTTTTTTAAAAGTTAAATATTCTTTGTACTTACAAAAAATAAGTAACAGTTGACCAGTTTTCAATTTGATCTTTAAGCTGGAAATAATATCGATTTTTGGGACCAAACAAAAAATTCAGGTGCTTTGAGGCAGTACTAAATTAACTTCAAATGGAGTTATATTTTATATTTAAGGTCTCTGTAGCACAGGTAACACAATTTTTATGAAGCACTAGCAATTTTTCAACTTTTATTTTTTACCTATGCATTGTGAACCACCCTAATATATATGTATATATATATATATATTGTAGAACCGATTTTCACAGATGTCATTAAGCAGAACCAATGTTCATAATATTTCATTAAGTTGAACCAATATTGATAATCTATTATTCATCAGAACCTATATTCATGTCATTAAGTGGAACCAATGTTGATAATATGACTTTAAGTTTGACCAAATGTTTATTACAAATGTGACTACTAAAACACATTTCTATTGCACATTTTGTTTTACAGGTAGGCCCCATCAACCCATTCCGTACACAACAGGCCAAAGCTGTGCGTAATAATCTGGCTGGATTTGCTGAGCCAGCTCATTTCAGTGATTTTCAATTTGACAATCAGAGAAAGACATTTACCAGTTATGGTAGGGGGCATACATTTATTTATTACATTGTAAAATAAATAATAATTTTAGAATTAATAAGAAAATAGTATTATAAGCATGCTAGCTAGCTTTTACTACCCTATTACATCTAATATTTCTATCCAGATTCAATGCTGATATATTTTTTACAAGTTTTAGACATCCCGACTACCATGTGATTTTTTTGGAATAATTTGTCTAGAAATTATTTGTACAAGACAAGTGAAGTTTTGCAAGAGAGTCTTGCATTGTCACTTATCAAATTTGTTTTAATCTTCAGCATCAACAGTTTGCTTCATGTTGACTTTGATTTGAATCTACTGTAACATGTATATATGTATGCATTCAAAAATGATCCAATATTATTCATAATCATTTCACTCTTCCTCTGACTAGGCTTTGCGCTGGATCCAAGTGTAGACAGTGGAAAAGTTATAGAGACATTTGTTGGGAGTGAATCCTCTGTCCTTGAAAACCATGGTAATTAATTAGTTTTGTTTTTAAAATTTGCATTTAAGAAGTTCAGTAGACAAAAAAATTCATTAATCTTTTATAATTGCAGGTTATTTACTTTTTAAATTTACTTTTACATAGATAATGTGTTTGTTGGCTTAAAATAAAATTTAACTTGTTTTTTTATATTTTTTTATGAGATTTTGTTTTTTAGCCCAAATTATTCAGCTGATGTCTGCTAATGTGGTCTTCATTCTCAAATTGTCTTATCTTTATAACCTGACAGGCAAGACAGTTTTTGAAACCAATGCAGTGATAGAGAAAAATAAGAAAAAAAGGAAGCGAGAGAAAAATAAAGATCCTTCTGACATTGAAGGCTACTTGGGTCCATGGGCGAAATATAAAGATGAAGAAACAGTGTCTAGACCTAGTGAGGTAATAGAAAGTTCAGGATTGTCGACTAGGTCCATCATGGCTATCACATGTTTATAAGTCACCTGAGGAGATGACATGAGATATAACTAATTGAAATCGATAGTCTCTTTTAAAAAAATGTAGTTATGAATTCCAAACATTTAAAACTTTACATTAAATAGCAATAGAATAATAGTGTTTAGTAGTTCCAAGGATAGATAGAAATTACAAAGGTGTATTGAGTTTTAAAAGGGGAATAATAATGACAAGTTTATATATTTCCTAAGGTAGAGACAAATTTAAATGGCTTTTAGCATTCCAAGACTATGTAAGGATTGCAATTGTATGTTTTCATTAGTCTGCTACTTATTCTACAAATAATTGCCTGAAATGTTAATGGTCCCATTGTTAATTCTAACCCTACAGGAAGAACAAAAAGAGTTGGATGAAATTTTGGCAAAACGTAACAAGTCTGGTAAACAAACGGAAGAGAAAACAATGGAAGAGAAATCGACTTTACACGGTTAGTTGGACATTTTAGTGTTCAAATGAATATTCAGTGTGTTTAAATTTGCTTTGTTTTGCTCTAAAACATTGTTTGATGTATATATATATATATATATATATGTGTGTGTGTGTGTTCCAACTCAACCTATATATATATATATACATTTAGTTATATTTGATGAAAGAAATTCATTTTGGTTTGTGACATTATGTCAAGTTTTGAAATTAATTTTGTTTTCAGTGAAAGATGCCTATGACTACCAAGGGAGATCATTTTTACACCCACCCCAAGATGTTGGTGTCAACTTGAAATCAGAAGAACCCCCAGAGAAATGTTTCCTTCCCAAGAAACTGATTCACACATGGACTGGTCATACCAAAGGAATCGCTGCCATTAGGTGGTTTCCCAAATATGCACATCTTATTTTATCTGCAGGCATGGATTGTAAAATTAAGGTAATTGCTGGGTTGTAGTTTCAAATAGCTAGTACAACTAAACCAATGTTGGTGTATTCATCTCTAAATGCTGAACTTAGGTTTGGACAAACTGAATTGAACTTTTATTAACAGTATGTACACAGCCCTCAATTTCAATGTAAACATATCTAGAAACACAAAGATCTTGAACAATTTCAATACAATACAGCTCACTCTAAAAATAGACATCCTTCCGTCATTTGTCTCTTATTTGTTCTCCCCCATTTCAATATTCACTCCTCTATCACCTCAACTATGACAGACTTCATCATGGTTACATCAGAATCTATACAACCAATTTATGCACCTGCTTGTACTCTTGACTACATCAGAAACACTCACACACACTTCATAACAGTAATTTTATTTGTTTGAAAGTATATTGATCAAAACAGTGCATGTGCTCTCTAATTCTTCTCAATTCGCCGGGGGGGGGGGGGGGGGGGTCAATACTTGAAAGAAATTGTCTATTGCTATTGTCTATTGGGTTTTAACTTACTTCCCTTTATCTACTTGCTTCCCTTGTTTTGTTCAGATCTGGGAAGTGTATAAAGAGAGAAGATGTATCAGGACCTACACTGGTCACAAACAAGCTGTCAGAGATGTTTGTTTCAACAATGATGGAAAGGAATTTTTGAGTTGTGGCTATGACAGATATTGCAAATTATGGGATACAGAAACTGGTAATTTTTAGGGAATGTGCATTAAAAAAAAAACATCTGTACTTTGTATTCATTGAAATCTGTACTTCTTATTTATCAATATTGTTACGATTCTCCCTCCTTTCTGACCTTCTGTAAACACGGCTAAACACAACACCATACATCAACACATCAAGAACTTGACAACAAGGCTCCAAATAATCTGGTACTTTAATAATGAGTGAATAAGTAGATAACAGCCAATACTAGACAATTGGCGTCAAACACATCAACAACTAAAATGTCACTCTGTACATCACCAACTTAAAGAACTCTACTGTCTCTCTTTCTGGACTTGTACATCAACACATCAGGACTCAACCAGGCCCGATTTCATGGCGACTAACTGTGCTGGTCTCGACGCTCTCCGGTCTTGAACTCCCCCTTTTCTATCCACTGTGTCACTCGTACACGCAGGCTTTCGATCACATGACCAAA
This sequence comes from Biomphalaria pfeifferi, assembly GCA_030265305.1. Lineage (NCBI taxonomy): Eukaryota > Metazoa > Mollusca > Gastropoda > Planorbidae > Biomphalaria > Biomphalaria pfeifferi. The sequence goes on from JASAOG010000260.1 coordinate 392,952, forward strand.
ACATTGGGCATATTTGCGTGTAATCATGTAATCGTAGTACTGTCCCTTGTCCATGGCCCCCGCTGACCTGAGTGATTCTCGTGTGTGTCAACTGAGCCTATAGTTAACCCTTTTGCGCCGCCAATAGGGTCATAACACTGCCCCCTTCTTAGATCTGTTCGTCCCGAACAGATTCTATTTCACCACGGTACTGATGGAGTCGATCAACGTGGACAACCTTCAGTTTGGACCGTGGACTTTTCTGTATCCGGTAGACCACGTCGTTTATTCTTTTTACGACACGGTATGGACCTTCCCAGTCTCTTTGGAGTTTCGGGGATCTGCCTTTTCGTCTCTGTGGGTTATAGAGCCACACTAGATCATTCTCATGGAACCCCGACGTATTGGCCCGTCTGTCATACCTTGTTTTCATCAGGTCACTGTTGGTCTTGATGTTTCTACGGGCCAATACATGAGCATTCTCCAATCGTCTTCGGAGATTGGTGACATATTCAGTTGAAGACACTGGCGTATCTCTCGGAATCCCAAATAACAGGTCACATGGTAGACGAAGCTCACAACCAAATAACATCTTCGCTGGGGCATATCCTGTGGTGCTATGAACGGATCCTCTGTATGACATGAGGAACATGGGGATATGGGTGTCCCAGTCGTCTTGTCGGTCATCAGTAACCTTAGACAGATGTTGTTCTAGGGTTCTGTTGAATCGCTCTACCATCCCATCAGATTGCGGATGGAGAGCTGTCGTGTGAGTCTTGTCGATGCCAAGTGTCTTGCACATCTCCTGGAAAACTTTGGACTCGAAGTTCCTTCCCTGGTCAGAGTGTAACTCGTTAGGTACACCAAAGCGACTGATCCAGTTATCCACGAGTGTTTCGGCCACTGTGATAGCTTCTTGATTTGGTATGGCATAAGCTTCTGGCCATTTGCTGAAATAGTCAATGACTACCAAGATGTATTTGTTTCCTTTCTTGGTTTCAGGAAATGGGCCTGCTACATCTATTGCGATCCTCTCGAATGGAACACCAACATTATACTGTTGCAAAAGACCCCTAGTTTTGCGTCGAGGGCCTTTTGCTGCCGCACATATGTCGCACCTTCGACACCATTCCTCTACATCCTCTCTATATCTGAACCAGTAGAACCGCTGACGAACCTTTTCCAGAGTCTTATTGACACCAAGATGAGATCCGCTAGCGCCATTATGCATCTCTTTCAGTACTTCAGCAACTCTCACCTTCGGTAGCATCAGCTGAAGGCGTTTGGATGTTCCATCAGCAGATTCCCAAACCCTTTTGATGACACCATTGACCAACGTCAGCGAGTCCCACTGAGCCCAGTACGCCTTGGTGGCTACCCCCTTCTCAGAGATGTCTTTCCAATCTGGCCGTTGTCCATCTTCTTTCCATAGAAGAATGGGAGCCAGATCTTCATCTTGCATTTGATCCTCTCGAATCCTTTTATCACACCAGGGTCCGGAAACATCTATTCCGAGCCGATGACAATTGATAGCTACCTCCTGTTCTTCAGCCTTCTTGCAGTGCTTACATTCTGATTTGCAGGGTCGTCGAGACAGTGTATCAGCATTTTGGTGAATTTGCCCTTTTCGGTGCTTAGTTTCAAATTCCTTCCCTAACACAGCGACTGGAATTATAGTTGCAGGGGCTGTCATGTTCTTGGTCGCCGATTTTTGCCCCATAAAACCGGCGAAAGTTAGTTTCCCTGGTAGACATGAGCACCTGACCCTGCATCTGTCTCCGGTCTGTGCTGATACTCTGTTTGTTGGGGAAATCTTCTCGTGCAGTTCCTTTGTAGATGTCCAGGTTCTCCACAATTCCAACAACGTACACTGGTTCTATTCCGTCCTTCTTGCTTCTTATTTGGTCTGCGTTCTTCTAGCACTTCAGTTACCCTTCTGAGAAGTTGTGTAAGATCTTCTTCTTGGACTTCCAGCATACGCCCATGATGGATATTCTTAGAGGCGTCTTTGGCGGCTTCATAGGAAAGGGCGTAGACCAGGGCTTCGCTGGATTTGCGCTTACCACTGATTCTTATTGCCTTCTTCAGTTCTGGATCTCGAATAGCATCAATGAATGCATCAGTGATAACGACGTCCAGAAAGTCTTGTGCTGCTGTTGGATATGCCAAATGAGCAAGACGTTCTATGTCCGCCTCTAGCTCTTGCAAGGTTTCACCGGGGCGTTGTTGTCCGGTTTTCAACTGAACTCTATAAACTTCTTGTAAATGTTCGTCTCCGTAACGGAGCTCCATAGCCTTAACAATGGCAGCGTAATCTTGTTGATTTGTCATTGAATGGAGCAGTTCTGCTGCCTTCCCTCTTAAAGCCAACACCAGAGCAGTCGCTTTCTCTTCTTCAGTGTTCCAGTTATTAACCTTGGCCGCTGCCTCAAACTGTCTTTTGTAAACAGTCCATGAGATGGATCCATCAAACACAGGCGGCTTTATCTTCACAGAGATTTCGGGCACTAATGTTTTTGTTCTAGTACCCCGTTCCTTGCTCAGTTGTTCTTGGACATGAGTCCTTATCTCTTCCATTTCTTTTTCCACAGTGTTGACTCTCTGGTCAATCTTCTCGTTCATAGAGCTCATCTGTTCATTTACTTTTTCATTCATGGCGTTTATTTTCTTGAGGCTCTCCTTCATTAAGTCCATCTGGCCCTGCATGTTACTCAGGATCTCTGTCATATCTGGGTTTAATTCAAATATGTATTCATCTGGATCTTGATCTTCCTCAATAAGGGCCTGTCTTAGGCGTTCTGTTAGTGTTTCTTTGTTACCGTTGAGCTGCAGACCTCTCTCGCGAAGTTCTTGCCTTAATTCTTTGACCAACAACTGGTTAAGTAGTTTCTTCGAAGACATTTCAGCCAGAAAGGATCCCACTTCTGACGCCAATGTTACGATTCTCCCTCCTTTTCTTACCTTCTGTATACACGGCTAAACACAACACCATACATCAACACATCAAGAACTTGACAACAAGGCTCCAAATAATCTGGTACTTTAATAATGAGTGAATAAGTAGATAACAGCCAATACTAGACAATTGGCGTCAAACACATCAACAACTAAAATGTCACTCTGTACATCACCAACTTAAAGAACTCTACTGTCTCTCTTTCTGGACTTGTACATCAACACATCAGGACTCAACCAGGCCCGATTTCATGGCGACTAACTGTGCTGGTCTCGACGCTCTCCGGTCTTGAACTCCCCCTTTTCTATCCACTGTGTCACTCGTACACGCAGGCTTTCGATCACATGACCATAACATTGGTCATATTTGCGTGTAATCATGTAATCGTAGTACTGTCCCTTGTCCATGGCCCCCGCTGACCTGAGTGATTCTCGTGTGTGTCAACTGAGCCTATAGTTAACCCTTTTGCGCCGCCAATAGGGTCATAACAATATCTATACTTTTTATTTATTGATGTCTGTAATTTATTAATGTTTGTATTTCTTTCATTGATTGATGTGTATACTTTTATTTATTGATGTTTGTATTTTTTTATTTATCAAAGTCGATACTTTTTATTTGTGGATGTCTGTATTGCATTTCTCCATTTTGAAATTGTCTGTTCAGTTAGTATGCATGGACATGAAAAAAATTAATATTTAATGTGTTTTTCTAGAGGTTTTTGTTATTCCTAGAATCTTGAATATGACAAACATTTTATAATTGATTGTTTTGACTATTATTCATTTCTCCAGGTGAATGTAAAGCTCGTTTCACTAGTCGTAAAGTTCCCTACTGCATCAAGTTTCACCCAGAGGAGGACAAGCAGCATTTGTTTGTGGCTGGAACCTCAGACAAAAAAATTGTTTGTGTAAGTCTTGGAAGCTCAATTAATCACAACAGTTTTGGGGCTTGTCTCCTGAGGTCTCTCACTTCTTCTGACTAAGTCAAAAACAAATTTATTTCTTTTGTATATAACAGCCATGATTAGTGATTCAGTTAATAGGCATAGTTATAGCTGAGATATCTCCAAGTTTGCTGGCATGATTATCAGTAAATATGAACAAAAAGTAATGTCGCAGGAGGGGAAAATGTAGTTTTACTCATTTTTTTAAAACATTATTACTTTTAAATTTTGTTTTAATTTGACTAAATCCATGTTAACTGGTTGTTATGAAAATTATATTCTGTATCGGTTGTCAATCTTATGTTTACATGTGCTTGTAACTCATCCGTGAGAATGTGTTCACGAAATGTGTATTGTGTAGTCATTCAGTGTTTTAAGCCATACTATACAGACATGGTTCTCGACTCTCTTATTTTTATGTTCATAACAATTTAATACACTGAATCCAAAACTGTGAAGTTGTTAGAATTTCGAAATGGATAGGATATTTCGCCCAGAGAAGTTTGACATCGAGCCCACAGCACCTCAAGCAGCAGAGCATTGGCAGCACTGGTATGAAACGTTTAAAAATTTTATATAGGTAGTATCAGTAGACAATCTTGATACTAAGAAACTACTGATAGACTATCTTATCTTATATAATACAGACGTTACTTCAAAAAAGAAGATGATTACGTCCTACGCGTCATGCATTTAGTCATGCATATTAACCAATGACTTAAATTCTGCCAAGTCACTGGTTTTTCTGGCTAGCTCAGGCAACCCATTCCATGCTCTTATAGCACTAGGGAAGAAGGAGTATTCGTACAAATTTGTCCTAGCATAGGGGACAAGGAATGTGTCTTTCAGAGTATTTTATTAAGTTTTGTTTTTGTATTTGAAGATTATGGTTCAGTGTTTTATGTATAATTGCTACTTTACTTTTGAGTCTTCTGTCCTGAGGCTTTCTAAATTTAGTGATTTTACTAATGGTGTTACTCTAGTCAAATGTGAATATTCGTTTGTTATGAATCTCACTGCTCTATTTTGTGTTTATTCCAGTTTCTTAATGTTTTCTTGAGTTGAGGGGTCCCAAACGGTGGATGCATATTCTATTATTGGCCTAACCAAGGTTAAATAACATTTTAGTTTTATGTTCTTATTTGATTTATAGAAATTTCTTTTAATAAACCCTAATGCTTTGTTGGATTTTTTTGTAGTTTCATCAATATGTGGATTCCATGACAGTTTTTCATTTATTATAACACCTAGGTATTTTGCGTTTTTAGTCTGTGTTACTGGTTTGCCATGAATAAGATAAGTGGAATTAATTTGTTTAAGTTTTTTTGTTACTCTTAACAACTGACATTTTTCTGGGTGGAAAGACATGCTCCAATTTGATTCCCATTTCTGTAATTCATCTAATTCTCTTTGTAAAATATCTGTGTCTTGTGTTGTTTTTATTGTTCTATATATTATGCAATCATCTGCAAATAATCTGACTTTTGTTCCTGAACTAATGCAATTTGGTAAATCATTTATGTAAATTAAAAATAGTAGTGGACCCAAGACTGTTCCTTGAGGTACACCTGAGTTTACTGTTATTGGTGTTGATTTAGAGCCATTTATTATTACAGTTTGTTCTCTTCCTATCAGAAAATCTTTAAACTATATCTGATATCAAATGATACTTGATAAAGAGACATTTGATGAAGCTATCCAGACTCTAAATGGCATCTACATTCAACCAAAGAATGAGGTGTTTGCTAGGCACAGGTTAGCTACTTGCAAACAAGAGCAAGGTCAAACGATAGACGCCTACATGCAGAAATTAAGAATTATATCCAAAGATTGCAACTTCAAAGCGGTGACTGCTGAACAACACAGAGAAGAGGCTATTAGAGATTCGTTTATCAATGGACTAGTGTCCAACAGCATTCGAAAACGTCTACTTGAAAAGACTGTTTTGAGTTTAAAGGACGCCTTCGAGGAGGCTCGCTTACTAGAACATGCTTATCAGCACTCATTACAGTATGAATTATCACAGCCGGAAACGAAATGCGCGGCAACTACTCTCACCAATTCTTCTGCCTCACCCTTGCCAAATGTAACGATTCCTCAAAGTGAAAGCAATTCACACACACATGAAATAAATGCATTAGCTAGGAAGTGTTTTTTTTGCAGCAGGGTTAAGCATCCCTGCTCTCAATGCCCTGCAAGGGAAGTGACATGCTATCAGTGCTTCAAAAAGGGTCACTTTCAAAGAGTTTGCAAATCTAGATCTTCAACAGTTTCGGCTATCGCTACTGTGCAGCCTTTGAATTTAAACAAATCTACAATACCAATTTGCATCAACAACGTGCCATTGAAAGCCCTAGTAGACACTGGGAGCTGTGAAAACTATATTTCGACGCACATCGCTAAGAAGCACAAATAGCAGACATGTTCCTCAGGTAACAGAATCTTTATGGCTTCCACCCATCTATCTCGAATCACTCAAGGACATATCTACGCTAACATACGTCTCAAAAATGAACGATACGAGGGAGTTAGACTTTCTCTACTAGACAATTTATGCTCTCACGTAATTCTTGGACTTGACTTTATAAGTTTGCACCAAAACTTGTTTATTCCTTTTGATGGTCAGAAACCATCGTTATGCCTGAGTACTCTCCAGCCAGCGTAGGTAGAGGCTCCTAGCCTATTTTGTAATCTGTCACCAAACTGTACCCCAGTGGCTACAAGGTCTCACAGATACTCAGTTCCAGATAGAAAGTTTATAGAGAAGGAAATTCAACAATTAATAAAGGATGAAATTATTATCTAAATCTCCCTGGCGTGCACAAGTCCTAGTCATGAAAGTGTTAAAGCTCATCAGCTTACTAGAGCGCTTACTTTGACATTCAGTTTTGTCTCCAAAATGACATTTGTTTATTTTACTACTTTCATTTGGTTTTGTTGACTTGACTTAAATGTGATATTTGATCTTTCATGATATATTTTATAAGCTATTTGATTTGCCATGTTATATCAACATGTTACATTATGTCATGCTATTCTACATTGTTTGTTTACTTGAATCTCTATTATTATTCTACACTTACTTATATCAACATGTTACATTATGTCATGCTATTCTACATTGTTTGTTTACTTGAATCTCTATTATTATTCTACACTTACTTATATCAACATGTTACATTATGTCATGCTATTCTACATTGTTTGTTTACTTGAATCTCTATTATTATTCTGCACTTACTTAATTCTTTCATTGTTTATAATACTAGTTAGCATTATTTGAACCGGGGGTGAATGTTATGAAAATTATATTCTGTATCGGTTGTCGTTCTTATGTTTACATGTGCTTGTAACTCGTCCGTGAGAATGTGTTCACGAAATGTGTATTGTGTAGTCCTTCAGTGTATTAAAGCCATACTATACAGACATGGTTCTCGACTCTCTTATCTTTATGTTCATAACACTGGTATTTAAATGACATTGCCTTTTTACAATCAAATTTTTTTTTATGTAGCTTCACACATTATGAATATCAACACATTTTATTGTTCAATTTTTTTTTCTTCATTTTTTAGTGGGACATTCGTTCAGGGGAGATAATCCAGGAATATGACCGCCATTTAGGTCCAGTCAACAGCATCACATTCATTGACCACAACCGACGTTTTGTTTCCACATCCGATGATAAGAGCTTAAGAGTCTGGGAATGGTAAGTTTCTACTAGTTCATTTTGTTGATGTGCTTGCCATCTTTCTCATGTTCTGTATCTTGAGTACTGGTGGAGAATTTCCACTGATATGGTTGATTCATTGACACTGTTATTAAATGGTTAAACCAGTTTATTCATTGGGTAGGTCTTTCTTAAATAATATAAAATGTGTTCAATAGCATAATGCTATAGAAAATAGTATATAGTGTAGCTGGTTTTTTTTTTATTTTAAGAAATTGAATAATGGTTATGTGTGATACCACAACTGGTTTTAAATGCTGAGCTATGAATGTTTAATATTGTCCACTCTGAGTTGATAAAAATGCATCATTGTGTTTTTTGTTTTTTTTTACCAGTTTTGATTTTTTTGTGTTAAAAATATCTTTTATAAAGGAGTCAGAAATGTTATATTTTATTAACATTAAACCAAAAAAACCACAGACTACCATAGTTGCTATTCAAGCTCTGCTTATGTGATTAATAAAACAATGTCAACAAATGGGACATCAATTTTATAGACTAGAAAGTACATTGGATTAATTTATTTGTTAAATCTTGCACAATTCTGATGATACAAGACCACTATTGAATAGGTCACATTGGAAAGTGTTTCACTATACCCAATGTGACATCTATTGACAAAAGCATCAGTACCAACTCTACTGTCTTATGTAATGATAAACCACACTTTTCTATAGCTCTATAGAAGGTAACTAGGGCTCCTTGAATGGCTCCATCAAAGTTGAATTTGCTTCATAATGGGCATAAGCTGGCAAGACTACATTACAAATATCCATTCTCTGCTGGATGCTGGTGTGGACAGTATATAAGCACTACTTACCAGCAGCTTAACAGCACTATAAAGATCTACTCTGGTGCCATTTTGGCATCACTGTGTTACGTATCTAGGCGTTGTTTTTTTCTTTCTTTGACCTGTTGCGGTCGAGAGACGGGTAGGTTGTCCGCCCCTTGTGTAATAAGTTTTTTTATTCGTCAAGCCACACAGACAGTGACCGGTCCTTGACCTGTGTGTGTACCTCTGGTTGAAAGGAGGGTGTTTTTTTTTTTCTGTCTCTTTGAAGAGCGTTCTAGATCTGGGAAATTGATGACGTATTTGGTTCGAGAAATTCCTAGATTTGTCTTGAGATCGACGCGCGGTAGATTATATAAAGACCGCCCGCGTGACGTTGACGGACAGACATACGGAGACAGCCGTGAGACAGAATAGCGGAGACTTTGCGTGACCCGTGCGTGGTATACCAATTGATCGTGTAAGTTAAGATTTTTCTTTTTTTCAAGGCCTTGCTTGTATTTGTAATTATATTTTCAAACTCTTGTATTGTAATATTTTTACATACCATTTTTGTAAAAGGGTTTTGGTCAACCCTTCCATTTTGTATTCGAGTTATATTTTATTAAACATTAAGTTGATATTTTACCTTCCGATTTCTTGTGTCATTTTTTGTTTGTTATTCATTGTAAGTCTTTGATTAAATTCAGACTTAAGATAAGTGACACAACTACCTTTTTCTATTGTCACGTTCCCCTAGGCAAGCCATTTAAAAGTAGAATTCAATTTGTAATACGTGACAAAAGAAGTTTGAGGGCTTTCGTCCCGGATATTTTTCTGAACCTATTTTCGTCTTACTTGAGTAATTTTGTAAAGGCGAAGTTGACTTTAACAAAATTTTTTTTTGTGTCAAAGAGTCGGAAGTAAAGTATCAATAGTATTGACCAAACTCTCTTAAGGTTTTTTTGTTGTACTGATTTTGTACTGTATATTTACATTGTATACATTTTTTTGCTTGTAATAGTTGTTAGTTAGTCATGGATATTCAGGTCTTTCTTGCAAATCCCTCTGTGAAAGAGCTTGATGCTTGTACTAGGAAGGAACTGGTCCTTATTTCTAAACATTTAGGGTTAAAAATAAAATCAAATGCCCTTAAACAAGAAATCAGAGATAACATTGTAATCCATTATGTAGACGAGGAAGTGTTTTCTGAAGACCTTTTAGAAACCCTTAGACCCGATGAGGGTAAATCAGATTTAGAACTTCAGATAAAATTAAAACAAATGGAAATAGAAGCCCAGTTAGCTTTAAAAGAAAAAGAAATAGAGTTAAAAAAATTAGAGTTAGCTGCTAATGTAAGACCAGATTCTTCCCCTGCCAGTCATACTGCTGAAGCAACAAAATTTTTGAAAATAATTCCACGCTTTAATGAAGCCACAATTGACAATTATTTTCCACAATTTGAACTTGCTGTGAAAAATTTTAATGTACCTGAAACTTTGTGGCCCACTTTGCTGCTAACAGTTTTGACTGGTAGAGCTGCAGAGGTATTTTGTTCTTTGACCATTGAACAACAAAAAGATTATAATGTTGTTAAGGCCTTAATTCTTAAGGCATATGAACTTGTTCCGGAAGCTTACCGAAAGCAGTTCAGGGATTGTTGCAAATCGGATGGCCAAACCCATGTAGAATTCCTGCGGGAAAAGGAGCGACGCTTTGAGAAATGGCTCACTTCCAGGGAAATCGGCACCGACTTTGCAAAATTCAAGAACCTAATGCTGATGGAAGAGTTCAAGAGTTGTGTGCGGCTGGACGTCCGTACGCATATAGCTGATCGTGGCGAGGAAGATGTGCACAAGGCTGCAGTGTTGGCAGACGATTATATAATATCACATCAATTTGCCAAGTATACGACGGATGTCAAGCCAAAACAAGTCAAACAGCCTGAGTCCATTGCTAGCAACTCCATCAAGAACAGCAGTACAAATGACAGAAAACCTACTACAAGTAAAGCTACTTGTTCCTACTGCAAACGAGAAGGCCATAAAATTGACGATTGCTGGAAATTGAGGAAGAGAAACGAAAAAGCTCCTTCAAAAGTCAGCGCTTGCACAGTACAGTGGTCGTCGAGGTTTACTCCCTCATCATCAAGTCATATCAAGAATACCTCGACACCACCTGTTTCAAATGTATTGACTGTACAAGACTCTCCGAAAATGTCTCCACGGTGTTCAAATGACTCAACAGCGAGTTCTTCAAATTCATCTTTACGATGTTCTAATGACTCAAACAAGAGTTTTTCAAATACATCAAGCCGATGTTCCAATGACTCAAACAATAGTTTACCTAGTACATCACACCGATGTTCCAATGACTCTATCCAGAGTTTCCATAATACATCACCCCGATGTTCCAATGACTCTATCCAGAGTTCCCATAATACATCATCCCGATGTTCCCATGACTCTATCAAGAGTTCCCATAAGACATCACCCCGATGTTCCAATGACTCCATCAAGAGTTCTCCAAATACATCCAAAAGATGTTCTACTGACTCAAGAAAGAGTTTCTCCACTGCGTCTCCTAGAGATGTCAATGACTCCAGCGAGAGTTCGACCCAAGTCCAGTCTGCATCAACCAAAATTGATGTTTCCTTAGAGGATTTTAAGCCTTTCATTTCGGAAGGATTCGTATCACTACTCGGTGATTCTACAAGTCTACGACCTATCACCATTTTGAGAGACACAGGTGCCTCACAATCGCTACTTTTAGAGGGTATCTTACCCTTGTCAAAATCATCATCGACTGGGAAGAGCATCCTGTTACGAGGCGTAGAGCTTGGATGTATAGATGTGCCTCTACATCTAATCGACATAAAGTCAAATCTCATTACTGGACCGGTTGTTGTAGGTGTCCGACCAACATTACCATTGGAAGGCATCTCGTTGCTGTTAGGCAATGACTTAGCAGGTGGAAAGGTGATAGCCGAACCCATAGTCACTCAAACACCCGACTTATCTGCCACACCCGAGGAAGACCTAGAGTTATATCCAGCGTGTGCAGTAACAAGGGCAATGAGGTTGAAAGCATCTCAAGAAGAGAACGTTATCAAGGCCAACAGTAACCACGATGATGTGGACTTGAGCACCACATTCTTTGCTTCTCTTGAAGAAGAACCAACGCCAAATTCTGAAAAGCCGGCATCAACTCGAAAACAGTTGATTGAGGACCAAAAGAAGGATCCAGAGCTCGCCAAACTCCGAGAAACCGCAATGACATCACAAGAGGCAGAGCTAGCATCAACGTGCTACTACATCCAAGATGATATGCTCTTCAGGAAATGGAAACCTCCAGACGCATCCAACGAAGAAGAATGGAGAATATGCCATCAAATCGTGTTACCAGAAAGATACCGAGCGTACATCATGAATCTGGCTCATGACACACCAATGTCAGGTCATCTCGGCATCCACAAGACATACCACAAGATTATGTCACACTTCTTCTGGCCACGTTTGAAGAAAGATGTCATCCAGTACTGCCGATCCTGTCATGCCTGTCAGATGGTTGGCAAGCCAAATCAAAAGATCCCTGTTGCTCCTCTGAAGCCGATTCCAGCCTTTGAAGAACCTTTCAGCAGAGTACTTATTGACTGTGTTGGTCCTCTCCCAAGGACAAAAGCTGGCAACCAATACCTGTTGACCATTATGTGTGCTTCAACTCGTTTTCCTGAGGCTATTCCTCTAAGGAACATAAAAGCATCGAACATTGTAAAGGCCTTAATCAAGTTCTTTACTCTATTTGGTCTACCAAAGTCCATCCAATCGGACCAAGGAACGAATTTCACGGCCAATCTTTTCAAGCAAGTCATGACTCAGTTGGGCATCAAACACTGCATGTCGAGTGCGTATCATGCCGAGTCGCAAGGCGCTCTTGAGCGATTCCATCAGACTCTCAAGAACATGATCCGAACCTATTGCTTTGAGCACGAAAAAGACTGGGACGAAGGAATCCACATGCTGCTGTTTGCAACCCGTGAATCCGTCCAGGAATCGTTGGGATTCAGCCCTTTTGACTTAGTCTTTGGCCATTCGGTGCGCGGTCCCTTGAAATGTATAAAAGAGACTTTGTTGTCACCAACAGCCACTGAAGGACTTTTAGACTATGTAAGTAAGTTTAAAACTAGACTTTATGATGCTTGTGTTCTGGCCAAAAATAACTTACAAAACACCCAATCCAGCATGAAACGCTGGTATGATAGAAAGGCCCGTGTTAGAGAATTTTCTCCCGGGGATAAGGTGCTTGTATTTTTGCCCATACCAGGTCAACCCTTGCAAGCCAGATATTTTGGTCCATATGAAATTGAGACCAAAATTAGTGACCTCAATTACACAATCAAAACTCCTGACCGTAGGAAAAAGACTCAGCTATGTCATATAAACATGCTGAAGCCTTATGTATCTCGGCCAGATCACTCAGAGAAGAATAATTGTGTTTTAAATACAGTCAAAAGTTGTTCAAATAGCCATGTTTCTCCTATTGATGATGATATTGTAAAGGAGAAATTTGGACAATACAAAATACCTAATTCTTTTGTATTACAGAATTTGGATGTAAAACTGTCTCATCTGTCTTCGACAGAAAGGCCAGTTATCATGAAACTCATTAATGAATTTAATGACATTTTTTCTGATGTACCAAAACAGACTAATGTTCTAATGCATGATGTAGATGTTGGCGAGGCTACTCCAGTCAAGCAGCATCCTTACAGGGTCAACCCTGAGAAACTTGCCATACTTAGGTCAGAAATCAAGTATATGCTTGAAAATGACCTCATTGAACCAAGTTCCAGTAGCTGGAGCTCCCCATGTGTCTTGATACCTAAACAGGACAAGACTTATCGTTTTTGTACAGACTACCGTAAGGTAAATGCTGTAACAAAGACCGATTCGTTTCCTATCCCTAGGATAGACGATCTCATAGATCGTATTGGTGACGCTAAGTACATCACCAAAATAGACCTACTTTCAGGTTATTGGCAGGTTCCCCTGACTGATAAGGCAAAGGAAATCTCCGCCTTTGTCACCCCTGATGGTCTGTACCAATACAAAGTGATGCCATTTGGCATGAAGAATGCTCCTGCCACTTTCCAGAGAATGATAAATGCCCTGCTTGCTGACATGGAGAATTGCCACGCATACATAGACGATGTAGTAATTTTTAGCCAAGATTTTTCTAGCCATTGTAAACAACTGCATTGTCTTTTTACTAAACTGTTACATGCAAAAATTACTGTAAACCTGAGTAAGAGTGATTTTTGCCAGGCTTCAATCCAATACTTAGGCCATATTGTAGGACAAGGCCAGGTGAAACCTGTAATGGCCAAAGTAGAAGCTATCCAAGCTTTCCCTATCCCTGCTGATCGGAAACAACTCCGAAGATTTTTGGGAATGTCTGGATATTATAGAAAATTTTGCGAAAATTTTTCTGTCATTGCCAGTCCTTTAACAAACCTCCTGAGGAAGAACGTCCGATTTACTTGGACGGATGAATGTCAGAAAGCCTTTAACCAAATTAAGCAGATATTATCTAGCTTCCCCATTTTGATGGCTCCTGACTTCGGAAAACCTTTTAGGTTAGCTATTGACGCCAGTGACACAGGTGTTGGGTCAGTCCTTTACCAAGAAGATAATTTCCAAGTAGAGCATCCTATTTGTTTCTTTTCCAAGAAATTTAATAGACATCAAAGAAATTATTCTACTGTGGAAAAAGAATGTCTTGGGTTGATTCTTTCTATACAACACTTTGATTTTTATATCAGTGGGTCCAGATGGCCACTGGTTGTATTTACTGACCACAATCCCCTTACATTTATCCACAAAATGTCTGGCAAGAACCAACGACTTCTCAGGTGGAGTTTATTTTTACAAGAGTACAATCTAGATCTTAAACACATAAAAGGCAGCGAAAATGTTATCGCCGATGCCTTATCTAGATTGTAAAAAGTATTTTGATGTATATATATTTTTTTTATATATCATGATAAATACATTCTGTAATGTAAATATTTTTTTTTTGTTCTAAAAAGATTTCCATTTCGTGGAAATGTAAACTTTTTATTTTTAGGAGGGAGGTGTTACGTATCTAGGCGTTGTTTTTTTCTTTCTTTGACCTGTTGCGGTCGAGAGACGGGTAGGTTGTCCGCCCCTTGTGTAATAAGTTTTTTTATTCGTCAAGCCACACAGACAGTGACCGGTCCTTGACCTGTGTGTGTACCTCTGGTTGAAAGGAGGGTGTTTTTTTTTTTCTGTCTCTTTGAAGAGCGTTCTAGATCTGGGAAATTGATGACGTATTTGGTTCGAGAAATTCCTAGATTTGTCTTGAGATCGACGCGCGGTAGATTATATAAAGACCGCCCGCGTGACGTTGACGGACAGACATACGGAGACAGCCGTGAGACAGAATAGCGGAGACTTTGCGTGACCCGTGCGTGGTATACCAATTGATCGTGTAAGTTAAGATTTTTCTTTTTTTCAAGGCCTTGCTTGTATTTGTAATTATATTTTCAAACTCTTGTATTGTAATATTTTTACATACCATTTTTGTAAAAGGGTTTTGGTCAACCCTTCCATTTTGTATTCGAGTTATATTTTATTAAACATTAAGTTGATATTTTACCTTCCGATTTCTTGTGTCATTTTTTGTTTGTTATTCATTGTAAGTCTTTGATTAAATTCAGACTTAAGATAAGTGACACAACTACCTTTTTCTATTGTCACGTTCCCCTAGGCAAGCCATTTAAAAGTAGAATTCAATTTGTAATACGTGACAACTGGCATAGAGGAAAACAGCTGGCAGCAGATTGCCTCTGAAGATAACAGATCTCTCATGAAGGCTGCAGGACACACATTTGAAGCCCAAAGAAAAGACCTTGTAGAAGACAGTCACAGAAGACGTAAAGAAAACTTGAATTAACCCCCAGTGGACAACAGCTTTGCATTCTTCAGGTGTGGAAAACTATGCCCGTTTTAACTGGCACCACTCTTATCCTAAATCTTGGGAATTGAAGACATTACCATTATCATAAAGTCATTAATGAAGGCAATGAGTATGTTCAGATGATTGTTTTTCTTGGAAGTGGTATGACTGAATAGTTTTACATTCCCAGTCAACAAATTTCCCTTAGACATTTTTAAAGTCACTCTCTTCTCAGTTTTGAATGTACAATGAACAAATTGTGTGAATTGAACGTTTTTCTCAGGGATATTCCTGTTGACTTCAAGTATATTGCTGATCCTTCCATGCACTCAATGCCAGCTGTCACTTTATCACCTAATGGTAAGTCTAATTTAAAACTACCTTTATTTATCAGTGATATAAAAAAAAATAAAAAATTTAAGAATTATGGTTTGCTATGTTGGTACTTATTGTAATAATGATGTTTTTTTTTATCCCAAACAAAATGTATTTTTCTAATCATTTTACTGAAGATAAAAACAAATTCAATAATTCTAATGCCTGAAAAACATCCATTGCTAGATACTCCTAACTATCTGGTTCAACCTAATTGATTCCAATGTGTCTTTGATATGTTTCAGGCTAATTAATAGTTGCCTTATGTGCTATAGATATGTCAAACAAATGGTTAGCATGTCAGTATAATTGATTCCTATGTGCTATTGATATATTTCAGGCAAATGGTTGGCATGTCAATCTATGGACAACAAAATATGTGTGTTCAATGCACTCAACAGAATGAAGTTTATAAGAAAAAAAACATTTACTGGTCACATGGTATGTTACATTTCTAAAGATAAGGTTTCCTTATTTCATGTGGCTTAATGTTCTATAGATAATTTTTTTTTTCAATGTGTCTTAATGTTTTTAGATTGTTTCTATTATATATTATTCTTAATTCTCTGTAATTTTTGTATGTATCTGGAATATTATTTGTGTTTTATTTATAATTCTATTTTGGTAGGTTGCTGGATATGCTTGTGGAATAGATTTTTCTCCAGAAATGAGGTAAATATTTTTAAAAATTTATTTTAATTTGTTCGTATATGAATGGATTTACATTCTTCTTTTAAGTTATGCTTGATACTGTACTAAGCCTAGTCAAAGTAGGTGTCGTGAATTTGCTTATTTGGATTGTGTTATTTGGATTGTGTTAGTGTTTGTTTACATTTGTTAACCTGTGTACTGACCGTATTTCGTAGTCCGTGTTGTGAACTCTACTATGTGTGTAGTTGTTTGTCATTCAGTGAAATAAAGCTTTGAATGTAACATGGTATTGTTATTATTAAGTACAACAATTTATTTCACTGAATCTGTCTAAACATGGATAGACTACTTCGGCCTGAAAGGTTCGATGTGGAACCTACCGCACCTTAAGCACAAGAAAAGTGGCTGCACTAGTACGAAACATTTAAAAACTTTCTGTCTGTAGTTACTATAGAAAATGTAGATAACAAGAAACTACTAATTAACTACATTTCGTCATGGGTGTACCAGATGATTAGTGACAAGGAAACATGAGGAAGCAATCCAGTCACTAAACAACATCTATGTGCAGCCCACTAACGAGGTCTTCGCAAGGCACAAGTTAGCCACGTGCAAACAAGAACAGGGTCAAAGCGTTGACGCCTTTCTTCAAAAACTCCGCAGTCTATCCAAGGATTGCAATTTCAAAGCCATGACAGCTGAGCAACATCGTGACGAGTCCATACGTGATGCATTCATCACAGGGATTGCCTCCAACAGCATTAGAAAACGTCTCCTAAAGAAAACAGATTTAAAGTTAAAGGATGCATTTGAGGAAGCCAGAGTACTTGAACACGCCTATCAACATTCGTTGTTGTACGAGTCACAGCCAGAAACCACTAGTGGGGCTACAACAAATGCTACAAGAGAACCCCTGCTGATCCTGTCGCTCCCCAGTTGCCTGATCTACGAGCCTCGATTAATTCGACTCAAATAAAACAAGAGGTAAGCGCTATATCTATCAAGTGTTATTTCTGTGGCAGAGGAAGACATCCTCGTAATGAGTGCCCTGCACGTGAAGCAACCTGTAATCAGTGTGGCAAGAAGGGACATTTTCAGAGATCTTGCAAATCAAGAAAATCTACTGTATTTGCCCTCGCTACGTTGCACTCTTTAGGACTAGGAAAATCAACCTCCTTGATTCTTCTAAATGGTGTGCCACTTAAAGCCTTGATAGACACTGGAAGCTGTGAGAGTTACATGTCAGCTCGAGTTGCCAGGAGTCACAAATGGCCGATAAAAACCTCCGTGGACAGAATATTTATGGCTTCTACTCACCTGTCTCGAGTTACTGAAGGCCTTATCTTTGCTACCATTCAACTCAAAGATGAAACATATGAAAATATTAAACTGTCACTTTTGTGTTAGTGTTTGTTTACATTTGTTAACCTGTGTACTGACCGTATTTCGTAGTCCGTGTTGTGAACTCTACTATGTGTGTAGTTGTTTGTCATTCAGTGAAATAAAGCTTTGAATGTAACATAGTATTGTTATTATTAAGTACAACAGTAGGAATGATAAAGTTTCAAGCGGGTGGGACATTACATATTAATGTGAAAGAATGATTGGTTGCAACCTCATTGTCAAGAGCAGGGGTGTGTATGATCTGAGATTGTGTGTGTGTGTGTTTGTTTTGTTGGTTGGTGTGTGAATAGTTTTTATCACGGGATTTTCAAGGGGGGACAATAAGGTTTCTAGCGGTCAGTCTAGCAGTTAGAGAGCTGACCTGGTCTGAGTAGGGTGCTTGTGTTTTGTTTACCCGTTTTTATGCCTAGCGTAAGGAGATGTTATAACTTATATTATTATTCTTGCTATGTGTGTGAACGGACTATTTGGGGGTAATATTTTGTGTGGCATTGATAGCCTTTTGTTAAATGAATCTAGTCTAATGCCCTGTAGTATTAATTCGGGCACATTTAGTATTCCAGTTGTTGATGATTATGCATTCAATATTATATGTGTAACTTGCAGTTGGCTGTAAATAAATAGTAATTTTATACTCTTTTGTTGAGTGGTACTTTATAATATACATGTAAAGGTCTGCATGTGAGAATCATACCCTAGAACATCGAGCTATATGTCTGTAGTAAAGAACTAATCCCCAGTCCTTAACATTTGGTTACTGTGAATAATCCTGGAGTTCCTTACACTCATCAAATCTAAAATGTAGACATTCGCAATTTTGGAAGAACTTAAAAATTGTTTGTTTAGATCAGCGTCAGCCACAAATATTTATAGTTAGTGACATCATCTTGAGAAATATTGCACGCTTCATACAAAACAAAATAATAATGAATATGATAGCATTTGCACAAAGTTTGACTATTTGTATGTTACTCTCTCTCTCTGATTATACTTAATACTTGTGACATGTCATTTTCTATTATTGTCTTCTTCAGCTATATAACTTGCGGTGATGCTGATGGGAAAGTATACATCTGGGACTGGCGAAGCACCAAACTCTACTCCAAGTTCAAGGCCCATGATGATGTTTGTATTAATGTTTTATGGCATCCACACGAGACTTCAAAACTGGCTACTGCTGGATGGGATGGCGTCATCAAGTTCTGGGATTAGTTTTATACTCCAAGTTAAGAACTCAAAGCTCTTTACAATCAGTTATTGGAATGTTCAGTCAAGTTTGTTTTTAAAATAATGAATGCACATTTGTTTCTTTGATCATAATAATCTCCATCATGATTAATATTGTACACAAAATGTTATCATCTACTTTGTTCTTGTATATAATAAACAGTTTTCTGATACAGAATACATTTTGTATGTTGTGTACTTTAGGAGAAAGTTATAGCTTCTCACTTAACTGAGCTGCCTGGTTGTGTGCTTTAAAAAAAGTTCCAGAATTGATCATCAGAGTCTTCCTTACATTCCTGCAGATATTTTATGCCAGAGTAATATAATCTAGAAGAAATATTTTTTAAACAAGTTATAATTGTATTTAATGAACTGGGGAGTTAGGTAAGCATTCTCTTTAATTTCTCCAAGTCTTTCCAACAGCATGCCAGTCTTTTTAGAAAATAACTGTTAATAAGTTAGGTCTTTAAAAAGTTTTTATTCTCGGCTCAACTTACATTGTATTGAAAGTACAGTATAGCTTTTGATACTGTTATTGTGTCAATGCAACTTCAAGGAGAGTAATAGAAACTATTTTTTTAACCACATTTTAAGTCATTTTTTTCTTTCATTGAAATAGTCCCTCTCTTTACATCGCTTGTACTTGTCAACATATAATTTTTTTTATTGCTTTTCTATATCACATCTTTCATGCTTGAAGCATGTCCACTGCACTCATGGTCCAATCTCTTTTCTGGACATGAATGTTTAGGGGTATCTGAGAGAAAGTTTTTGTACTGCCTTTAGGTTTTCAGTAAACAAAACTCAAGGCATAATTCAAACTTTCAAATACTCAAGTAATGATTCAAACTTTCAAAGGTAGCCAAGTGGTACTCAAGTCATGATTCAAACTTTCAAAGGTAGCC
Source organism: Biomphalaria pfeifferi (assembly GCA_030265305.1). Taxonomy (NCBI): domain Eukaryota; kingdom Metazoa; phylum Mollusca; class Gastropoda; family Planorbidae; genus Biomphalaria; species Biomphalaria pfeifferi. The sequence goes on from JASAOG010000260.1 coordinate 412,872, forward strand.
AAGTGGTTCTGTATGCTGTATCTCAAAATTTGTAGCCAAAAAGAAAATCAACTCACAAAGCATTCAATACACTGTTAATATGCCATGTGTTCGTTTTGGAATGTTGTAGTGAATATGTTTTGTCGATATTTGATATGTAAGTTATGCGTCTTTTGTTGTGAACATGTGCTTCCTGCCTAAGATGGCGTCCTGTGTTGATGATTAAAAGTGTTCGGCCCAACTATGACAATAGGGCCCTATTTACAAGTAGATTTAACAACATACAAAGAGTCAACAAAGAAAATGCTAGATTCATATACTTTTATTCTATTTGTTGTTATAACATAAGGAAGTTCAGTGCATAACAAGGAGTCCACGGGGTGATTCATTATTTTCCATTAACCAAACATTCAAAAGTTGGAAACATTTGACAGCAACACATTTTAATAACAAATACAGAAAAACATCAGTCAAAACAACAACAACATGGCAAGGTCAAAATTTTAGTTTCAAGAAAATAAAAACTAAGTAGAGATATTATACCACTGGTTCTGAACAACAAAGGTTTTACATCCTGATTGGAACATTGTTCAGGTCAGTAAGTGAAGTGAAACATATTTTCAACCGTTTTTTTTTTTACAGCATAAAGTTCAATAGTTGGATTAGATAAAGTATTCAAAGAATATTATCTGTATTTAAACTAATTTATGTTTTTTTTTAAAGAGCCTTTAGTTTTATAAAGGATTACCAGAATTTAGTTCTATTAGATGTTTCTCATTATTTGTATATCTAGGCAATTGGAGCCAAAAGAAAATGTTTCTGTTAATGTTTTTCATTGTTAAGAAGATTTCAGCCAAAGTCAAACACAGAAATGAAATTTAGGCAATAATTTGCATAGAACAATTATGTGGCAGACCTCAATGGTCTAAACTTTCGCTGGATATTTAGACAGAAATACAGTTGGCAATAATGCTTACGTTTTATTTCCTATCTTTTAGTTATTCTGCATAGACTGAACTGAATTCTGCACTAACATAGATGGTAAATCAAAATATACAATACAATGCATTCTAACCATACAAAATATTTGAGTTACATTATGTTACTTATGTAAATGTTGCAATAGTGTCTTTGCATCAAAATCATTATGGCTGCCTTAATATTTGGTCCCACCGGTACATTGTATGAAGATTTTTTATTTGGTTTACTCTTAAGATAGTACATATTAAGTTCCAAGATTTTTAGTTTGCAAAATCTGGGAATATATTTTTAATCCAAACACAGAATGTTAACTATAAGTTAACAATTACATCAGAATTATTTAGCTAGAGTGATAATTAGATGGGTATATAAAATATACATGACAACTTAAGCAGGAGTTTAATATCTTAAAATCTGGAGTTTAAACTTACATGACTTCTTATTATTAGTATTCAATTCTTTCAAAAATTAATTGGTCAACAAATTTATCACAACTTTTGCTTCACAACCAAATTAATATAAAGATCAACAATATGTTTAAATGAATCTCACTAACATTAGTATATAGAGAACCAATAGATCACTAGTTCTAAGCTGGTAAGACTACCTCACAAATAACTAAGCTCTGCTAGAGGCTGGTGTGGATAGTGAAGAAACGCTACTTACAATCTATCTCGCATGGGAAATGTCGCATGCCAAAGGTGATCTTTTTTTTTTGACGACCTTAAAGGAGCGCATCATAATAGAAGTGCCCCTGGAGGTGCTAGAAAGATCAAACCAAGTGTCATTTCACTTTCACTGGCATAGAAGAAAGCAGTTGGCAGCAGATTGCCCCTGAAAAAGACAGCTGGAAAGCTCTTACGAAGGTCACATGAAACACATTTGAGACTCAAAGAAAGGCCCTTGCCAAGAAAAGTGCAAAAGACGAAAAGACAACTTAAGTATGCATCCCGTTGACAAAGGCATTAACTATGTTAAATGTGTCAAAATATGGAGGTCACAACTGGGTTTGCAAGTCATGTGAATTACTGCACTCATCCTAATCTTCAGAATTGAAAACAATGCTTATTAGTATTATTAGTTATACAAGTTTATCTGAAAGCTGATATTCATGCATAAATCTAAGCTAAAAATAAAAACCTAAATCTAGTAATTAGATTAAAGACAAAAATGAGTAAATACATTTTCATTATTTCAAGCACATACAAAATATTCAGTCCTAAAGTTGAATCAACATTGAACAAGATTCTTGCACTATTTTAGATGAAAACTGAAACAATATTATTTTAAACACCTGAGGTGAACTAAAGAGAGGATGCAAAATAAAAATGTTAAAAATCGGTCAAACTTTATGATCATCACTGACTTTGCCAAAGCTGCCTTAAAAATAGTATTTTAAATAGTCATTAAAAAAATATTAGTTTAAAATTTAATTTAGAATTTGTTTTCTTCAGAATGGTGTTGCTGTATACATGATTCTCATCATCTATAGCTGCCACAGAAAACAATCAAGTAAACATTATCTCACAAACTCTACATAAACAAACAATTGTTTTTAATTTCTTCAATTTCTTCACAAACCACACACAAAAAAGAAAAATGTGTATAAAATGTAGGTAATGTGCATATTGCCAAGCAAAAATGTGCTCATTTACTAAATGGTAATGTAATCATTACAGAAGTTAAATCTACATTTTCATTGTCAGTAAAAAATAAAAAAATAAAGATATTTAGAAAATAAAATAAAAGATTTCAGTCAATAAAAATGTCAGGTCATTAAATAAACAAAAAAGGATTTTAGAATTCATTCAGTTTTTAGAATGAACATTTTCTATCAGGAGAAAGGTAGGAGTGGAGGGAGACTTTTGGTTAAAAAAAGGTTTAGGAGTATTGGAAGTGACAATACTGGCACTCCCCATTAGGATCTTTTTTTAAAGAGTTATCTGCTCTAAATTAACTCGATTAGCTAACTTTAGCCTACTACCTAGTAAGGTCAAACTACCTGGCTATGTCCTTCTTTTTGTTTTACATGTTTCGGATGTTCCTTCAGATTTTGAAGTACTACTAGTCCGAAACTCCCACAGGACAAACAGGGAGGGGATGGTGGTAGGCAGGGTTTAAATCCGGGAACATCAAGACTATTGATTGACAGTCTAAAGCGCATGCCACCCAACCAGGTAGCATGCTGAAAATTATTTTAAAAATAAACAGATAACTAACACTACCAAACATGAATGCATACTTTTAAAATTAATGCAATCAAGCGCTACATTAAGCTTTTTCTCAGGAGAGAAAAATGATATTTACATGTGTGTATGATGCTAGTGAAGAGTTGGGGGCTGTTTTTATTTTACAATGTGTTAACATAAAAAAAAATGGTTCCAATATTTTTACATAAATACCAAGTTTAAATAGATTTTCAGTAGTGACTTTACATCATTAAAAATATATCCTATTTAATTGTATGAATATTATCATAGTCTTCACTTTGAAAATAGCATATATAGAAGAAACTCTGTCATTTGCAAGTGTATTTATATAAACAAAAGCCTGTCCTTTAAAACTGTAGCATTACCAACAAAAGTCTTTCGCAGTGTGTTTTTGTCTACATATTTTCCCTTACTGATGTGCTCCAGGACAATCAACCAATGTGTGCCTCCCTTTACTTGATATAAATAGCAAACTCCGTGGTCAAGAGTTCATGATCAACAATGTTGTGGTTGAAGTCATACAGTTGACCCCAGCCCGTGCATGTGACATGAACCAGATGGCCTGTAGTAAGGGAAGTAAACTGCACCATCATAGCTGGCTTGACGAAAGGCAGCTCCATACTTCGATTGCGATAAACATAAGAAGCAAGACCCTCTTTTGGGAAATATGAAATTCTTTCTTTATTCCTATCTAGTGTAGGTGATTCATTCAGAATTTCCTCGTCTTCTGGTGTCTGTGGAGCACAAAGTGTCAACAATGTCATCATACTCAATGTCACTATCAAAATGTCACAGTAAACAATGTCAACTTGGAATGTAACAACTTAAATAAGCCAGTCAAATTGTTTTAGTAACTATAATAATTTAATAAGGTGAAAATATTGCTGTCAAATTCAACAGCACATTCAATCCAGAAGGTAGGCTAGAAAGGAAAAATGTACATAATAGACGACCAGTCAATGTTCAAGTTGAGACCTTGACCAGCTGTTTTGTAAACAAATTCACTGGTTGGCAGGAAAGAATATTAATAGAAGGTTTCAGAAAATGTTTTTGAAGAATAAAAAAAAAAAAAAAAAAAAAAAAAAGACACCAGATATTAAGGTCATTATTGTTCAGTTAATACAGTCAATTATTGTCATATTGTAATTATCTCTGTATTTTCATAGTCCTTTGAATCTAAATTCATTTTCTGGAATGAGTTTGAAAAGATCGAACTTTAATCAACTTAATATTGATATTGCGTCACTTCAGTGCATTTTTAGACTCATTTGTTAGAGAGTGCTGTTGTAATGAGAGATAATAATACAAAGATATAAACACTTAACTCTCAATAAACAACACCACAATTGTCTTTCACCTTTTGGACTGTTCTAGCCCACACTAATGCTTACATCAGAGGCATAGTGAGCACAACATGCACATGAGGTAATAAACTTGATTGCCCCCCCTTTTTCCATGATAGGGCTCCTTTTTGTCTCGGAAGGCAATGGATGCGCCCAGATGAGTCACTGGTTTTGGTGACTGTTGTCTTCTATTTAGTTTTAGCCGCTTTGCAGCAGCACCAGAGTTTCCTCCCGGGGCGCATTCCTGGGCCTTAGATAAAGGGGTCATGGGTAGCCCATGCGTCATGATCCCTCTCTCGACCTTGCTTCGCATTACATTTGGCACCAGCTCAGTTTCAGAAGCTGCCGGAGGGAATGTCATAGTCACTATTCCCAACGCCTAAGGGGCTGAATTCTCCTCGAGGTTGTCTCCTGAAGCCTCAGTACCGCAAGGCAACGGGGGGTTTGAAGTCAGAGTACCCCTCTCCTAGATGAACTGCCTTACTAGGCTGACGAGCTTCATCTGCCCAAAGCTCCCGGTTTTGTGGCGCCAGGTATCCACCTTCAACCCTTCACCTGTTAGTAAGAGCAGTTTTGCCGGGCTTCATATCTTATCTAAGCCACACGAGAAGGCCAGGTGCTGGACTTAGTTGTCCAAGGCTATTTGAGACGCATGCCATTAGGAGTATTTTATAGACAATGGAGGCTTATCCCCATTGACACCCCTGGCCATGACAACCTTTGAGACTTTTTCCATGAAATATAGGCTCATAAATAAAAAGTATTTAATAATAATTTTATAATAATATAATACAAATAACCTTAGAATATATTACCTCACTGAAAAATCTACAATATTTTTATTTTTGGCCCCCCCCCCCCCCCCAAATGTGGTTCCCAGGGCATTGTGCCCCCTTGTCCACCCTCACTAAGCCTCTGATATACATATACTAATACTTACAGATCCTGTGCATGTCACTGGTATGTGAGCTGGGTCTTTAAGAAGATCCTTTATAGATGTACTAGCTTTTTTCCACAGCGGTGAATTTTCATCTAAAGGAGCTATCACTCTATTTTCTGGCTGAAGAAAAAAAAAAAAGAGGAAAAAATAGTTACAAAGTTTAGAGTTTTCAATAACAAATCATCGGGGGAGGGGAGGTTTAAGCCTGGCAACCTATTTAAATCCTGTAAAAAATGTTTTTCTTCTTCCTCGTTCTCATTGTTATGTTGGAGCGTTAAGATGACTAAATCAATATATGAGATCAACTGCACAGTGGTTTCCAAATCAGAGAAGTCTCCATATAGTTTTCTTTCTAGTGGGGTGTTTTGGGGCCAGTGTCTGGTTGGAGCCTTTCGGTAGAGTGCAGTTTTGAAGGTCATGGTCAGCATTCTCTGGTGACACTCCACATGGGCAGATTTCACTGGTTCCAATTTTGAGCAGGTACATATGTTGTCTCATTCTGTTGTGTCCGGTCCTGAGTCGAAAGATTAGACGTGGGTCTTGTCGGGATCGCTTATAATAGGCATCATCATCATCCTGTGATTCGGATGAGAGCTTATCCATTTCTCATTTATTTTATTCACTATTAGTTTTTCAAAGAATAGTTATACAAAAGTGGAGAAAACATGGCCATAGCTAGTCAGCTATTGAACAAATATTATAAAGGATTACATACCAGATTAAGCTGTATAAAAACACAAGGCTGGGGAAAGTCATAGCCATATTTATTTTGTTTTGTACACCGATCGCCGAAATCAACAGTTGAGACATGGCAGGTTCTGTTGTAGGGTTGGTTTGTAGCATTACATTTGATGAAGATTTCCTTTAATTGGTTGGTAGATTTGTAGTCTGAACAAGAAACAAAAAGATTAGACCAAACAAAAAAAACAAACCATTACCACCTCCATAATAATAGAGAATTAAATAAAAAAGATTAAATTCTCTACACTTTAAATACTAATGTTTTGTTTTATTGCATCAGAATAACTTATGACAATAAAGTATCTGATAGAATGTGACGGCTCAACAGTAGGGTGCTTAAGTGCTTGCTGAAAATTCTGGTTGAAATTCATGATTAAATATAGTTAAATGTTTTTTATATAAGATTTGAGAAAATGTGGGCATGAAAACAACTCAACCCCTCCTCAACCTAAAGAGATGACTTTAGAAACATACTTTTGGAAAGTGGGAAGCATGGCCAAGAGGCAAAGTACACTCGAACATCCCCTGACTTGGCTACCTATGAAAGGGGCTTAGGTTCGACACCTGACTCGGGCAGAGTTGTGTTTACTGAGCACCTAAAGGAAGCAAGGAAAACCTTCTTCCAGATACTCGCTCCTCCCCACTGGTCCACAAATGAGACTAGACCATAGCACTCTAAGCATGCTATAAGCATGAAAGGACCACTTTATTTATTATTATAAATCATGAATTGGAATGATTATATACAGAGATAATATTTAGTAGATTATAAATTACTGGCATTCCATCATAAGTTTTTACTATTACTAAGATACAGTACTAACTAAATAGTTATAATAACTAACCATTAGTAGAGTTGTCAAGAGACTGTAAAAGTTTATTGATTGACTTTAACTCTCCCTCCTTGTAGGCTATGACAATGGTACCATCTTCTGGTACTGGATAAAACACCAAGCCAGCTGAAACATTATAAGCATTACTAGAACAAACAGCAGCCATTGCTACAATTTAATGAACATAAGAATCATTATGGGTAGCATTATTAAAACGAAAAACTTTTTCACTGGAATATTAAAAGTTCTTTCTATTATATTAGGTTGAAATTAACTAACTATGTGAGACCCATAACTAATTTCTTAAAATTAAAAAAAACAACAGGGGAAGACTTGAATATCAAAATTTAGAAATAAAGATTATTAAACTAACTTCAGAAGGTGCAGTGCTGAGTGGTATATTGCTTGGCTTCCAACCCAGTGCTCCTGGGTTCAAAACCAGGTGAAAATTGGGATTTTTAATTTTGGGATCTTTAGGGCACCTCTGAGTCCACCCAGCTCCAATGAGAACCTGACATTATTCGGGGAAAAGTAAAGGTGGTTGGTTGTTGTGCTGGTCACATGACACCCTCATTAACTGCACCACAGAAACAGATCATCTCCCCCATAGTTCACAAAGTCTGAAAGGGGAACTTTACTTAGACAACTAGCTTCAAGTAAATGAAAATAATTAGTCCAGGGTTGATCCTCTTAGTACAAATCTATCAGTGCAAAAAGGCAAAGGGACTCAACCATGTTAACCATGTTAACTTAGACCTTAACCATGTCCTAACGTAAGAAAGCAAAGTGTGGCCTCTGCGACCATCTCTGGTATTGTGCTTATCTTTACAATTAATAGAAATTTCACCAAAGAGAATAATCCTTATAATAGAAGCCAAGTGTAATGAAAAAAAAACAAGATAAATTTTTTTCTCAAAGAGCATATAGAAGCAGTTCAGAATTTTAAGTCCCTCTGGAGTTTAAAACTTTATATCAATTTCAGTGCTAATACTGACTACAATAAATATTTTATGCAAATCATTATTTCAAAAGAATAAAAAAAACAACCTTGTAGAGGTTCTACAAGTAGACACCTGTAGTATTCTGTGTTTCAACATCTTCAGAGGTATTAGGTTTCATTTAAACTAAAAACAAATTGTTCAAAAATCTAAAATCATTGGCAATAAACACAGCTTCTTTTTACTTCTATTCAAAAAGAACATCCCAAAGAAAAAAAATGATTTTAATCATTACAAAGCATCCTGTTAGCAGCCATTTTATTCTTTCACTATCAAAAAGCCAGCACAAGTCACCAACAGACATAAATATTCTTTCATTACCATAGGTATAAAATTTTTAAAAATACAATCTTCTGCATTTGCCATTTTGAAATATTTGACTTTAATCATAAAATTAATGTATTTCATGTAAATGACCTATTATTTATTAAGTAATGTTGAAATGTAAAAGATATTTACTTCTACATAATAAAACTTATTCATATTATAATTGTCTTCCCCTACATTTTTAAACTAGTACAGGAAACTGAGACTTTTAGATTAGAGTTGAATGGAAAATGTTACTTTAAAAAATATCTTTTCTTTTTCTCCTGGAACAAAAAAAAAACAACATTAACAAACAAGCTAGGTTTTTTTTTTTTTTTTTTATTGAAGATAACTATTAATATGATTAATGGTGAGATGATGGAAATAAGGTGGAAAAGAAAATCATGTCAGTTAATTCTGCAACCCCTCCCCATTTATTCTACTGATAAACATATTGAAATATCAGGTTATAATACATGGATAGTCTAGAAGTATGCTGTATGAATCAAACAGCCATACAAAATAAGAACTTTTGATTTGATTTTGATTTTAGGCTATGAAGAAATACAGGACTGACTTTGCTTATTTGCCCAGAGGGGCTCCTTGCCAGTTGGATGTCTTCCTTCCTTCCCACTGGCAGCAACAGCAATGATGACAGACACTAGAATGATCAAACACACTGTACAAAGGGTCACTATCACACACTTAGAATGTTGTCGAAGTTCATTGCAGATGTACTTTAGCCTAAGTTTCAATAACAATAAGTTCAGTGAGGTATTATTTAAATCTAGACATAGAATTAATCAGCTATATGTTAAGATAGCATAGCTACTATTATTTTATTTACACACAGAGGCAATTGTTTTATGTTAGCACAAATATTGAGACCAGTTAAACATTTTATAAAGTCCAAGTTTATTGTACTGAGGAGGTGTAGCTGTTTATTTTAATACACATGGTAAAGTAAAGAAATATCTTAAAGTAAAATATATTTTGCCTTGAGGTGGTGTATTTGATATATGACTGTGTTTAAAATAACCTCTCAATGTAAATTGTCTATTACCTTGAGTTAGAATAGTTCTTATAACGTAGTGGTGGTAATGACAGACCCCAATCATCATCAGCTAATTGGCTAATATCTGTTGTTGTAATTGGATCATAAGGATTGGCAGCCATCTGCACACAAACTCTGCTATTAGAGATACAGAAATAGTTAGTAATTTTACCAGGGCCGTATTGCCTATATGGACTGGGGCCACCAAATGGGTACCTTGAATGGCAGTAAAGTTTGTATTTCATTGTAAAAGATTTTATAATATAATATAGCTCCTGTTTTGGAAGACAATGGATACACCCAGATGAGTCACTGGTTTTGTTTCGTCTTGAGACAAGGCAGAATCTGGAGTGACCAATTAAGCCAATTCTGGAGTGGCAGAGTTTTCCACAGTCTGTGCATGTATATTGTATATGTATCTGTTTCAGGGCTAGCTTATATGGCAGCTTTCTTTTTCTTTCTCTTGACTAAAGTAGCTTCATTTCTTTTGCTCTCTGCAAGGTTCAGACCAGCAAGCTCAGTCTGTCTCCATGCTGTCTAGTCTTGGACTATCTCCTCTCACATACTTTTGTTGATGCCTGTGGTTCTCATGTCTCCCTTGCAGATATCTCTGTAAGTTAGTCTTGGGCGAACCTTGGGTCTGACTCCCTCCGCAAGCTCAGCATATATAGGATGTCTTTAGGACTTTAGGGATTTTATAAAAAGATATATTCTCTCTATATATTCTATAACTCTTTCAGAGCGGCGTTACTCTCAGCAAGTAACTTCGCTAGCGATGATCAGTGTGGCATTACTCTCAGCGAGTAACTTGGTTTATAATATTTATTTCGCTATCTTTTTTATGTTAAACTTTTTATTTCTCCCTTTTTTTATTTCCTGGATGTGGGAGTAATTGTTCTTTGTTTTGATAATAAATTCAATGCAGTACCAACACGCTGTTTTTAAAAAAGACAACATTGTGTTAATGGTTCCTCTTTTTTAGTTTATTTCACGGGACCCAAAAAATGTTAATAATACAATTTCTTAGAGCATTTGTTTACCTTTTATGACATTTAAAGTGATTAAATGTGTTTAGTATTGTAATTTTTCAATAATAATAATAATAATAATTTTATTTATAAAGCGCTGTTAACAAACAAAATGTAGGCTCAAGGCGCTGTAATAACATTACAAACACAAACACGATATTTATTGATTACTCAATATTTATTGATTAAATGTTTAATTTAAAGGTTAAATATTTCAGTATATCGATTTTTTGATGAAGTTTTAAAGTATTTTCTTTTTCTGTACTCAGTATAAAATTAATAAAAAAAAAATTTTGTTTGAATAATTTATTTGATTTATTATACTTTTGTAGCCCGTTCATTTTCCTTTAAAATAAAATTAAATATGTTAGTTTATTTAATAAAATAAAAAAGTTATAGTTGTTTTAGTAACTCAACCCCCCTTGAAAATTTGTGTTCATTCGGAAACTTCATATATTTTTTCAATCAAAATAATTCGCACTGAAAGAGCTAATTAAAGAGTAGAACCTTTTTATTTTAAAAATCTTAAGAGAGTAAGAGTCTAGAATAGTCTAGATTCAACTTCAAGTCTAGATCTAGAATTAGTAGAATATATTATACTAGTCGACCGGCAGCGTAGCATACGCCGCTATTTTGCAGGGCCGGCCTTAGGCCACTGCAACCTATGCGACCATACTGGGCCCCACACTTTCATAGGACCTGTGCTAATTCTAGGTGTATAAATTATTAAATTAAACCATATTATAACTAAAAGCAGATTTCCCCGCGCTGTCCTGTCGATTTACCAGGAGCTCCTGAAAATCTCCAGAAAATACAAAATATACAAAAAAGTCCTTAAAATATACAGAAATATATAGACAAAAATTGTCATTTTGGGGTGTCATTCAATATGGAAAATGCCAATCCCATGTGCGGAATTATGCATCAGCCGTAATTGTGTAATCTGGTGAAAGAAGCTTCTGGCGCCTCAAACTAATGAAGAATTACTTGAGGTCAACAAGTCTCAAAGATAGATTGAAACATTTGGTAATTCTTGCTATTGAGCGTGATCTATGTAAGAAACAAAATTATTATGATATATACTGTATGACTTTGCAACAAGCGAGGCTCTGTACATAGTAAAGAATGAATAAAATGCATAGACGAATTTATTTTCTAATACAAACTCTTAAATTTCACTTATTATCTGCTTCCCTACCCAAACTTGGCCCCGCTAAATGGTTAAGTCCAGCACTGCTCTTTACATTATACATAGTAGATTAATCTCTTTCCATGACTTCTTGGTCACAATGGTTAAGTCCTGCACTGCTATTTAGTGTTTGTAAAATGTTTGTTTGTAAAATGTTTTACAATATTTTGAATGTTTCTTCAGAGTTGAAGATATTTTACTTCCTAGTCCAAACCTTCCGCAGAACAAAGGGGGATGGGAGCAGGCAGAGTTTGATAAATTTAAACGAGTCCAGCGTGCAGACAGCCATCCATAGTGTGAACACTACTTTTTTTTTTCGTGGGGTGACTATCCGCAGAAATAAGAGAGTGATCTTTCCTTTACTTCTTGCTTCTCATGCAAACTATTGAGGGAAGAAGAGAATTATATCTAATCTTCTATGCTATCTGCACCATCGCATTATGATTATCTATCTTAGTATCTAACTCTAACTAATCTTAAGTTATATACAGACGTTACTTCAAAAAAGAAGATATGATAAATTTTAATAACTTCTTAGCCTTCTTAGTTCTAATCTTAGGCTTCTTTACTAAATTATTTCTTAGTTCTAAATTCAAACTATGTCTAGATCTAGATATTAAGATCATATGATATATGATATAATATCTATCTATTTTTTTATCTACTTTTTTTTTTTTCTATTACTTACAAAATCAACTCTAGACCTAGATGATACTAGATCTAATAAATTATTGAATCGTAGAACTTTATTATTTTTATGGATAGTATTGGAGAGACTTGTGACTAGATTTATGTAGAATACTTCTAGATTTGTAGATCTAGATCATAAATATGAATACAGATGGAAGTAAAAATTCGAAACATTGAAAAGAACATTTCCGGGGTGACCGAATGACTCAGTGTAGCCATAGAAATATATACAGGTCTGGGATTAAAACATATAGACTTTCCTTAAAAAAAGAAGATATATTATCACAGACCTATATATATTAGTGACACAAGAAGTTGCTAAGGGAAAAGATCGTCTCTAGAGACAAAAAATGCCACAGATATAGGGGTTTACATTATGTATAAAAATATATAGGTGTAAGTAGCATTATCATTATCCATCGGCTACACCAATTGATTTGTTTGCAAGCTACAGAATCAATATAGATTCGATCAGGGAGATCCACAATTGACATGATTTTCTCCATTCGTCAACTTCAGGAAAAGTGCAGAGACCAAAAGAATGTCTTTGTACATCGCATTCATCGACCTGACAAAGGCCTTTGATCTAGTCAGTAGAGAAGGCCTTTTTAAAATCTTACATTTAATAGGCTGTCCACCCAAGCTGCTAAATATTATTGTCTCTTTCCACCAAAATATGATGGGTACAGCCGTACATAGATAGACAGTAACGTACAGTACAGTTCAACGGCGCCTGCTCCGAAATGTTTTAGTATAAACAGCGGAGTCAAACAAGGATGTGTCCTGACCCCAACCCTCTTTAGAATACACTTTTCAATGCTAATCCACCACGCGTTTGACAAATCCACCGAAGGCATATATCTTCATTCCAGATTCGAGGGCAAACTTCTAAATATTGCTAGACTGAGGGCCAAAACTAAAACCAGAACAACCATCATAAGAGATACGCTCTTTGCGGACGACGCAGCGGTAGTGGCACAATCACAAAAGGAGCTTCAGTCACTAATGTCCTGATTCTCTAAGGCTTGCAAAGAGTATGACCTAACCATCAGCACAAAGAAAACTAATGTTATGGGACCACCTGCTACAACACCACCATCCATCCTCATTGACGATTACAAGCTAGATGCCGTAAACGAATTCTGATACCTTGGATCTATAATCCAAGGCGATCTGTCACTAGAAGAGGAGATAAAAAAAACGCATAGGAAGGCCGCATCAACCATCGCTAGACTCCGACCAAGAGCTTGGGAAAATCAGAAGCTCACCACGACCAAAATGGAGGTCTACAAGGCATGCGTCCTTAGCACGCTACTATACGGCAGCGAGACGTGGACAACCTTCACAAAACAAGAGAGAAAACTAAACTCATTTCACTTGCGCTGCCTTAAGGATCTTAAAAATCACATGGAAAGAAAGAGTGTGTAATACTGAGATCCTCGCGAGAACAGGCCTTCCCTGCATCTTTACGGTCTTCAGGCAACGCCGCCTGCGCTGACTCGGACATGTTCGATAGATGGAGGAAAATCGCATCCCGAAAATCATTCTGTACGGGTAACTTGTGTCTGGCTCAAGAAAAGCTGATCGCCCCCACCTCCGTTACGTTGATGTGATAAAATGGGATTTTAAATCAGTAAACATTGATACTGACCATAGCGAAAACATAGCCTTAGACCGCACTAGTTGGAGAGAGACGGTGACCAAGAAAGCTATAAAGCGATAAAACATGGGCCTCGATTCTGAAGAAAAGCGTGCGACACGGAAAATGGCGAGCTCCTCTACCACCAAAGCGAAAGCCACCTTGACATGCAATATATGTGGACGGGATTGTCTCTCCCAAATAGGGCTCCACAGCTATATGAAAAAGTGTTCGAGATGAACCATAGTTGTTTCACGACTGAAGGAGGCCAATGAAGTAGCATTATCCATCGGCTACACCAATTGATTTGTTTGCAAGCTGCAGAATCAATATAGATTCTATATTGTTATAAACCTGGTGGTGGCACAGATGGGGGTAGTGGTGTGTGTGTGTAGTCAGCCGACGCAAACCGCCCCAAGCCAGCGCTAGACGAGCGGTCAGCCGTGACGAGTTACGACGATCGGCTGAGACGAGTGTCAACATGTTGGTTCGGGAAGGATCGACGTCGTGAACAGAGCTCAGGAGTGTCACGAGGGATGTAGTCATCTGACCACCCAGAATGGTCGAGTGACGTTCTGTCCGGTTCTAGAAGGCCAGCAGGGACCCTATATAAAGAGCGAAGGTATCAGAGACCAGTCAGTCACAACTTCCCGATCTACAGTTCGTTACAACGGCTCAGTATAAGTCCGAGACGAGACAGAGAGACCAGTGCAAGAGTTGATACGGCGGATAGATATTTGTACAGTCTTGTGTTACGTGCTGCCAATTGTACAGTATTGGCTGTTATTTATTGACATTAAACTATTACGTTATTTTGAAGCCCAGAGTTGTCAAGTTCTTTAAGTTGGTGTGTCTGGTGCAGTTTGCAGAGAGCCTGGATAGTGAGATTCGTAACAATATATTTGATATTTCTTATTTTGTCTTGGACCACTCCCTTTTTTTTTTTCAAACGTAGGCCTATAACAAAAAGCTTTTCAAGTTACATAACCTACATCTAACTTGATAGTAACTGTTATGTTGAATAGCAGCGACCCGCGCCATAACGCCCTTCCCCCCCTCCCTCCCAAAGCGTGGGCTACTTTTGGTCCTAACTTCGAGCAGTGGCGTAGCATCCTTGGTGCGAAGGGGTTCAATAATGAACTGGGCCCACGACCATTAGGAGCCACAGCTTATGGCGTGGCAAATGGCGCAAAGAAGCCATTGGGGATGACACCAAAATAGATATATCTAAAATGCTCCCTCCCAAGGTCCTTGAAGTTATGCCAAACTTTATATTAACTTCAAAACGTCGACCTGCATTTCACCAAGAGTTTGTGTACCAGCGGCTTGGACTGCCTTGATGCATGGAACCGCTTTCTACATGTTTATTGTAATGGCTAGCAGGGCTGGCCTCGGCCAAAGGAATAGGGATGCCCTAGGTGAAGTGAATAGGGTGGCCCCAAATGAAATAGAAAAAAATGAATGAATTATAGACGGTACTGTATCTAAATCATAAATGAGTTAAATGTTAAATTCATATAGGGCCTATAGAAAAAAATGTGCTGTATGGAAAATTCATGATCACCAGAGTAGAAATAACGTTTCAACATTTCATCAATCTAAAGGAACAATGTTCTTCTTACATATGCAGTCTAACAAGTAGATCTAAACCTTCGCAAACAAACATTGAACCAAAGTAGAGACCTTGAGCTAGGCTAGTAGACGTAGAGCCATACTGATCCATGTTTCGCAGTTTTCTATCTCTAAAAAAATATTTTTCCTCTGTTGAAAGACTATGTCCACAAGCATTCAAAGTTCAACAGACTTAATACAGAATTGGTCACAGTTGAGTCTTTGTCACTAACGATGTTGTCGCCATAGACGCTAAATGCCAAGGCTAACTATGTGTATAACAAGAAGAAGCTAATTTTAGAGAGGATACTAAATACAAGGGAAGACATTACGCAAAACCAGTCAATATTCGATTCAAGCTTCATGTTAAGTCGCCTTTTTCATGATTTCTATTTAGAGAATTCAAATATGTGTTCTTAAAGAGCAATTTCTCCTAAACAAGATTCCCCGACATACTTTGGATTTTAGGTCATCGGATCATCAAGACGTCGTCACCTCTCAATTTTCATTGTACAACAGACTTCTCTATAACTTTATTTTAGTTTAACTATGATACTACTAACAATTAAAAAACCATGGCTAACCAATGAAAGAGGTTAAAACCGTAGGCTACTATGACCAACATGTAAAAAAAAAAGTTTTATTAACACCATGACACTCGTGATTGTTATTTTTAGGAGCTTTAATGACCGTTGGTTGACTAAAACTGTTTTACTGTCCACTCTGACCATAAGAGGCAGTGAAGTCATCAAACTTGTTTAACTCTTGCTGAGAGACAGTAGGCCTATGAAACTGTAGAGCTTGTACAAAATCTTCTAACTGGATATCTCGTGGACAAACCTGTGCAAAACAAAATGAGTCAAGCTTCAAAACAAACATAAAATGAAATCAATTCATTAGTGAATACATTTATTATGAATGATTTTTTTTTCAAATTTTTATATATTAATAAAGTCTTGCCAGATTTGGTGGTAGATCCATTATATGCATAGACACAGCATTTTTCATTTTAACATCCAAAGGCACCCATCGCCCATCTGAAAGAAGTTTATTTTTAACATTATAAATTAGCTTGCATAAAAGGTTCTGAATACTAATTCCTGTTAACTGTTAGATAGCTAGTTTAGTTAGTTGGGTTGCGCACTTTGTTAGACCGACAGTGAACGTACATTTTATAGTGATAGACTAGACTGTGGCCCATTCTGTATTAAACGTTTTGTTTGAAGTTCACCTTGAGTCAACTGGTCATTGAGTCTGTGTTCCTGTTTGTACCTTATCTATATTTGTGACGTGTGCATGTTTTCCAAGAACTCGCTATTGAAAATACATCAAACAAGGTACGCACGCACTTAGTCTACATAATCATCTTTAGAAATACTTCAGCTACAGCTGAATACACATGCATCCGTTACAGTGGCGACCCCGAACGCTCTAAGGGTCTTGCTACGGTGACGGGTCCAGACGTCTTCGTTGAGGTTCGTTGTTAGAGCAGTGGTGATCACGCCTGAACGCCAGCTTATGAATTGTTACTGCAGTTATCATCGTCACAGCAGTGATCTTCATCGCACTTTGTCTCAGTGAAGAACTTTGGTTCAACGGTCGACGGGTCGTTTTACCGAAACAGTGATTGAACGCCACAACGCCTGTCCATCAACGTAGACAACAAATCGGCACAACTGTGAAAAAGTTTGACGTACAGCCAGAGCACTCAATTGCTCGTCGCATCGTGTAATTGGCCTGACGCCTAGATCGTCGCTGATCACGTAGGTGTTGGTATTCTATACATTGGTTTAGCCGTTAGCATATCTGCATGCAGATGGGACAGCTGAAACAGTCGTAGTCACACTAGGCCAGAGAAAGACAGTTTGCCCGCTGTCACAGCTAATATCAAGTTAATTTTACTACCTACCCTAGTGCTCTGGATAACTTACCAGGTGATTGCCGCCAGTAATTCGCAGTCTGCATCTCTCGGATTGGTTGAAACAAAGCACCATTGGTCAACGTTGACAGGTCACTGCCAGAATAACCCTCCGTCAGTAAAGAAAGATGCGTCCAGTCAGACTCGGTCAAATTCACTTTATTACCTTTACAGTGCAACTTCATTATCTCTATGCGTGACGTGCTGGAAACAGAGAGAGAGAGAGAGAGGGAGAAATAGTTGAAGTCAGTAGCATCTTATTTGATGGGCTACCATTGTAGGCCTAATACCTAGATTCTAAGATTATTGAAAAGATTTTAAAAAAAAAAGATCTAATTTTACTATATCATCGATATGCTAGAAGGACCGTACACACATTATAAATGCCTATAATAGTATTGTGTTAACAAGTGAATTATCTTTTTTAGGCATGCTTTGGTTGACCGGACCAGATCCCTTGCCTATTCTTGTCCATTCCCGTCCACACATAAAGGTGGCAATAACTGGCCTTCGCTTTGGTGCTAGAGGAACCGGTCATTTTTCGTTAGGCAAGCTTTTTTTTTTCAGAGCTGTCCTTAGCTATCTTGGTCACCATCACCATCTCTGTACACATAGGGCGGTCTAGACTCTAGGGCTTTCCAGTAATCCGTTTGATTACATCCACATATCGGAGGTGGGGACGAGCAGTTTTTCTTGAACCTGTTGCGAGTTACCCTTAAAGGATTACTTTCAGGATGCCATTATCTCTATCCCGCGAGCATAACCAAGCCAGCGCAGGCGGCGTTGTCTGAGGATTGTAAAATTGTAAGGATGCCGGAAAGACTCATTCAAGCAACTATCTCAGTATTACACCTATGCTTTTTTATATCCTGAGAGAACGGTTAATGATATCCCCCCCCCCCCAAAAAAAAAGATGTCTAAAAATGAGAAAATTTAGGGTTTTATTTTATGTAAGAGATATTATTGTTTTGATGATATGTTCCCTCTCATTTCATATCCATATTCGTTCCCTTGAAATACACAGACACATATTCCCTTGCATTACATAGCATTTCACGGATCTTTTCAAAGGCATGTTTCATTTCTTTCCATGTACCGTGTTACATTTTCTGGTGTTGCTCTGTTAAAAAGATGTCTAATAAATGTTTTAGATTAGGTCATTTGAAAAATGCATACAGAGAAGATAAATTACCAATACCCAATTGTATCTTCCAGCGTATCCAATAAATGAAGGACTAAAAGTAGAAGACGTACTACTTTAAAAAAAAAAGAACCTGTCGATGGTAAGAAATACACTTTAAAATGTCATACCTGGCTAGTCTTAGAAACTTATAGCTACAGTAGCTAGACCAACACTTACAAGTCTGGCAAAGCGAGACCAACACTTACAAGTCTGGCAAAGGGATGTAGATTCTCTTCTGAAACCGCCTCAAGAATGCTGTGTCCAGTTCCCAGGGACAGTTGGTAGCACACAGTAAGAAGACCTTGTCTTCAGTACGTCCACCCATCTGGAGCAGTAGCTCAGTCTTCACCCGCCTACTGCTTTCATCTTCTCGAGAACTACGTTGACGACACAGGCTGTCTATTTCATCAATGAATATTACCTGAGTCATACACAAGCAGGACACACATTGTAAATAATCTGAACATAAATAGTTCATCAATGAATAGGCCTATTACCTAAGCCATAAACAAACAGGACACACATTGTAAATAGTAAAGTAAAAGTAAAGTTTCCGTTTCAGATCTTGCGACCTATGGGGCAGATGATGTTAAGGTCATGTTTCTTTGGCCAACGGTTAACAAGCAGGGTGTTATGTGGCCAGCACAACGACCAACCACCTTTACTTTCCCCAACTAAAGTCAGATACCTATTAGAGTTGGGTGGACTCACGGGCGCCCTAAAAATACCGAAATTCAAAATCCCAGTCTTCACCGAGATTCGAACCCAGGACCCCAGGTTCGGAAGCCGAGCGCTTAAACACTCAGCCACCGCGCCCCCTACATTGTGAATAATCTGAACCTAAATAGTTCATGAAATGGTGGTCTAGGACCATACAGTAAACATCATCTCAGAGGGACGCTGAAATCACTTTTAAAAGAAGACTATATAAATGATTAAACTCACTGACTGATTGGACTGACATCCTGCGACTGTAAAAAGTTCTTTGATCAACCTACCGATAGACAAAATTTACTTTAGTAACAGTTAGATTAAAAAAAAATTGTTTAAAAACAAACTTTATTTGAGTAAAGTAAAAAAAAAAGGAACATAAATCCTTGATTGCGAACTCAGTTAAAAGTTCCATCGTTCAGACCTTGCGATCTAGAGGGCAGATGATGTAATTAAGATCATCTGTTTCTATGGTTAACGGTTTATTGTGGTCAGCACAACGACCAACCGCCTTTATTAGTCCACAACTAATGTCAGGGACCCATTTTTTGGGTGGACTCAGAGGTGCCCTAAAGATCCCGAGATTAAAAATACCAGGATTCATCAAAATTCAAACCCGGGGCCCTCAGTTTGGAAGCCAATCGCTTTACCCCTTAGCCACCGCGCAGGAACTCATTGCTTCACATTTTTATTGAATTAATTAGGCCTAAAAATTGTACAGCTTGGATTTTCCTTTTTTTTGTGTGCACTCTAAATGTGTTATTTTAAAAAGTAACCCATGGTCTCTAGATTTATTGATGATAAAGTACTTTTTTAAACATCAAATAATAGAAGCGAGCAAGTAGTTAGTCAAAACCTCTATTTTTTTTTTATATTGACCTTAATATTATATAATGAATTTTTTTTTTTTGGCGCGAGAAAACAGTGTATTGTGTATTTTTAAAAAAAAGATTTTGAACAAGTATTGTGGTGTTTTATTGTACAAATGCACCCAGATTATATGCTGTTCCTCTGTGTTTTTTGGACTTCTCTTTATTGTCTTTCTGTTATTTGTCTGTCCACTCATTCGTCTGCCCTGATCTGTGTTAACTTATAGTACCAACTACTGTCCTACTTTTCACTTTCTCCGACCCAACTGGACAAGAGGTCAGTACTGGACACTGAGTAAAAGGTGGCTGTGACCTCGGTGGAGACAGCTTGAGCCAAGCGAGACTTTCCGGTCCCAGGTGGTCCATAAAGCAAAATTCTTCTCCAAGGTTTTCTACCACCTAAAGGTAAAGTAAAAATTAAACATGGACTTGTGCTGACACCACGCTTATACAGACATACAAGAGTTGATGTTTATGTTAGGCTTATGTTGTATTAAAATGTGGAATTTTGGACGGTCTCATCCCAAATATATATTTGAACGCTTCCCAGATATGATATATACTTGCAAATGGATTGAAAACGCCAATAGAATACTAAATTAAATCCATGTTCTTCTTCTTCGTTCTCATTTTTATGTTGGAATGTTCAAATGACTAGACCAATACATGACATGAACTGTGGTTTCCAAATTAGGGAGTTCTCCATATAGTTTTCTTTCTATCGGGGTGTTTTGGGGACAGTGTCTTGTACGGGCCTCTTGGTAAAGAGAGCATTTTTGGAGGACATGGTCGGCATTCTCTAGTGACACTCCACATGGGCAGATTTCACTGGTTCCAATTTTCAGCTTACGGTACATATGTTAACCAGTGTTCTAATCTAAAATGTTTTTATTAGAAGATCTATAGGCTATAAGAATATTAGCTCTTTCCCAGATAGCGGAACATGGAGGTAACATAAGACACTAAATAAAAAAAAGTCCAGCCGATGTAAAAAAAATTTTCCTGCATTTTTCAGAGTGACTTTAGTTTATCTTGGTGCATAAAACTTAACCTTTAACCCAAAGTTACCTAAAATAAACGCAGAGAGGAATTATTTTCTTTTTTGAAGAAATGTAATTTATAAGATCACACGGACATGTGTCACAAGACGTGAGCAGTGCGATGGCTGGCTGGCGCCTGCTTCAACTGGTCGCTGGAGGCCCGACTGTTGATCCTGAAACTTTGTCGATCTGTGCGTGACCTCCGTGACCATATCGAAGGTGACGATCTATAGTGACCTAGCCCTGTCGCGATTTACAGCTCTATTTGTAGCTTTGGTTGTACATGTATATATCTATATATAAAGGGGAAACTCCCAAGGTTTTGAAAATTTTAAAAATAATATGTGTTTTGATTTACAGAAAATGAATATAGGCCTACTACTCTTTTTATTTTATTTTCAATAATAACTTAGTAATTGATGTTTTTCTGGCGGTATTTTTCTGCGCATTCAAAACGGACTAATTTTCACAGGGTTTCTATGTGACGTCACACAAACCTATTAATTTAATCTATTGACTTTTTTTATAACGGAAAACCATACAGTAAAGTTTACGATAAAAATAAAAAATTTAAAAAAACTCAAATCTTGTAAGCAAAGAAACAAAATACGTGCTAAGAGCAGATCTACATGCTTGACTGACCATGGCAGTATGTTTTTTCTCACCTGACCACTCAACACACAACAAGCACTATCACTTGGTTGACTTGTCGTGACCCGATGACCGACTACACGTAGCCTAGGCTAGTCTTACACTGACCAGTTTGTTAGAATCAGTCAGACAATTCTATTTACTTTTTGGGATAGGGAGGGTGTAAATAAAAAACATGGGAGTTTCCCTTTAATTTCGTACACATATATAACAGGACACCCGAATGATATTTAAAATACGTAACCGTTTGATCGTCTTATGAGCTGAGCCGAAGACTCTTCGAGCTCAAAGTTTGAAAAAAAAACAACCTGTTTGGACGCCAAACAGTAAAAAAAAAAAAAACCTGTGAGAACACAGTTCTGTTTCAGAGAAACCCGAGTCAATGCCTAAGTAAAGCATTGCTGTTTCCAATGCCTTTGGCCCCGGACGCATGCTTGGCTGCAGATGGCCGAAGGCCGAGGGCACCGGGAGCCTCCGCCATTTTACTTCGTTATACCAAGCGAACCGTGGGGGACTTGCCATTTTTGTAACGGTCCCTTGAGGAAAAGCGCATGGATGTGTGACAGGTTTGTGGGGACTCTTTTGCAACTCCACTCGTGCAATGGGTGGACTCTCGTCTACCCGTGGGCATCCCCACGGGAGTCTTGTGTTGCTACCCGTTTAGCCTAACAACTTCCTCTAATGGCCGTTTCCACACGAGCGCCACGATGAGGCAGAGTAGCGTGCTCGCGAAATACGTAACCTAGAAATTTATTAAAACTTCTTGAATCATTAAAAAATAATATACATCATGAAACAAAAAAACTAAGAGATCCAAATGACCTTAAACAAATAAATGTGTTGTCTTAAGCTTTAGAATCAAGTAAAATATTTTAAATGTAAATATCAATTATAAAATACTACAAAAGCAGAAACGGGGAATGCAACCCTCCGCAGTAACACGCCAACTACCGCTTTGTCCCCAAAGTCCCCAGGTTATCCTGCTTCTTTCGAGACCATATCACCTGGCCATTTGACAATAAAAATAACTATAAAAAATATTGTTATAAACCTGGTGGTGGCACAGAGAGGGGCAGTGGTGTGTGTGTAGTCAGCCAACGCAAATCGCCCCAGGCCAGCGCTAGACGAGCGGTCAACCGTGACGAGTTACAACGGTCAGCCGAGTCGAGTGTCAACAGGACGGTTCGGGAAGGATCGCCGTCGTGAACAGAGCTCAGGAGTGTCACGAGAGTGTAGTCATCTGACCACCTAGAAACGTCGAGCGGCGTTCTGTCCGGTTCGAGAAGGCCAGTAGGGATCCTATATAAGAGCGGAGGTGTCGCAGTCAAGACGGTGCAGTAAAGTTGAGACGACTGGCGTCTTGATCTTGGTCTGTGATCGAGTCCGACACAACGAGCCTAGTGTGTGAAGTCAGTCCTGAACTGTTGAACCCAGTGCAAGCCCGGAACGAGACGGAGAGGCCAGTGCAAGAGTTGATACGGCGGTGCGGTGTTATCGGAGAGATATTTGTACAGTCTTGTGTTACGTGCTGCCAATTGTACAGTATTGGATGTTATTTATTCAACTATTAAAGTGTTACGTTACTTTGGAGCCCTGAGTTGTCAAGTTCTTTAAGTTGGTGGTGTATGGTGTAGTTTTTCCCTTCCCAATAATAAAATAAATAGAATTCAATTAAATAAAATATATCAGAAACAATTAATTAATTTAGTAGAAACAAATAACAATTGTAAAAAAAATAAAATAATAATTCTTAAATTAACTAGGAAGGTGGGTGAGAGGTAAGTTGGGGGTTAACATTCCAAAGCCGGGGCTGTGGAGTTGATGACTACAAATGTTACCTGTAAACAGATGCGGGAAAATGGAAGGCAAGACTATTGAATCTTGTAAAGAACGTTTAGCTTCTGTTAGACCAACGACATCTCCAAAACAAATTTGTCCAGAGATCACTACAGTCGACTCAATGATACTCCGACGACCTTTGACATGCTGACCTTCCAACTCAGTTGTATTGCTATGGTCAGTTCTGGAGTCAACTACAATCAGGAAATTATGAAGAATGTATGTTTTCTTATTGCACAGCACGACTACACTATAGCCAATATCTGTACAAAAAGTATTCTAAAAAATATATAGTCAATATCTGTATAAAAAATATAACAACACAGACACTATCAGACCTACTACATTCAATAAAGGCCTACTGTCTAACTAACGTGTACGACTAGGTACCTTATCATTCAACTTCTGTTACTGATGGGGGAAAAGAAACAGGCACAGTGTATATATATTATAGCTTTTATATAGCGCTACTTTCATGCTTATAGCATGCTCAGAGCGCTTTTGGTCCAATCTCATTTCGAGACCGGTGGAGGGGAGGGGGTATCTAGGAGTTGGTTTTCCGTGCTGCCTTTAGGCGCTCAGTAAACACAACTCTGCCCGAGTCGAACCTCGAGCCCTCTTCTAGGTAGCCAAGCCAAGCCAAGTTCAAGCGCACTTGGCCTCTCGACCACGCTTCCCATGTCAATCCTTTTATGTCATACAGACCGTTACATCATTAAAACAGATGTATCAATTTTATTTCTTTATATATACATATCGTTGAGTTCTATAGTGTGCAAATACATTAATAAAACATTTAACTAAAAACCTACTTGTAGATGACCTACACGAAGCCGTGAACTGATCATTGAAGTTGTCATGAAGTGTTGGTTTGGAAATATTTTTGTCATCAATCTGGTAAATTTTCTTGGTCAAGATATTGGCGTGGACAGACAAACTTTCAGACAAGCTGGACAGTGTATTCTATAAGGATATGAAGGGGCCAATCATTAGAACACAAACATACGTGTAGCTAAAAGCTGAAATATATAGTATATATATAATATATATATCGTAAAGATGACTTTTTAATGGTGGGAAACGTGGTCGAGAGGCTAAGTGCGCTTGAGTACACTGCACTCATCCTTAATCTTCGGAAGACATTGTCATTTGCTTTATTGAACTGAAGTATTTACAAACATTAAGTTCAATTTTCCATATTCAAATTGTAAAAAAAAATATAAATATTATCCTCCCCTTTTTTACACATACACACAAGCACTTAAAAAAATAATAAAATACAAAACAGCTTACTGAAAAGAAAATATCAGTTTCAGACACAATGAGTTGCAGGACAATGGCTTGACAATGTTGCACATTGGTCAACATAAGGTGAAGGTCAACACTGCTGTATTTACTACCTTCATTTAATGTCTGACGAAGACTGAAGGTAAAACAATAAAAAAAAAAAACAATCTAAAATTATAAAAGAGCTATCTGATGACATGGTATTTTTTTATAAATACAAGTCTTAATTCTTTCAGCATTATCTGATGACAGGGTCTTTTTTTTAATTTTAAAAACAAGTCATAACTCTTTTAGCATTATCTTATGACAAGATAAAACAAGTCGTAATTCTTTCAGCATTATTCTAGTGGAAGTACGGAAAGCATCAGTGTTGAGGGTCACATGGGAATGACGATAGGAAATAATAGTAGGACCCCCAAGAAATTATTAATAACTGACATAATACCATGACATATAAAGGGCCCCAAAAGCACCCCATATCTCAAATGGCTAAGGGCCTTTGAGGTCTAAATACGGCATTGTGTATCACACAACACTTTACACAGGAAGAAACAAACTTGAGCAAAGTTTTAGCTACAACTTCAATGAATAAGATGTTCAATACAATAGCAGGTCCCGGCTATTCTGAACAAAACTTTGTTAAAATGGACACAGCTATTAGTAGGCTACTGCAATGAAAACGAGGCTGAAATTCAAAATTTTATCCAACACGATTATTTGTTCTCACAAAAACTATAGAACTTAGCGTTGGTCGCTTTGTGATTTACCAAGCAACCAGAGAATGAACATCTTAGCCTTGTTACCTGTATAATCTATTTTTAGCAGATTGCTATGATTTATCCTGGTTATGATTTACCTCTGTTTGCTTTGTAAAAACAATTGTTTATACATTAGTTCACCAGTTGGAGACAGCTGGAGGTTACTCACAAAGGCCGCGGGATACACATTTGAGACCTAAAGAAAATCCGCTGCCGAGTACAGACGCAAACGGCGACAAGAACATCTTAATCCACCATGGACGCACAATGGTTATGCTTGCCTTGGATGTGGCAAAATATGTAGGTCACGTAGCCACGGGAAATACTGCATTCTTCATTAATCTTCGTGTTTTTACATTAAAAATTAAATATTACGCAAAATGCAGGGACCCTCAAAGAGGTCAAGCCCCCCCGGGCCCCCAGTCCATGGAAAATTCCTAGTTACCCCCCCCCCCCCCTGCTTGCAATTCTCGGATCAAGAAACTGCACACTTATTCATTGCTGATGACAATACATGAATCAATTTTTTAAAAATTAGTTAATTAATTAGTGGTAAGGGGAACTAAATAGTCAGGCGGCTTTAATATTTTAAAGTGATCAAGACTTCAGCTTTTTAACACACAACTTACCAAGCAATAGCATCTGAAATGATACAATGAAAATAATTTAATGAGTAGGCTACTAGAATAGATAGAAACAACTTAGGCCTACATAAAAAAAGGCTTAGTGTTGATATTTTGACAATATTTTCACTTATTATTAATTATTATATAAAATAGATTTCCATTTAATAGTTAAACAAAAGCCTTTATAGATCTTAGGGCTTGATGGCTGAGTGGTAAAGCGCTTGGCTTCCGAATCAACGAGTCTCGGGCTCGAATCGACTCAAACGACTGTGTTTTTTTTTCATAAAAAGATGTTTAGAACGCCAGTGAGTGTATCCAACTCTAATGGGTACCTAGTGGCACTAGACTTGAAAGTAAAGGGTGTCAGTCGATGTGCTGGTCACGTGACAGCCTCGTTAACCTTCGGCGAAAGAAGCAGACGACCTTAACATTACTTTTTAATGTTACTTTTACTTTTTTAATATAGCTTTATATTTAGATTTCGCTATGAAATATTTTGAGTTGTCCTCCTTCAGTGGTAGAACGACTATGGTTCATCTCGTAGAACACTTGTGACTGTTGAGCCCTAGTCTCGAGAGACATTCTCGTCCACATGTATCGCAGGTATAAGTGGCATTCATTTTGGTGGTACAATGTCCAGTGTTTATTCTACTCTAACAAATAAGAAGATAGCACTGGCCAATACTATTAAGGGAGAAAATTAGAGTTACATATAGTGCAGGTATGTCCGTAATGGGCGTGATCGTCATCTTTGTATCAAGTAAGACGTCTTCCAGCGGAGATTTTTTTTCACACAAAAGTTGTCAACATAACGATGTTCAACAGTCGTGGGAATTATGACTATCCTAACATAAGAAAGTCGAGAAGAATCACGTTAGCGGAGACGTTTTGAAATCCCTTCTTCAAAAAGTTTTTAGTTTTTAGTAATAAGAATTAGATAACACTGTGGAGTAACCTAAAACAAGGCGTTATCAAACTAGAACGACACATGAACCGACGAAAGAGACTTGGACAGTAGCACACTAAATCAATGTTGTGAACACTTTCTCACGGCGTTACAAAATCATAAACAAATATCAACTATTTCACCACACCGATTTCGTTATTGATGCTTCTTGCTTTAATTGGCATAAAAAAAAAGATCGCCTGTCTGCCGGCGGCTTTAAAACGAGACAGTTGGAGATCACTTCCAAAGGCGTAGGGAACCATATTTAATACCAAAGGAAAATCCACTGCCGAGGACAGGCGTAGACAGCGAAAAGAGAGACTAAATTGACCGCGCTGGATGTGGCAAAATATGTAGGTCGCTGCTGGGGCGTCGTATTCACGTGGCATACTTCACTTCTTATTAATTTTAGGACTTAGAAGACAAGCTTTATATTAGAAGATGAAATTAAGTCTGCTAAACATTGGTAGGCCTAATAATTAATGTAATTTACTTGGAATATAATGAGTGGTATAATATTGGCTTCCAAACGAGGGGTCCAGGGTTCGAATTCTAGTGAAGACTGAGATTTTTAATTTCGGAATCTTTAGGGCTCCTCTGAGTCCACCCAGCTCTAATGGGTACCTGACATATAAAGTAGGGGGAAAGTAAAAGCGGTTGGTCGTTGTGCTGGCCACATGACACCCTCGTTAACCACGGGCCATATTAATCATTATAAGCAGATAATCTTGCATCATCTTCCCCATTGATCACAAGGTCTGAAAGGGGAAACTTTACTTTAATTTAATTATCAAACATGGATTTTATAATACACTGAAAATACGTTTACATGTTGTGCAGTATGTCTATACGCACTGGATTGTCGTTTGGTGGTCTCGATGTTCGCTAATTCATGCCTTGCCCGCTCTCATCTCCCCTCCACCCCCATTTGTTCTGCAGGAGGTTTGGACAAGTACGTAGATTAACTTCAACTCAGAAGAAACATCCGAAAGTTAAATTAAACATTTTTTATTGGCCCTCAGCCCCCCTCCCCCTCCCTTTTTGAGTAGTCTATGTAAGTCGTAATATCTACTTTATCTAAGATACTCGATCTAGAACTAGATCTAGACTAGATCTTATCTTATATAATACAGACGTTACTTTGAAAAAGAAGATCATTACGTCCTATGCGTATGCTTGGATAAAATACCAATAGCCTAGTGGCCTAGTGCTATTAGAGCATGCAATGGGTTGCCTGGGCTCGCCAGGAAAACCAGTGACTTGGCAGAATTTAAGTCATTGGTTAATATGCATGACTGAATGCATGACGCGTAGGACGTAATCATCTTTTTTTGAAGTAACGTCTGTATCATATAAGATAAGATAAGGCTACTCTTTTTTTCACCTTAGGACTATTACTAAGTATTAGAGCATGTAATGGAATGCCTGAAGATCTATGCCTTTTCAGGCCAGGCGCAAAAGGGGGGGGGGACCGGGGGATGCACATGCCCCCCCCCCCCCCCCCCCCAGGCCGCTGGTGGACTTCACTATACACTCCCGGAAATAGATTTTAAAAATGAAGATGAATGGCGGGGCTCTATTTAGAATTTCTTGAAGGGAGGAGAGGGGCACTTCAAGGGTTGGAGGCACGATGGAGGGGCCATTAAGTGCAATGTCCATTGGGTCATGGCCCTCATTAAATGAAAAGGGGGGGGGCATGGCCTGATGCCCCCCTCACTAAATGCGCCACTGGTAGGGCTATATCTCCATTTGAATACGCAATACGAGAACGGCGATAATAAAATCTGTTTTTTAAAATATGGACTCTCCATCTCTATTATAATGTTCTCCCGTGGATCAGTAAGCTGGAGTCTGTAGTGGGGTGGCGGAGTTGTGGTTAACTACGGTGACCATAGGTATAGACAGTATTAATAGGACATTTGGCTTACCCAAAATAGTACAATAGTTTCATTTATTAAAAAGTTCTTATTTATTGTTATAATCATTTCTCACTTATTTTTATCAGTACTTCAGTACTCAATTTTACTTTAGCAAACGAAATGCAAAAAGGAGGTACACAAAAAGTTAGAGAAAACAGACATGCGGAATTACAGCAATCAGCAACCAAATGCCGAAAATTAACGAGTTTCTTTGGTAAGTTATGAATTCATTTGCACTTGAGTATTGTCTAATAATTTCGTTGCTATATATGCCTTTGCGGCATTTTTGGTAAAGACTTTCTACTGCGTAGAAACTAACGTTTCTACTCAGTCGAAAGTTAACTAGTCCTTCAGCCTTGATGATCCTATCACCTACCACCCTGCGTGTAAATAACAAGGTTTTATTTTACTTAGGTTTTCTTCTATTTTGGTTTTATGTAAACTGTATATCATTATTAACGTATATCATAATTTATATGTACAACAGGATCTACTTCAACATCAACTGGCTCTACGGAATGTACTTCAACATCAGCTAATTCTACCAGTGAATCTACTTCAACATCAGGTGGCTCTACTAAATCTACTTCAACATCAGCTAATTCTACCAGTGAATATAGATCAACATCAGCTGGCTCTACTAAATGTACTATTGATCCTAAAAAAGACAAGTTCCATCCAGATAAGTCCTTTCATTTTCCACTTACTCAATTTGGCAAGTTTGCAAAAAACCGCAGTTTTCGCAGTGAATGGTTTGAAACATATGACTGGCTACATTACTCAATTGAAAGTGATGCTGCATACTGTTATACCTGCATACAATTCACTTCCACAGCCTCAAAACAAAACAGTGAACATGCATTTACAAAAACTGGCTTCCGTAATTGGAAAAAAGCTATGGAGAGTTTTAGACAACATGAAAAGAGCGAATTCCACAGAAATGCATATGAACAGACATTATTTAAATCAGACATTGGAGAACTGTTAAGTAAGCAACACAAGGAGGAAAAAGATCAACACAGTCGTATTCTCCTTAAAATTTTACAAACAATGCGATTCTTAGCACGTCAAGGACTACCGTTAAGAGGAGATGGTGATGAAGCAGACAGCAACTTTACACAAGATCTCTTATTATTTAATCAAGATGATCAATTGATGTCGGAAGGGATGAATAAAAAACAGTTGAAATTCACTTCTCATGAAATTCAAAATGAATGTTTGAGAATAATGAGTCACCAAATAATTAGCAATTTATCATCCTGCATTTGTCAATCTGACTATTACTCAATACTTGCTGATGAGTGTACGACCTAAGCAACAAAGAACAGTTCACAGTTTGTCTTCGGTGGATCGACAAGGAACTCACAGCTCTTGAGGACTTTTTGGGCTTGTATCAGGTAGACAATATATCGTCTGATACACTATTTAGCGCTTTAATGGACGTACTTTGCAGACTCAATCTTGATATAAAAAAATGCAGAGGTCTATGTTTTGATGGAGCTGCAAACATGTCGGGATGTAAAAATGGCGTTGCAAAACAAATAAATGATCTAGAACCTAGAGCCACGTTTAATCACTGTTATGGTCACTCCTTGAATTTAGCTGTATCCGATGTTTTCAAAGATATTGCTTTGTTCCGAGATACGTTAAATACATCTTTTGAAATAACAAAACTAATTAAATTCTCCCCTAAACGAGAAACCGCATTTCATAAATTACGCCAAGAGATGAAACTTGATAACTCTGGAGTTCGTGTTATGAGTTTGACCCGATGGACTGTTAGAGGAGAAACTCTCAAAAGCATTGAAACAAATTATTCTGTCCTACTTCGATTGTGGTATGAATGTCTGGAACAAAGGAACTTGGATTCAGAAGTAAAAGCTAGAATAAACGGTGTCAGATCACATATGGAAAATTTCTCTTTACTATTTGGATTGCTAATTGCAGAAATCATTTTCCTACATACGGATAATCTAAGTCTAAATCTAAATCTGCAATCTGGAAATGTGTCAGCAACAGAAGGGCAACATCTCGCAGATTTGGTTACCACTACCTTAGACAAAATGCGAGATGAAAGCTCATATAATTTGTTTTGGGAGAAATTCATTCGACAGTCAACTGAATATGAAATAGAGGAACCAAAGCTACCACGGAAACGAAACATGCCAAAAAGATATGAAATTTCTACTGGCGATACATATCATCATCAGGATGTTAAGTTCTATTACAGACAGTTATATTTTGAAGTTCTAGAGCTAACTGTGGCATGCATCAGGTCGCGTTTCACTCAAGAAGGAAACAAAGTTTTAAAATACTCTGAAGATCTGTTGCTGTACGCTTGCAACAATAAAAACTACCAAAAGGAGCTGGACTTTGTCACTGATTTCTATAAGGAAGACTTAAATAAGGATACACTATCAATACAACTACTACTTCTACCATCACTTTTCAACCAAATGAATCATGTGGACCTTTCACATCTAAAAAAGGAAATTATTGGATTTTCAATTCCTCAGAGATCACTTTTCTCAGAGGTTGTTACGGTGTGGAAGTTGATGGCATGCATACCTGCAACCAACGCATGTTCTGAGCGATCATTTTCAACAACGCACGTTGAATTTTGAATTTTTGTACATGACTTCATTACATACCTCATAGTTTGTTTGTTTGAACAATGAACTACCTACCTGATTATTCAATAATATTTGCATGTTGCATAATATTTGCATTTGCTTTTACATCTGGATAAGTGGTTAACTTTTTGCTAAAAAATAGGTTTTGTGCATTTTTTAAAATTTACACAAACATTAAATTTAATTGGGTTAACACTGCTTTTACATGGAAAATTTTGATATAGAGGAAGTACGTCAAATATAGACACACTAAATGTCAGAGTCTAATTTGGACACCATTTTTATATCTACATGTAGATTTTAACTAAGAAGAAGAAAATTTATATTAACTTCTTCTAACTACATCAGCTAAGAAGAAAATGTATATTAATATTGCTTTTTAATTCTGGGCCGCGTAAATATGTGCCCCCCCCCCCCCCAACCCAAATTGAATAATATGGCGCCGGGCCTGCTTTTTTTACTACTACTTGATTCTAGATCTTGGTGGTAGATCTAGGATCTTGAAAGAGCTACTGGATCTATCTAGATATAGATAGATTTAGTTTAGAGCAATATCTAGATTAGAATATCTAAGAAACCATAGACTAGATCTTTATAAAAAAAAATTCAATAAAATTCTAGGATCTACATCTAGACTAAATCGTAAAAGAGTAAAATAGGCAGGGCGAATTTAAGATGTAGATTTTTTTAAAAAAAGGAAAAAGATGAGGTAAATAAAATCTAGACCACACTATATCTAACTCTGGAAGAAAATATAAAAAGATATAGATTTAGATCTAGATTTATTCTAGGCCTACCAGTGTATCTTCTTAGAACGTCAAACTCCATTTTTATCGTCTGCTAATAAAAGGGAAACAACCGTGTATGTCGATCTAGATCTATGTGTAGTCGATTTCTTTTTATTTCTTATCTTATAAAAATTGTATACGTTCTTTCAAAGAAGATAATTACGTCCTATAAGTATGCTAGGATAAAATACCAATACTCTTTTTTTCACCTTAGGACTATTAGAGCATGTAATGGAATGCCTGAATCTATTGCTACTAAAACCTATGACAGAGGTTAAATCAACAAGCACATCGAGTGAGACTTCTATCTAGATGCACCTACGCGCAGGATGTAGGCTAATTATCTTCTCTTTTACAGGAATGTCTGAAATTAATAAGATAAGAGGCCAATACGCATCCACAGTCATTGGTTTTCCTGGCTGACTCAGGCAACCTACTCCATACTCTAATTAGTCTGATGGCGCTATAGAAGAAGGAGTATTGTACACATTTGTCCTAGCATAAATATGTATTTGAAGATTATGGTTCAGTGTTTTATGTATAATTGCTACTTTACTTTCTAATTTCTTAATGTTTGCTTGAGGGGTCCCAAACAGAGGATGCATGTTCTATTATTGGCCTAACCAAGGTTAAATAACATTTTAGATTTATGTTCTTATTTGATTTGTAGAAATTTCTTTTAAGAAACCCTTATGCATAGACATGAGTAGTATATATAAATCTGTTCCCTAATGCTTTGTTTGATTTTTTTTAATAGTTTCATCAATGTGTGGATTCCATGACAGTTTTTCATTTATTATAACACCTAGGTATTTTGCGTTTTTAGTTTGTGTCAGCCTGTGTCTCCAGGGGAAAAAAAAATCTTCTCAAGAATACACAAATGGAAATAGCAGGGGGAATATATGTAGCTCATAGTTAGGTCTAAACCCACAGCGATCCTCCATTATATTCGGTTATGAAGACAAGTCAAAATAGCACAATGTCTGCGAGTCTATATGAACATCGGTCAAAGGGAGGCATAGATTGCGTCCTTGTAGAATTAATCCCATGTTGTTTTTTCTTTTGTTATATAAATGCTACAAAAGTCTAAAGAAATATAAAATTCATATATCGTTTTATAAGGCGTGTTAAGTAGTGAGCTCTTTAAATGGCAACCAGAATCTTCATTTGAAGGTTTACATTAAGGGTCCCATCAGTGATGCCTGCATTGATCTACTCGACGGCAGACATAACAATAGTGTTCTTTTTTTTTTTACACGATTTTACTTCTCTAGTCGCTTTAGGTGCTCAATGTAGGCCTATAAGTGTAGTTTGTTTTTAAACTGCGCTAAATTATAGTAAATTTAAACAAATAATAAATCTAATGCATACAGTTGCAATATTAACAATTTATTGGACATTTAGAAAACAAAATGTAGACAAAACACAAAATTACTCTCTATGATTGATGACTGATAGGCACAAACAAGTTTTATAATCATTTGCAAAATACTAAAATAAAAAAAAATAAAACTTTTTTATTCCACTTTGAAAGTAACCATTTTGAAACAATTAAAAAAACATATTTTGAGTGGGGGAGGGAGGTAGACAGCATAATCCGCGCAGACTTTATTTAGTAAATGTAAAAGTTAGGAAAAGAGTATAAACAGCTGTTTGTTTTGCTGGTAATAAGTCACTATCTGTGACCATTGGCCTCAGAAAAAAAGATGCTTACATCATTTATCTTAGATTGCTATGTATTAAATTTGGATTTAGGGGATCATTCACTCCATGCAGACAGATAATGATATGATAATGGATATAACTTATTTAAAACGTATTTAAACGTTGCTCTTTAAAACTTACACTTATACAGATCACTATAACCAGACACCTACAAAACAATGAAAAATCGAATACACCACAAAACTAAAAACATTTACACAGCACTTAGAGATAAACTTAGAGAAAATATAGAGCTTAGAATAAAATGGGGGAGGGAATTAGGAATAGTGGTTAATACACACACAGACACATTCACGCAATTACACAATAAAAACATAACTCCTAAAGCACGGGAGGTGACCTACAGGCTAATTTATGGGATGACCCCAATAATGAAGAGGGGTAAGGACTGGGCAGGCCACACATGTAAACTATGTGGGATAGATAATAACAGACCAGAGAAACATTTGTTTGGGGAGAGTCCAAACTTCACCAGTGTGACAGAAACTCTGTCAAATATTTTAAATGCCAACAGCCATGTCAAGGTCAACATAGGCCTAGCAATATTTTTAAATAAAATACCCAAAGCAAAAAGTAAAAAAAATTATAAGATATGAACTTGATTTTATTAGCAGAGTATAGGATACTTATATGGAACACGTATTTAAAAGCTACTTACGCCAACAGAATCCTAAATAGAATTCAAGTAGCTCATATATACAGAATGATTATACAATGTAGGATAGAAAAGTTTTAAATGAAATATATATTTTAAAAAAAAGTAAAATGTACATTAAAGTAAATGAATTATTGAAATGACTAAGACTTGAAGCTGTGTATCATAATGTCATTTTTAATCCTAATGATTTGGATATAATATACAGAAATATATTTGATTTTAAAATTGAACACTATAAAGGCTGACCCCAAATGTAATTTTATATTGATCCACTGTATGTACATATGTTGTTTTTTTTTGTTTTTTTTTTAAGGATTCCTTTATTTTCTTTCAATGAATTGGAAAATTCCATTTGTATCATAAATATCAATTTACAAAAATCTGTTAAAACAATGAATAAAATAAGTAGAATGTATGTGTGTGTGTGTGTGTGTGTTTTTAAGTGATAACTATTAACCAATTTGCTTTTCTATGTATTTAATACATTATTTATTTGCTTTAAAAATTACCTATTGATTAATTTTTTTTTCAACAAGAGAGACAATTAGGACTGAAAGATGCAAAGTGGAAATTTCTTTTGGTTACATCCCTTTGACCAAATAAATAAAATTTCAAGACAATAATGCTAATGAATATCTCATTTTCTTAAATGAGATATAACTTACAAAAATTTTTTTTTTTGAAGGCACGTCTTAGCATAATTCTATACCAGGTCGCCGCTTTAAAATTTAAAACTAACAATAGATAACTATACAACCTTCTGTTTTCATAAGCACATATCTAAATGGTGATGCACTATCAGCAATTTAGAAAACAATCTTTCACCAGTGGGTAGCACCTCTAGTGGACAGGCAGTCGTACCCTCTTTTTGAGGGTAGCTTAGCTCACTCTTGGTCCCCACTCGGTACCCAACTCTCACCTGTGGCTCCCAGAAGCTGTAGCATGCGCAGCGGCCACACCCCGGAAACGGCTTTGACTAAACCAGGTAGAGGGTATCTGACGTGTCCATGGCACTCAGTACACTGAGGCTCTGTCATACCTAGCATGTGAAGTCTGGACTTGGCGGCCTGTGCGTAACGTCACAAAACTAGACTAATCGGACAGAATGGCAAGTACTAGCACAGTGCTGTGGAGCACTCAAGAGCAGGACAAGACACACGGAAAGTCTCTGGTCATCCACTGCACCCAAACTTGTCCCCGGGACGTCTTGACCAAATCTTGCTTCCGGAAAAGGACGGGCTTTAGGGCGAGAGAGTGAGGTCGACGTGTTGCGCGAATCCTCCTCACTTTAATCCAAATTCCAGCGCAAGTCACTTGTCGTGTCACCAATGCTAACTACTTCTGTTCTGTTAAAAGTAAAGTTCCCATTTCAGACCACGCGATCTATAGGACAGATGATCTGAACGTCATCTGTTTATGTGGCCCACGGTTAATGGGTGTGTCATGTCTCCAGCACAATGACCAACCGTTTTTACTTTTACTCTACTAATGTCATTAGAACAGGGTGAACTCAGAGGCTCCCTTAAGATCCCGAAATACACCCCCCCCCCCCCCCCAGGATCCTTATGTTCAGAAGCCAAACGCTTTACCACTCAGCCACCGCGCCCCTTGTACATAGCCCAGGTTTTACTAGGCAAGATTCCATCAACAGCATAAGTTCCACCGGGGATTAGCCACTAGGAGTGCGAAACAGTGATTCACCACCAACTTCTTCTTGGGACGTTTCAGTTTTCATTGATACAACTTATAGACAACATAATAGGCCAACTTTTATTTGTGTTGCTATATCTGGGCTTTATCTGACCAAAATTAGAAAACAATGTTTATTAACAGGAAATAGTCTCGAGTTGTTCTTATTACGTTTTCATGGTGACAGTCCAAGCATATTAAAGGGGAGGCTGAATTTTACCGCTACTACTTTGCAGAACCAACGAACTCTGTGAGGTCAATCTTGGTAGCCTGGAGGAGGCGTAGTCTTTTGGAGCTGTACATGGGCACGCCATGCTCATATATGACGGCATGTTGATTCCCTGGGTGTGAGACAGTTGTGTGGTGACTGGTACATTCATGTTAGATAGGTGCGAGGCCGTGGCGGAGTAAGTTATATTTGGATGGAAAAAGTTGGGATGAAGAGAAAGTTGATTATTTGTGAACAGTCCAGTTTGGGAATATCCGGTCAAAGAGCATGCCGGGTGAAAATCTGGAGACTTGCGATGTAAATAAGGGTGTTGATACATTGAGTGAGCTCCCTTGTGTAGTTCGTCCAGCAGTTGTTTTAAATCTTGCACGGATTTGCTTAACATTAAAATATAGTTTTTAGCCAAAGTCAGGGTGGCGATTTTACTCAATTTACGCATAGAGGGTCCCGCGGCGTAAGGCATGACTTCCCGAAGTGAGTCCATGGCTGAGTTTAGGTCATGCATCCTTTTCCGTTCTCGGCTATTGATCTTTGACCTTAATTCACGCAGCTCCTGTGAGGAAAACTTACTTTGCATAATGTTACTGTAACTACACGACGCGTCGTCTGAATCTAGAGCTGGCCTCAACTCGACGTCATCCCTAGAGCACGAAACTCTAGCGTTGACCACATCTGTGTAGATGTCATTACTCCATGGCTGACTGTCATCGTCTGTGACGTCAATAGTCTCATCATCTGTGGCAGTGGATGGCAGTGGCGATATGGGACTGTCAGGTGTTGGACTGACCGTCTGAGACATTTCAATCTAACAAAAAAAGGAAAAAAAGCAAAATATTAAGAACGCTGACGACATTGCCGCTTATCTTGCATCATTCATTACCAATTGCCAACCACGTCTCACCGTCACCATAGAAACATCCACACGCAGACACACTCTATAACACGTGTACAAACTTTTACCAGACAGTGAGTTGATATAAGTTTTGTAAAAAAGTACTACTAAAATCAGCTTCTTATGTTTGTTTGTTTTACATGTTTCGGATGTTCCTTCAGAGTTGAAGATAATTACTTCCTAGTCCAAACCTCCCTCAGGACGACGGGGGATGGGAGCGGGCAGGGTTTGAACCCTGGACCATCGATAAATCTGAACGACAGTCCAGCGCGCAAACCGTACAACCAGGCAGCCATCTTATAGGAAATACAGTAGCTGATAGGCTTTCTTACAGAGGAGGGGAACAGCTACTTATGAGATGTGATGATTTTTAATAATAGTCTACCTCTTTCCACTGAAGCACTGTATAACTCTTTCACTCTTGATTAGAACATGTTAAATTAAATTAACTTTTGGTTTTAAAAACTTTAATTTGTGTTACATAAAAAGAGCATGCATCTTCCTATAATTCTACACCAAAAGTAATGTTTTTTTTTATCACAAACAAAAATGTTATTGAAGTTTAATCATAACAGGATAGAATGTACAAATGCGAAAAATGAACAATTCTATCAGAACATGGAAAATAATTACGGAGCTAAAGAGTTAAGGGTTTCGGGCATCAGGTTATCTACTCCTGATACTCTAGCATATGATGATTATGAGTAAACTAAAATAGAGTATGACATTTCAATAATTAAATTACGTTTTATAATGACTTTGCAAACATTTTGGGGAGTGAGAGGGATATTTTGGCCTAAAACGATCAAATTCATTCAGTTATTGGTTAGAATATTTCACATTTATTCTTGTCTACCCGAAACGCTTAGTAAATGGTAAATGCATTGATTAGTCGTCCTGAAACATCAGATTATTGAAATGAATAGTGGATACAATTTTGTTTGTTTCGGAATACATTTTAGTTCATTTTTACAACTAGTTTGTCACCAAGTAATTTGTAAAAACTAGTTAAAAATTATTTCATTATTAACTAATTTTGTTTATTAAATATGAAAATGTAACTGTCACGGTAAGATAGTATACCTTACACTTACAAACACTATATTTCATTTCTATGTAAATGCTAACTTTATTTTTCTAAATGATCCATATCTACAAGACTTTCAACTTCTGTCAAGTAACTTATCTTTGCACCTTTTAACAGCCCATTCTTTCGTAATGCTAGATCACTGGCCTTTATATTACTAACCCTTTTAGTTTTAGGCTTTCATCATGT
The DNA here is from genome assembly GCA_030265305.1 of Biomphalaria pfeifferi. Taxonomy (NCBI): domain Eukaryota; kingdom Metazoa; phylum Mollusca; class Gastropoda; family Planorbidae; genus Biomphalaria; species Biomphalaria pfeifferi. Next base: position 452,051 of record JASAOG010000260.1, read on the forward strand.
CTAGCTCTCTGAACTTAGAGTTTAATTTGAAGTGAACATTTCATTTGTCCCTTCAGAATTAACTCTTTCTCTCCGTAATTAATTTCCACTTTCCTACGGAATTCTTCATTTTGCTCATTAGTGTTGTTGTTTTTTTACCCTGTTGTGATTAAGCGTCAATAACTTTTTCGTTTGTTATCAGAAAGTGTTTTATTTGGTGTAGAATTAAAGAGGAATGCATTCTCTTTAAATATAACAAAAAGTGAAGTTTATAAAATCAAACATTAGTTTAACTAAATGAGGTCAAATCAACGATGGTATCATCAATTAGGAGAAAAAGAGTTAAAATAAGAACTTACGATATTCTGACCAAATATAATAAATAGCCTATTGTAAGCTTTGGAATACATATTAAATTCATATTCAATAAAGTGGAGGCACTGTGGCTGAGTGGTAAAGCGATTGGGAGGGTCCCGGGTTCGAATCTAGGAAAACCGGACTTTTTAATTTCTGGATCTTGAGGGTGCCTTCGAGTCCACCCTGACTTAAGTTGGGGAAAAGTAAAGGTGGTTGGTCGTTGTGCTGGCCACATGACACCCTCATTAACCATGGGCCACAGAAACCTTTACTTCATCTACCCCATAGACCCCATGATCTAAAAGGGGATCTTTACTTTTAATTACTTTTTCAATAAAGCAATTATAAACCTTATAGATAGTGTACTCTACAAAACATCCAAGTAGCTTACCTTTACACTCAGAAAACTAATGATAATATAATATTCAGCACGTATGTAAAATCGAAATCTCCACTTTCTAGAGTTAATTTTTACTTTAAGTTAATTATTTAATCTTTCAATGTTAAAATTGTATAAATAAATGCAAGAAATAAAACTAAAATAAAACATATATTCGTCCAGGTAAACGTGATCTTAACAGATCTCTAGAATCTAAACCAACCAAATGTTTTCATAGCATCTAGTGACCTTTTACTTTCAATTTCTATTGAGCATTAATAGCATTGAAAAGGAATGATGGGAATGACCAAGACAGCGTTGAAAACTGACAAGGTTCAAAATGTCCGACGTCCATTTGGAATTGAAAACAACAAAGGAGAAATGGGAGTTGCCATCCTTTTGGACACGCCCCTTTCTTCAAGGTGACAGAAGCCAGATGTTGCATTTTAAAGAAAAGTGGACTTGTGAAGAAATAACTGACAATGTGCAGGCAGGAGCCGGATTTACCCTTGAAAAGGCCCTAAGCTATTTGACTCATGGGACCCCCGGTAACATCATAAGGCCATTTTTTGTTTTGCGCAGTCTTCAAATCATTTTTGGGAGCTCCCCTCCAGACAAGCTATATAATGGTTTTAGCTTATTTTGCCTATTGGTAAATGCAGCACTGTGTGTAGGGCATAATCTTATCTTATATAATACAGATGTTGCTTCAAAAAAAAAAAGATGATTACGTCTTACGCGTCATGCATTTAGTCATGCATGTTAAACAATGACTTACATTCTGCTAAGCCACTGGCTTTCCTGGCTGACTCAGGCAACCCATTTCATGCTCTAATAGCACTAGGGAAGAAGGAGCTTTTGTAAAAATATTTCCTTGCATATGGACAAATCTGGGGCAATATTAATCTGTCTAAGATATTGTTTGACTCTATAACAACATACAAATTGTTTCCTTGACCAGTAAACATCCTTTCTTCTGACTTAGTCTACCTTGTTAAAACAAATTTAAATTTTTAAAATGTAAATAATTGAGTTTTTCACTAAATACGTAATACATCTGATTGATCTAATATGATCTCATGTAGATGTAGTATTCGATACGTAATACATCTAATATGATCTCATGTAGATGTAGTATTCGATACGTAATACATCTTATATGATCTCATGTAGATGTAGTATTCGATACGTAATACATCTAATATGATCTCATGTAGATGTAGTATTCGATACGTAATACATCTAATATGATCTCATGTAGATGTAGTATTCGATACGTAATACATCTTATATGATCTCATGTAGATGTAGTATTCGATACCTAATACATCTAATATGATCTCATGTAGATGTAGTGTTCGATCCGTAATATATGGCATCTCATCTTCCCTCGACTTTCGTTTCAGGAGGCACTATGACAGTTCGCGTAACCTAATCTTTCATTTTTCCAGGTATATAGTTCGTCCATCGTGGTTCGATGATGACCACTTTGTCATCCAGGGGGCTGAGGGCTTTGCACTGGGGTTTTATGCCTCCTCATATGGCTGGTGAGATCTATGTGAGCCCGGAATGTTAGGCCGCACACTTGGCAGGTTATTCCAGCTGGAGCTAGTGTCGTTTCCCTTGCTTTTCTTCTCAAGCGTTTTTCTTCTGCCAGCGTTGTTCTTTTTTCCTCAGCAACCTGTGCGACATTTTTCACAGCGCGACGCCATGATGCTCTGTCATGTGCCTCTGTCTCCCAGGAGGCTGGGTCTATGCTGAACGCCTTCAGAGAAGCTTTGAGGGTGTCCCTGAAGCACTTTCTTTGACCTCCTTGCGAGCGCTTGTCTTCGCTTAGTTGGCCATACAAGAGTCGTTTAGGGATGCGGTGGTCTTCCATTCTGCAGACGTGACCTGCCCATCGCAGCTGGGACTGCATCAGGATTGTGTGGATGCTTTGCAGACACGCTCTACGAAGGACTTCAGTATCTGGTATTTTGTCAGTATTTTTCTTAGGCATGTCATGTGGAAGTGGTTCAGTTTCTTTGCATGTTTTCTGTACACTGTCAATGTTTCTGAGGCATAGAGCAATGTAGGGAGGATGACGGCTCTATAGACCCCTAGCTTCTCCAGGTAAGCAGCTGTTCTTAGTAGGTCCATTCTTTCACACTGTCCAGCCAACTTTTATTTTGGACGACCTCTTCATCGCGCTCCCTCAACTGTAGCCTACCTTGAACTTGAAGGTTGACTTTTGACAGTGACACATGTCAAATTTTAAAAGAAATAATAAATTGAGTACTTGTAAATGCAATATATTTCTTTAAAAAAATTTTTTTTTAGTCAAAAAAGTTATATTTCTGTGTTTGTGGAAGTAAGGTCCTGGTTTGACGCACCGACGTAACAGCGGAGCTGCATTTAGCTATGTAGGCCTCTATATATTAAGAGCATGCTACAAGCGTAATATTTTTAAAAACACAATTGTGGGAAACCCTCTCTTGTGGATTTCCCGGGTCAGTATTCCCGCCTGCCTCCCTAATTCCGGCCCTGCGTATTTTACGTGCTAATCGATTAACCCAGTACGTAACGGGTTGCACGAATCAGCTAAATATTCCCATCACTTAAAATATCTTATTGCCATTCAAGACAAGATTGACTCTTAGATTGGACGAAATAGTTTGTACATGTTTTTTAAGGAAAACAATGACTTGGCAGAATTGAAGTCATTAATTTACATGCATAACTAGATTGACCTAGGAACACTCGTAGGACGTAATCATCTTCTTTTTGGTTGTAACGTCTGTATTTGATAAGAAAAGAAGAAGATAAAGGAATATTTGTAAATTATTTAGTGAGATGAGCATCACTCAAAAATCTTTCACACACTCATGTTCACCATATCGTCTTCTATGTCCAGTTAAAATACACTTCATCCTAAACAAAATGTCCATAAAATGACCAGTACAGGTCTTCATCTAAATTTGTCCACAGAGCTCAGAGTTCGTACCACATCATAACATTGTAATCGTAAACAAACAACATTTAGTCACGTGATAATATTGATAAAACAACGGAAAAAACTGTCACGTGATAGCCACTGTGTATTAAAATTAGATCGTAATTTGTTTAGAAGAAATAAAGAATTCGTCTGATATTTTTTGGATTGCGGAAATGTTTTCACCTGTACCTATTGTCTAAGTCAGTTTAGGAGAGGGGCTGTTGAAATCTCATTATGCTTTCTGAAACTAGCTGGACCAACTTTTTTTTCCTTCACAGAACTACTAAAAGTAATCAGGCGTGACAAGCGTGCGTCCAAGGCGGAGAACTCGTGAACACAGCGGACGAAGTTTGAAACTTTTGTACACCACCAAAAGGGCAGATTGCAATGTGCTGCTAAAGTATTGTATCCATGTCTGCTCGTGCAAGCGTCTGTAGTGTTTCTTTTTTTAAGGATCACTAAGTCTGTACCTTCAGGCCACAGCTTGAGAAGTCAGAGATGCATGCTTGAAACAGCTATCCAGTGTCACACTCAAAACCGTTGTATACAAATGTCATTGTTTGTGACTTCTGACCATTAATGGACCCATAAACGTAAAGTGTTTTTTTTTTCTGGTTTATTTGTAAAATGTGAATGACTGGCTCTGCACAAACACGTCCAAGGAAAGACTCGAGACCAATCCCATTTAACCTGGTGACTAAATGTTAGTAAAAGGTGAAGATGTCACTTTTGAGAGAATAACTCTCAACTAACCAATCAGACAGACCCAGTTGAAATGTATCCCACTAGTTATACGTTGTCAACACAAGGCGAGGAATTATCCCGAGCACCCCATAGAGGACCACTCCTTGTCCAGTTGTTGTTGTTTTTTTTTGCGAAAGTCTATGGATGCTAATAGTATTTTGGAGACTTTTTATATCTCACCGCCGTGAAAACTTTGAAAAAAAAAGATGAGACTTGAAATTACAATTTTGTATTTTCGATGGATTAAGTCCATTAAGTCCATTTAGAATCTAAAGATTCTCACCAAACTTCATACATTGCAACACATACATTCAAATAACAATTACAACAATTAGATCTCTTTATTTTACAACCAATTCAGTTATCTGTGTCATTTTATATCTAGAGAAATAATCTTTTCCCTTTGCAACTTCTTGTGTGACTAAAGGGGTCAATCCTTGATACACAGCTGCGGTCACAGATTGGGCATCTGTAATCACTAGACGCTGTTGTACTTTCACCCTATCTGGATCAATTCAGTGCCACTTTTTCCCAACTGTTAGTGGCGATTTTGAAGAGCGTTGTGTCGAGTTTGCATACATCAGTATACCTTAAAAGTGGACTACCAGCGGCTCTCCTGCCTTCTGATAGATCACCATATAGAATATCTTCTGGAAGTCGACCTTGTGGCATTCCATGAAAGTGACCAAAACAGCCAAGGCGTGTGCTGCTGATAACATCATGGACGTCCTGGCACCCCGCTCTTCGCGGCACGTCCACGTTGACTATTTTATCTTGCCACTTTATTTTAAAAGTGGAAGATATTTAGTTGTTTTTTTTCCTGTCATGGATAGGTTGACCATGTTTCATAGCCGAGTGCTCATCACACAGGACCGTTAGACTAAGGCTTTCGTATTGTCAATACACTTATACAACACCCCCACCCCCAAAAAATACGATAAGTTTAATCACACTGGGGTAAGTTGACACATAGAATGGGGTAAAAAATCAACAGAGTTTCATGTGGCTAAAGGAATATCAAAAATCGAGTCCAGACTTTGATTTTGTTGTGCTTATTTTTTCCTTGAAAGAATGGCAAAAAATACCCTGTAGCTTCACACTTTTTTTTCTTATTATTGCACATCAAATTATGTCTGTGAAGCACTTGTAACGAACTGCCTCTGTGATTTTAAGTTCTGCCTTCTTTATGGGAAGAAATCATTTTTTTTGTGTCTAAATACAAAAGTAGTTGTGTACCACCCACCCTTCTCCTTTCTCGATCATCTAAAAAAAAAGTAAATACTTAAAGCGTGCAGTCAGGGCAAGCAACCATCGTCTCCCCAATTCTCGCTTTTAACATTGAACTGTGTGAAACAATAAACCGGCAGGGTTTTTCTTCGTCATTGCTAAGTAAGACTTAGGTACAGTTTGTACCCATGTAGATGTCATATGTAAGTAAGACGTATGCGCAGTTTGTAGCCATGTAGATGTCATATGTAAGTAAGACGTACGTGCTGTTTGTAGCCATGTAGGTGTCATATGTAAGTAAGACGTACGTGCTGTTTGTGGCCATGTAGGTGTCATATGTAAGTAAGACGTATGTGCTGTTTGTAGCCATGTAGGTGTCATATGTAAGTAAGACGTACGTGCTGTTTGTAGCCATGTAGATGTCATATTTCAAAGAAACAAGTGCGTTGTTCCAATCATAAGGAAATGATTCCTAAATAAAAACTTTTTTTTTCAATCTCAACTTTTTCCATAGCAATAGGCCTACATTAAAAACGCAAATTCGATTCTGTTATTGGGATTACCTAAAATGTATTTTTAGCGGCCTCCGAAAGGGAAAAAGACGCTATTTGTTTTGTGCGAAATGTCTGTCCGTCTGTCCGTCCCGTTTAGATCTCGTAAACTAGAAAAGATATTGAAAATCCGACATCACAATATTTTAGATTTTTTTTTATTGCGGAAATTTTTTTATTTTTTAAAATTTTTTTTTGAGGATTCGAATAAGAGATTGAGCGTTTTCAAAACAATTAGATCAATTATAAGACATCAGTTAGGCCAGGGGAGTCGCGTGGCTGAGCGGTAAAGCGCTTGGCTTCCTAACCGGGGGTCCTGGGTTCGACTCCTGGTGAAGACTGGGATTTTCAACTTTGGAATCTTTGGAAGCCTCTGAGTCCACTCAGCTCTAATGGGTACTTGACATTAGTTGGGGAAAAGTAAAGGCGGTTGGTCGTTGTGCTGGCTACATGATACCCTCGTTAACCGTAGGCCACAAAAACAGATGAACATCATCTGCCACAAGGTCTAAAAGGGGAACTAGTTAGGCCAGGTTCACATCTAAATTTACATTCACTTTCACCTATTCTCTGATCCGCGGGACCGTTGGGGCACTACACAAGATCTGTCAACCTTCTTTCTCCATTCTTATCTCTCATTTGTCTTTGAAATAATTTCATTTGGATGTTCTTTCTGAAAATATTGAAGCCTGCCTGGGGGGGGGGGGGCGATTTTGAGTTTGTGTTTCCACACAAACTGTCTTTTGTAACCTTGTTTTAATTTAAATCTCAGGACATGACGCCGACCTCTGACTTCCCTACTATTGGAATATAATTCCTTTACTAAACTTAACTTTACACTAGTGACTACTTCATAAATGCCTATAGTTCTAGTTATAAAAGTTTTTAACAGTTTTTTTTAACAACTTTATGGCACAATTTCAAATTAAAGAAACAGGTTTGAAGCTTCATTTGCGGGGGATGGCCACATATAGTCATATATATGCAAAAATAGTTCAAACTCCACCCCCAGCTCAAAAGTTATGGATCCGCCCTTTCCCTTTGAAAACCAAATGATTTGCCCGAAGAAGCGATCTTTAACCTTAAGGTGAAAGTGATTTAACCTCAACGACCACAATTAGAACATTTGTTTGCCCAGTGTTTTGCTATGTCGTTTCCTGTCGTACAACGCCCCTTCCTACTCTACAGCAGCGTTTTGGGCTCGAGGTTAGGGCTAGAACGTTATCACAGGGTGAAAATATGTTTTAAAAGGAGGCGTCCACATGCACAGCTTGACTTCAAGTTGGTGTTAAGCCTCGAATTCAAAACTTTTCCAAAACCAATCTGTCTTGGAGAGTTTCGGCTTTTCATTACTTTTGGATACAAAACTAATTGACCTGTTCCGAAGCGAGATTTTAATGTTGTATTTTGTTTTCTAAATGGTTTGTCCTAACAAATATAAAGGGGAGGTAAGGGCATTGTTAAAATTATAGGCTTTAAGATGTTCGCTCTGAGGGGGGGCTTGGTGTGTATTTCCCAGAGTCAAAATCACATTTACAGATAAGGGGAACTACTCAAGCTCAAAAAGAGGACGCTCAAAGCTGAGGGAAGCTGGGTGATTTCAATGCTCTAATTTATTTTCTCTCAATTTATTATGCCATCTAAATTGATAGTTGTTTATATTCTATCGTTGGATTGTAGTTCCAAACAGCTTGAAGGCTACAATAAAACAATTATTGGTATTAAATTCTTTATGTTGAAATTGAAACAAAAAAAAAACATAAACAAGCATTTTTTAAAACAAAACGGAATGTAACTTTTTATAAATATGTGCAGTGTCAGGTGCAGGGGTGTGTAAGATGTGAGAATGTTTGTACATTTCTTATTAGATCATTGGGTATGTCTAAGCCTGTTGACAGAGCTGCCTAAGGCCGATTTCACCGGTTGCTCCAATTGGGCCCCGTGCCTGGCAGGGGCCCCGCAATTTACATTAAGCATATCACTATCAGTCATGGCTGTCGCAGGCTTTTAAAGATGTATGACTCAAAGGGTTATTATATTTTAAGTATAGCCCTAACTATCGTAGGATTGTTGTAACTTTAATTAACTCACTGGAGCCTATTGCGTTTGAGTTGCTTCCTGTGTATCTTGTACAACAAATGTTGGTATAATGATCTAATCACGCGTCATGCATCTAGTCGTGCATGTTAACCAATGACTTAAATCCTGCCAACTCATTGGTTTTCCTGGCTGGCTCAGGCAACCCATTCCATGCTCTAATAGCACTAGGGAAGAAGCAGCATTTGTACAAATTTGTCCAAGCATATGGAATGAGGAATGTGCCTTTATCTTTGTGTCTTTCTCAGTATTGTATTAGGTTTTGTTTTTTGTATTTATAGAATATGGTTCAGTGTTTTATGTATAAGTGCTATTTTAATTTTAAGTCTTCTATCCTTAAGGCTTTCTAAATTTGGTGATTTTACTAAAGGTTATAGTAAAATGTGAATATTCGTTTGTTATGAATCTCACTGCTCTTTTTTGTGTCTGTTGCAGTTTCTTAATGTTTTCTTGAGTTGAGGGATCCCAAACATAGAATGTATATTATATTATTGGGTACTTTATCGTAGTACTTGGCGCATTTATCTGCTTTATAATTTATTTAAAAGTGTCTCCGAGTCTCTGTTGTAAAATCCTTTGACTTTCTTAATTCATTGTTGTATATACTTTGTTCATATTAAATTACTCTAAACTAGTCAGCCTAGGTAACATCTCCTTCGTTCATACGTAATATCTGTCACAATTACTGTTTTCCTTTGTGCCTAATTTGTGATGATTTTATATTTATGATTGTGTTTAAAATGCTGTTATAACTCCAGTGGCGGACTGATAGGGTTAATGAGTGTTTGATCTACTAACACACGAGAACTAAGGCGAATCATACAGGTCAACGGCTGTTGAACACAGGACATTACTGCTAGTGCACGCAAATATGACCAGTGTTATGGTCATATGATAGAAAGCCTTTACGGTCGAGAGACAATGTGTAAGAAAGGACAGGAGAGTCCAGGACAGCAAGGCAGTAAGGACGGTGCGGTACAAAGTGAATCCTTGAAAATGTAGCTGTACGAGTCTAGAAGTAGACAGAGAGAGACCTGCATTTAGTAGGCAGTTCTATTGAAGTTAGTGTAGCCGATTGTGTTGTATTGGCTGTTGATGTATTTGTCATTAAACCCCCACATTGTTACTTGAAACTCTTCTTGTCAAGTTCTTGTGTTGGATGTGTTGTGTTGAACAGTGTTTACAGAAGGCCTGATAGAGAAGATTGTAACAATACAACGCTTTTCCTTTGTGTATATATAATGGCACAAACAGAATCGCTTGCCGGGGAATATAAAATGACTATAATACAATGAAGAAACGTGTATGCTTCTTTTTTTTCTTTCTTTTACTGAACTCCTTCATAACATGAATTCAACAATTCACAATACAGTACTACGTCCATCTACTTGACATATCTGTCGCATTTTACGTCTCGAGTTTGTGCGACTAAAGAGGCCAATCCTTGATACACAGCTGCGATCGCAGGTTGGGCATATGTGATCACCAGGCGCCGTTGCAGTATCACCCTTCTTTCTGCTTCTGTAGTGTATGGCATCTGCAATCCGAGACCCTTCCTTTTTGCTCTCTCTCCATGTAGAGAGACATATATTCTTACTAAATCACTGAAGTAATACACCCACAACGTAATACTAATAGCACTTAAATATACTGATACAACTGAGCTTTTCTATCTTTACATTCACTGAAACTTGACTTCAAAGAAATAAACTTATGATGTACTCAAAGATAATAGTGAACAAATAGATGCTATCTTACTAGATTTTTCCAAGGCTTTTGACAAAGTTCACCACCATAGTTTGCTTAAGAAATTAAAATATTTCGGCATTAACGGTCCACTGCATCAGTGGATTAAAGATTTTCTGATAGGGAGAGAACAAACTGTAATAATAAATGGCTCTAAATCAACACCAATAACAGTAAACTCAGGTGTACCTCAAGGAACAGTTTTGGGTCCACTACTATTTTTAATTTACATAAATGATTTACCAAATTGCATTAGTTCAGGAACAAAAGTCAGATTATTTGCAGACGATTGCATAATATATAGAACAATAAAAACAAAACAAGACACAGATATTTTACAAAGAGAATTAGATGAATTACAGAAATGGGAATCAAATTGGAGCATGTCTTTCCACCCAGAAAAATGTCAGTTGTTAAGAGTAACAAAAAAACTAAAACAAATTAATTCCACTTATCTTATTCATGGCAAACCAGTAACACAGACTAAAAACTCAAAATACCTAGGTGTTATAATAAATGAAAAACTGTCATGGAATCCACATATTGATGAAACTATAAAAAAATCCAACAAAGCATTAGGGTTTATTAAAAGAAATTTCTATAAATCAAATAAGAACATAAAACTAAAATGTTATTTAACCTTGGTTAGGCCAATAATAGAATATGCATCCACCGTGTGGGACCCCTCAACTCAAGAAAACATTAAGAAACTGGAACAAACACAAAATAGAGCAGTGAGATTCATAACAAACGAATATTCACATTTGACTAGGGTAACACCATTAGTAAAATCACTAAATTTAGAAAGCCTTCAGGACAGAAGACTCAAAAGTAAAGTAGCAATTATACATAAAACACTGAACCATAATCTTCAAATACAAAAACAAAATTTAATAAAATACTCTGAAAGACACAAAAATAAAGGCACATTCCTCGTCCCATATGCTAGGACAGATTTGTACAAATACTCCTTCTTCCCTAGTGCTATTAGAGCATGGAATGGGTTGCCTGAGCTAGCCAGAAAAACCAGTGACTTGGCAGAATTTAAGTCATTGGTTAATATGCATGACTAAATGCATGACGCGTAGGACGTAATCATCTTCTTTTTTGAAGTAACGTCTGTATTATATAAGATAAGAAGAAGATAAGACTTTTTACGACTTGTGGACTCTAGGACCGCGACAGCTCAAGGAACCCGACTAACTCATTCTCCCCCAATTTATACATTTTTAAGTCGTCTTATTCTAGAATCTAAGAAACTTCTATTCTAAATATTTCTTTTAGCTATGACCTTCTAGAAACTGATGTACGCGACGTTTTTTCCTGATCTCTTTCTCTGATTGGTTAATTATAGGCCTAATTACTCTTGCGACTACTTCTACCTGACCCCGTTTCTAGTATAATGTAAAATTAGGTCACAATATCGATTCGTGATAATACCTACTATCAGAATCCTACCTCTAATCTAGCCTATTATATTATACTTTTCTTCGACTTTATCCACTGAAGGACCAACATCACATAGCCCTTTACATTTGGGGCCCATCTCTACCACTTTTATACATCTGTCTAAATCCCGATCTTTACAGTAAGGAGCCCAACGGAGTTCTTCACATACAGGTTCAACCTAAAAGTAGATGTAGAAATGCTAGTGAAATAATAATGAAAACAAAATATAAATCATTAAAAATAGGCCTACAGGCCACACGTCTTTTCTGTCTCACACCTCTTTCTTGTTCCTCTCTCTTCAACTTATCTTCTTATCTTATATGATTATGATACAGACGTTTCACATCCGTTAGAGACAGACGGTGTGTGAAGTCAGGCGGAGCAAGGCTAGGTTTTGGACAGTTAGTGTGATGTTGTTGCCAACTGTACAGTATTTGTAATGTATTTGAAATTAAACTGACTGATACTTTGGAGCCCTGAGTTGTGAGGTTCTTTAAGTTCGTTGTGTCGTGTGGTGCAGTTGGAAGAGAGCCTGGATAGTAGGGGAGACGTAACAATATTAATAAATCAATGAAAAATACGTATCACGTGACAGTCTTTATGGACTAGTCAATTTGTATAGATAGAGATAGATAGAGAATCACGTGGCTAAATATTGTATGTTTACGATTGGTGAAGAGGATGTCCATTGATGTTTTTCTGACGTAATCTTTCCTGAGCATCCAAAACAGTCAGATTTGTACCGGGTTTCTATGTGATGTCAGAATAACCTAAATGCGTAGCTTATCTGACTTGGTTGTTAACGTTAGTCATACTTTCAGCCTATTTACTTTTTCGGCAGGGAGCGGTGTGAGTGAAAATGCCTTTTCCACATAGAGTTAGTTATTATAATGCTTTGAGATCTAAAAGGTTGTAGATCTAGATCTCCGCAGTGCCGACTAAAAACGCAAAATACCTAGATGTTATAATAAATGAAAAACTCTCAAACAATCCCCATATTGATAAAACTATTTAAAAATCATACAAACCATTAGGGTTTATTAAAAGAAATTTCTACTAATCAAATAAGAACATAAAACTAAAATGATATTTAACCTTGGTCAGGCCAATAATAGAATATGCAGCCTCTGTTTGGGACCCCTCAACTCAAGAAAACTGGAACAGACACAAAATAGAGCGGTGAGATTCATGACAAACGAATATTCACATCACAAAGATAAAGGCACATTCGTGGTTCCATATGCTTGGACAAATTTGTACAAATGCTCCTTCTTCCCTAGTGCTATAAGAGCATGGAATGGGTTGCCTGAGCTGGCCAGGAAAACCAACGGCTAAGCAGAATTTATGTCATTGGTTAATATTGCATGACTAAATGCATGACGAGCAGGACGTAATCATCTTCTTTTTTTTTTTAATATCGGCTGTATTATAGAAGAAGAAGACTAGAGTAACACCTTTAGTCAAATCACTAAATTTAGAAAGTAATCATCTTCTTTTTTTTAAATAACGGCTGTAGTATAGAAGAAGAAGACTAGAGTAACACATTTAGTCAAATCACTAAATTTAGAAAGTAATCATCTTCTTTTTTTTAAATAACGGCTGTAGTATAGAAGAAGAAGACTAGAGTAACACATTTAGTCAAATCACTAAATTTAGAAAGTAATCATCTTCTTTTTTTTAAATAACGGCTGTAGTATAGAAGAAGAAGACTAGAGTAACACATTTAGTCAAATCACTAAATTTAGAAAGCCTTCAGGTTAGAAGACTTTAAAGTAAAGTAGCAATTATACATACAACACTGAACCATAATCTTCAAATACAAAAACAAAATGTAATAAAATAGGCTACTCAGAAAGACATACGGATGTTTGTAAAATGTTTTACATGTTTCGGATGTTCCTTCAGAGTTGAAGATAATTACTTCCTAGTCCAAACCTCCCGCAGGACGACGGGGGATGGGAGCGGCAGGGTTTGAACCCGGGACTATCGATAAGTCCGAACGACAGTCCAGCGCGCAAACCGCACGACCAGGCAGCCACAATCTTCGTTCCTTATGCTCGCACAAATTTGCTCCTTCTTCCTTAGAGCATGGAATGGGTTGTCTAAGCCAACCAGGAAAACCAATGACTTGGAAAAATTTAAGTCACTGATTAACATGCATGACTAGATTGACATAGGAACACGCGCAGTACGTAATCATCTTCTTGTTTGAAGTAACATCTGTAATTGATAAGTATGTGATAGTATCTATTACACGTTTCGGCACCACATATCTATGAAAGGTGTGTGCTACTAACATTGTTGTACAATAAAAATTGTTGTATTCATATGCGTTTATTTTTGCCCTTTTCGATTGAAATCGTCAGGAAAGTGTCTACCTTTTTTTTTTTTTTTTATTGACCAACTGTAGGCCTATAACGGAAAATCATACAGTAAAAGTTTACAATCACTTGGTCTATGCAGTCAGTTGGATCTAGCTCTTGTAAGCAAAGAAAAAAATACGTGTTAAAAATATACCTAAATGCTTGTCTAACTATGGCAGTGTGTATTTTAGATCCAGGGCCGGATTTAAGTATGTTGAGGCCCCTATTCATTATTGTTGAGGGAAGTGACGTATGCCGAGACTAACAACAAAATGTTGGAGAGCACTGTTTTTTGTTGTTGTTGTTTATTTAGATGTAAAAAAATTTACTGTTTAATTGATTAAAATAAATTCTTCATAGCATTTAAAATAAAAAAATGGTAAAATACTACAATTCTTTCAAGAAGAACATTAAGACCTACCTTTTTAAAACTTTTTAAAATTAGTTTGTTATTTTAGTTTTTGTGTTTGTGCTTGTAAGATTATTACAGCGCCTAGAGCCTACATTTTGTTTGTTAATAGCGCTTTATAAATAAAAGTATTATTATTATTATCTTATTTTATATAATGCAGACGTTACTTCAAAAAAAGAAGATGATTACGTCCTACACGTCATGCATTTAGTCATGCATATTAACCAATGACCTAAATTCTGCTAAGTCACTGGTTTTCCTGGCTAGCTCAGGCAACCCATTCCATGCTCTAATAGCACTAGGGAAGAAGGAGCTTTTGTACAAATTTGTCCTGGCATATGAAACGAGGAATGTGCCTTTATCTTTGTGTAGGCCTACGCAGAATTTAAATATGTTAATAACTGAAATCTGAAAAAAAAAACCATCGGAGTTTCCCTTTAATTTCAACTTCGACAGACCATCAAGTGATTTCACAAAAATCTATTCAGCATACACAACCAAACCAACCGTCAAAATTTTCTCATGGTTACTTCCAAAAACACACACATACTCTCCATAACAATAGTAAACAACAAAACAATGGCGTCGATGATTGTTAAAGATTCGGTCAATTCGATCTTCACTCAAAAGAAAACATTAGATCCTCGGTTTTTAACTGACACTACAAAGATCGTGCATTCTTACAGTGTAACTTATACAGGAAAAAAAAAAAAAAGGCGCTGTAAATTCTTTGCACTCAATATATTTTTTTTGTTTATGATTTCCTCGGAAGTATTAATGTAATATGGCCGAGCAGGGCCGGATTAAGTATGTGAAGGTCCCGAGGCAGAATTAGTGTGGAGGCCCTATCATTTTTTTCGAAAGCTTTAATAAAAATATACTTTTTAATAAAAAATACTTATATCTAAAAGAACGCGACAAATTATAAAAGAGACTACTTGTAAATATTTGTTGATAAGATTTGTTCTCATCTAAAAAAAAATAAATCAAATTATTTAATATGTATATTTTAGTAATATAATATGTAAATGTTTATGGTTTACGCAATGTAGTCAATGAGGAGCTATTGTTGTCTTTTTCGAGCACACTATAAGCTTACACTTATAAACCATGGCAGTTGCCAATGCGAATAAAACGTAGGCCTAAAGTAGCTGACCCAGCAAAACATGGTTTTTTTTTGTATTGTGGGGACCCCTTTCTTGTGGAGTCTCCCGCTTGCCCTCCCTTAAATTCGAACCAGTGGCCGAGTTCTCAACATCGCTTTTAATTGTAGATGCTTACTTTAAACTAAAAATCTAAAAAGTTGTATGGTTCTAAACCAAAAGAACTACAACAAAATGTCAAACTTTGGGTTGCCATAAGTTCATAAAAAAAAGGATAACCGCTAAACTGCACTGAAAGCTGCTAATAAGTAACAAAAGCTGCGTTTAGAGAAAAAACTTTGAATGGAACTTATTTTCATGACCTACGCAAAAAGAAATTTGTTAAAGAAAAAAAAAGAGTAATGATAAAAAAAAATTGTCAAATATTGTCCGAAAGTAATAAGGAGCTAATTTTCTGGCCAACTTCCGCTGGATGAAAAGACAAGAATGAAAATCTGGGACAAAGGGACAGTTGCTCAACAGTGGACACCTACTGAATGGACCGTGATGACCAGCAGTGTGCAAGGTAGTCTATTAGCCTCGAGTGGACAGGACCGTCCAGAGCTGATTGAACCAGGGTGTGGTCAAAATGACCCTACCAAGCTGCAGGGGATTTGCCGAGCACTGGTCAGCTGTGTGTGGGCGTGGCGGTTATTAGAGAGAGCAAGCGAGAGAGAGAGAGAGAGACGAGATGCAAGAACATTACAAAACTTGTTATTTAAAATGTAGGCCTACTATTTTGGTAGACACTTGCAGTAGAATAGACAGACATCTATTGCTGGCGATCTTCTTGCAACCATTGATACTGAGATGTGTGCAACACACATAGAAGTTCATATAACTTAGAGAAAGCTGACTGCCCACTACAATAAGCACTGTGTCCCTGATTAAAAATGGTGCCCATTTTTTTTTTAAACAGTTATTTAGATATTATAATTTAGTTCAGACCACAGTCAATGAATCTTTAATTTTTACCCGTGTTCTTTTGAACAAAAGTCATTACAATTACTATAATGAAGATGTTAAAGTGATGTTACACTCATTAGCTTTACTTAATACGAATTTTTTTTAAAGTAAAACGACTGAAAGTCTCGCGAGAAGAATTTGAACAGAGCTATATCACTTGTACAAGGGAACTCACTCTTATTGACCACCAGATAGATAGACCAGGTCTCGCTAGATCGGGTTCCTGTGGCCAAAAGTTTTTTGGTAATACAACCCCCATTACAAAGTAATTGCAACTTGATCCGGCAGGCTTAATTTTCTTTGGTGGTTCTTCGATGCTATTTCGGTATCAACATAAACTTTGCATTTTCAAACTACCGCACTGTGATTCTTTTCACAAGTAAAAAAAAAGTTCCCCTTTCAGACCTAGCGATCAATAGGGCAGATGATGTTTAAGTCATCTATTTATTTGGCCAATAATTAATGAGTGGCACTATCCAGCAAGTGATAGCTTATAGAGTCTACCCAGAGTCTCAGTGTGGATTCAGGAGTGGTAGATCCACTATTGCAGGAGAATTTCAGAGAGAGAGACAGACCCCTTTACATCGTTTTTGTTGATCTGACTAAAGCTTTTGACATGGTCAGCAGAAGTGGCCTTTTCAAACTCCCGAGGAAAATAGGTTGCCCTCCCAAACTACTGTAGTTCATTGAGTGTTTTCACGAGGAAACTAAATGTACTGTCAAATTCAATCAGCACCTTTTGAGGTTTGCAGTGGTGTCAAGCAGGGATGTGTGCTCGCACCTACTCTGTTTGGCATATTCTTCTCATGTCTAATGCATTATGCGTACAACGACATAAACAAAGGTGTGTTTCTCCATACAAGATCCTCTGGAAAACTATTTAGTGTATCAAGGCTGCGGGCAAAAACCAAGGTTAGGAAGCTGCTCGTCAGGGAACTCCTATATGCTGATGATGCAGCTATTGTGGCTGATTCTGATATTCAGCTACAGTCCCTGGTTGACAAACTATCTGCTGCTTGCAAGAAGTTCGGCTTAAACATCAGTCAAAGCAAGACTAAGATACTTGTCCAAAACACAAACACTGCACCTCAAGTAAGCATTAATGGCCAACCACTAGAAATTGTTGATCACTTTTGTTACCTTGGCTCCATCATATCCAACAACACTCTACTGGATAAAGACATAAACAACAGGATAGCCAAGGCAATGGTCACCATGTCACGGCTGCAGAAAAGAGTCTGGGACAACATATTGCTGACTAGCAGTACTAAAGCCCTAGTCTACCGGATCTGTGTGTTGAGCACCATGCTGTACGGAAGTGAAACATGGTCATCCTACTCATGGCAGGAGAAAAAAGCTGAATGTTTTTCACCTCCGATGCCTAAGGCGGATCTTTAAAATAAGGTGGCAAGATAAGATAACCAATGAGGAAGTGCTACAAAGAGCAGAGTGCCAGGACATCCGCTCTGTTATCAGCAGCAGACGCCTTAGCTGGCTTGGCCACGTTCGTAGAATGCCAGTAGGTCGACTTCCACGGACATCCTGTATGGCGATCTAATAGAAGGCAGGAGAGCCGCTGGTCGCCCACTTTTACGTTATACGGATGTATGCAAACGCGACATGAAGCTCTTCAAAATCGACGCTGGCAACTGGGAAGAGGCGCCACTGGACAGATCCTCATGGAGAGAGAGCATAAAGGAAGTGTCAAAGATTGCAGATGTCATACACAAGAGAAGCAGAAAGAATGGTGAAAATGCAACGGCGCCTGGTGATTATATATGCCCAACCTGCGATCGCAGCTGTGTATCAAAGATTGGCCTCTTTAGTCACACAAGAAGTTGCAAAGGGAAAAGATCGTCTCTCAAGACGTAAAATGCCACAGAGGTTAATGAGCAGGGTGTCATGTAGCCAGCACAACGACAAACCGCCTTTACTTTACCCAACTAAAGTCAGGTACCCATCAGAGTTGGGAGGACTCATGGGGCGCCCTAATAATCCCAAAATTCAAAATCTCAGACTTCACCGAGATTCGAACTCATGACCCCTGGTTCAAAAGCGAAGTGCTTTACAATTCAGCCACTCCACCCCTCCCCTGTGATTATATTGTAGGTCTACATGTGTTGGCTCTTTTGTAGTGATGAATTTGTTTATCTTGAAGGGATATCAAGCGGTAAAACAGTAACATTCGCAAATCAGAAAAAATCCCCTTCCTAGAGACAAACCATAAATCTGATGGAAGAAATTACTGCTGAGAAGCAAGTTGTGACACGCCAAACTGTCAAGTAACTAAATAGAAATGATAGGCTTACATGTAAAAAGAAAAAAAAGTTTATTTCTATTTCATTCTCTACATATATAATAATAATAAGGCTTGTCTTCGTGCCAAAAGATAAATAAGGAATACAGTAATTCTCGTGTTTACGCATCTTCAGCTGGGACCTACATATTTTGCCACATCTAGAGCAGGCATAATCATTGTCCGCCGGTGGTCGATTTAGATTTTCTTTTCCACCCCCTACGTCTACATCTGAGAACAACCAGAACCACTAGATCTAGAGCAGCGGTTCTCAACCTTTTAATCTCGGCGACCCCTTTTTACAATTCCTCACTTTGCCGCGACCCCTCCCCCCTTACACACACACAGCAATAGAAGAGTAGACAATAACAATCCATATTTTCGATGGTCTTAGGCGACCCCTGGCAAATCGTCAATCGACCCCCAAAGGGGTCGCGACCCCTTAGGTTGAGAGCCCCTGATCTAGAGCGTCCAAGATTACATATTACTACACTAGATTTTTAGCCGCCACTACACACTGCTTCTTCTAACACCTCTAGACCACATGAACCTTACGTAACACGCTCAGGCAGAATAGTTAACAAAACCCAAGAGACTTGATTTGTGATGAACTGATTTGACTTTTTAGTTGACTAGTTTGTTAGCTATTCTGATATATAGATTTTCTGAATTAAAGAAGAGAGGTGTAACATATTGGTATTATATGTAAATTTGCACACTAGCGCGTCAGTGGAACACAGCTTGTGTTTACGTTATAAATGAGTTCCTAATATGTCTTCCCTCTTAAACACTATTTTGTTATTTGTGTAACACAAATATTCTACACTTATGGTTTATTAAAATAAATTTTTACAAATCAAACAAAAACATACAATTAAAATACTATTTAACATTTATAGGCCAATATTAGAACATGCATCCTCTGTTTGGGATCCCTTAACTCAAAAAAACATAGAGAAACTATAGAACAAATACTAAATAGAGCAGTGTTATTTATTCTAATTTGATTAGAGTAACACCGCGCCATTAGTAAAATCCCTAAAATTAGAGACACTTCATGAGAGAAGAAGAATAAGTAAAGTAGCTATTATAGTTATAATACAAAAAACACTAAACCATAACTTGACAAAATTGAAAAACAAAGCCTAATGAAATAGGCCTACTCAGAAAGATAAAGGTACATTTCTTATTCCATACGCTAGAACAGATTCGTACAAGTGCTCCTTCCCTAGTGACCTAGATCGCCTTAGAGAATGGAATATGGATTGCCTGAATCAGCCAGGAAAACAAACGACTGAAGCAAAATTTAAGCCATTGATTAACATGCATGACTAGATTTAATCACGAATTGCGTAGGACGTAATTATTTTCTTCTTTGAAGTATCGTCTGTAGGTTAATAGATAAAATAAGATAAGCTTGCTGCCCAATGCGCAGATAGGTGCAGGAGGATTTTAGTAGCCAAAGTCTACACCATATACGGCATAGAAATTAGAAGTTTAGTGACAACTGAATTGGTCCCTAATTAAGACAAAATTGGGCTACTTTTTATAAAAACTGTGTTCACTTATTTTTTTGTTGTGCTTGACACTCTAATTATGCATGACTAAATGCATGATGCGTAGGACGTAATCATCTTCTTTTTTGAAGTAACGTCTGTATTATATAAGATAAGATAAGATAAGAATCTGTATATGGTTCAAACTGTAAATCTATGTTATAAAATATATAGTTTATATTAGTAAGTTATAGAAAGTTGTATGTGAAACAGTAACCACAACTCCAATGTGTTGAGATTCCGGTCACGTGATTGCCAAGTGTCGCAAGATGGAGGAACAACAACATAAGTTTACAAATTGCAGACGTAACTAGACTAGGTTTATGAAAATAGTTAACCAAAATTTTACACGGTATTGACTCTAGATCGAGATATAGAAAAATATAAAAGCGAATTCTTTGCAACTTCCTCTTGTCTGCACATGATGATATAGATTAGAAATCTAGATATAATATATAGAACAAGTCTAGCGAGTCTACAAACAACTTTAAAAAGTCTTATAAGTCTACTAACACAGTCACACTCACATTCATCACAGTGTGAGTGTGACAGTACTACACTCTACTATGTAACTATTAACTAAGACTAATGTGTTAATCTCTAACGCTAGTCAACTCTAGTCGCAGTACTCCCTAGATAATCTAGATCTAGTCTACTGTGACCTGTCTACTCTCACTGTTGACTGTCACTGAGCCACACTCACCAGTGACACTGTCATCTGTCTGAGTGTCGCTTCTGTCACCTTTGTTCTTATATATGATGAATATTGATATATATATTTTTAAGAATTTTTGCAAAATGTTCAATAACACTAGCTACTTACAAGACATGTAGGTATTCGGCTCTACAATGTGGCCATATCCAGCTCTGGTCGGATATTAAAAGTTTATCTGGTGCAACCCTAGTCCAGAGTCCATTAACTTACTTGTACACTGAAAGATTGCCACTTTCTGTACTAGCTAAAATAGTTCAGTTTTGCTGAGTTTTATATTGAAACTATTATTTTAAAATCAGTTTACTTTGATGACAGCTAAAATAAAAGAACAACTTTTAATAATTAAAATGCTTTGTAATCTCTGCATGAATGGTAGTTTCTATGTACCATCACTTAAGTCTGAACTTTGATTCACCAGTGGTGCTCTCTATTTCTATTCTACCAGAAATAAAATTTTCATATCTTTTTTTCACACAGCTAATTGTAAATAGCATGTAATTTGTGTAAACTATCTTTGGAGATTGTAAAAAAATGTCTGGAATTGAGAATGAAATGGAACTTCTGCAACTTCAGATCCAACAGCTGAAGTCAATGATCAGAGAGAAAGATGAAATTTTACAACATAAAGATAAAGAACTCCAGGTAAGGAAAAAAGTTCTGTTGCCATTTGATCCTCTTCTTATACTAGTTTGTCTACCTGGCCATGGTGTATGCTCTCTTTTAGGGATTTGGGCTGGGATTTTTTTAAACTGCCATATAAAACTTTTTCTAAAGAAAATAAAACTTTTATTTCAAATACATTTCTTACTCTAGTCAAAATATCTCAAGATTTTTTAAACTTCTCTTATATTTATAATTGAAATAAAAAAAAAGATACTTGTTTTATCTGACCCATGTTTATATCTTTGTTATATAATTAAAGATTTTAATTCTATTAATTTTTTACTGGTTCAAATTGTTAGCAGTAGTCTGATGAATTGTTGAATTTCAATTTAAAAAATAAAATTGCACAGAGAGGCATATCTGTTGTTATTGTTGAGTCAGTTTAAAAATTGTTGGCATATATCTTTTTTTTCTAACTTCCCAGGAGGCTAATGCCAAAAATTCAAAGTTGAGGTTGCAAGCCAAAGCTAAAGCTGTGAAAAAAAGTGTGGATGCTAAGAAAGGTCATGATGTACAAGTAAGTCACTGATAAAGACTTTTCAGAAATATGACAGCAGTTTTGGTCTTAAGACTAAGACTGCTTTATTGATCCTTAAGATCTGTACATTAAACCCAAAATTTTAAATTTGAATGTATTTTAAGCCTGGAATTAAAGCTAGGTGAGAAAAGGGCATGCCTCATATTTTCTTAAGAATGAATAAACAAAGGAGTCATTTATGTCTTTCTTTTTACTGTAACATAGTTTTAAAAAATATATACTTATCTTATAAATTAAAGATGTTACTTCACGTGTAAAACTAGTCATGCATGTTAATCACTGACTTGGACTATGCCAATTCGTTGATTTTTCTGGCTAATTTAGGCAACCATGCTCTAATCGCACAAATTGTGCCGGTGTACCTAAAATCAAATCAAATAAAAAAAGGAGCACTTGTATGAATTTGTCTTAGCATATAATATGGAATAAGAAATGTGCCTTTGTACAATTCATATCTCTAAATCAGTTGCATTATTTTTAACTATTCAGAAAATATATTAGTCAATGTTGAATATCATTTGTAGAGGTTCTTTTTGAAGGAGCTCTTTATTTTTGTGAGCCTTTTTGTCTGAGTTTTTTTTTCAGGCAATATGATGGAGACTGTTTGAATAGTGCTCTATGTGAAAACTAACCACTTAGTAATTGGGGAGGGGACTATTTATATTCCTAAAGTCTCTAAGATAACACAAAGAAAATGTAAAAGTTTGGGAAATCAGGTTTCAGAATGAGTCTGCCGTCATAGTCCATAGCTCTAAGACTTCAATTCTTTAAGCAGCTTTTGAAATAGTTAAATACCTTAAAATGACCCGTCAACAACTTTTCTCTTTCTTTTATTGAAACAACTAATGTCTCAATTTATGAATGTCAGTATTGTCTTATTTACAAAATTTTTGTGCTATACTAACTTTGGTATCTTTACTTGTTCTGTGACTAAGGAGATAGTTGAAGACAGTGACACTCAATCTCAACATGTGAATCGTGCGGAAGTACTTCTTCTGAAACGTAAACTAGAGGATAAGAGTCGAACTATTGCTGAGAAAGATGAACTGATACGTGTGAGAGAGAACCAATTAGAAGCTAAAGAGAGAGTGATGGCCGAACGTGATGCTTTACTTCATGACATGACAAACCAATTAGAGGAAAAAACAAAAGCAATGGAAACTTTACAACAAGCATTTGGAGGGGGCTCAGGGGATGAAGTGGTAAGCTTAAATGTATGTCTTTTATTTGAATTTGTAATCGTAAAAGAACATAAATAGCCAGCAAACATTCTATCATTAATCAAATGCAAAAACTAACAAAGATAAAAAATTTCATGACCACACAATTGATTAATTTGTTTCTTGAGTAAAATCGCTATTTCTTTCTTTATCAGGTGTTTCTTTATCGTGTATGTTGAGATAAATATTATGTTACACACTACAATGTGGATTTGGTGGACATAGTGGCAGTTGAACATATTTTTGTTTTACTTCTCTGCTGCTTCAGTTTTGCTGAAATGTTTCCAGAATGATTTGTACTTTAAATCTTTGCAGAGAAACTATTACAACTTTTTAATGTTTTTTCTCCTATGCAAGTTGCAAGAAAAAAATAAGAAGTAAACTGACAGTTAACTCTTTGTCTGTAATTATTTTCCAGGTTCCAATGGAATTATTCATTGTGTTCATTTGTGTTTCACTACCCTGTTATGATTAAACTTCAATAACTTTTTTGTATGTAATCAGGACATGTTATATTAGATATATAATTAGGCTCTTTAGCAGTCTGTGCCAAGGAGTGTGCTGTGGACAGCTGTTTATGAATAACTTTGTATTTGTGTAGGCTACCTACTTTGAGTTCTAGTTGCCTTTGTTAGGTTATTGTTTAATAATTTTGTTCTCATTGTTGCTTGAGATTTTGTCCAGGAGCTATGGATGAGAATCTGCCAATTTTTTCTCCATTGTTCTATTGTTTGGTAGATGGTGGTTTATGGCTAGTTTATCTGTAATTTGAAACATAGTTCTTTGTTTCTTTTGATTTTTTCCCTATTTCTTTGTATCAGTTGTTTGTTAGGATGGTCATCTTCCAAGCTTTTGTATCTTTCAATAGCCTCTAATGCTGCTCTGTTATACCTTAACCTTTGAGATTCAATATTGGAGTCACAGGCTACTGTAGATGTTGTTCTCATACCACAAATAAGGCTTGATTTGAAATTGTATCTATTAATATTTGATGGGTTTTGTTGGCTTCACTTTGTATTGAAAGACTTGTCCATGATTGACTTGACATATATAGCTTTCTTTTCTTTGAATTTATGAATGTTCATTATCATAAAATATATATATTTAGGAATGTTCCTTATCATAAAATGTATATATTTTTTTTAGACCTGATTTAAAACTATATTTGTATAACAGGCATGCCATGACAACATTCTAATTTGAATTTCATTCAGAGAAATCATCTTGTTAGTTAGGAAATTACTTTAAATTTAAAGAAGTTTTTAAAATGTTTTAGGACTTGAAATTTGAAGAAAATATTTATAGATACATATGTATTCACATTGCTCAGACAAAATAAATAAATGTAATAAAATTATTAAAATCTCTGTGAGAAAAGTATTAACCAAATATTTTTTTACTAAAGATGTTTAAATAATACTTATAATTCTATTTTAAAAATACAACAGTACATCTGATTGTGTTTGCAGTGAGTAAATTACTGAAGTCTATGATCAACATGAATACAAATAAGGGTTGATGGGTCAAAAAAGTTTGTGCCAAGTTGTGTGTACTTTTATCATTATGTTTGAATAATGTAACATTGGTAAGATGAAATAAATCTTTTTTTTTTATTGTTGTAGAGTCAGATGTATGCTCAGATGGTTTACAAAGACAGGAGAATAATGGAGCTCAACAACAAACTTTTAGAGCAAGATAAACGGGTGATGGACTTGCAAGAGTTTGCTGGAGAAAAAGATGAAGTGATACGTGGCCGGGATAAAGTGGTCCAAGTCTTACAGAATGACATCAGAGAGAAGGACCAAACTGTACAGGATCAAGCCTTATTGATTACTAAACTAACTTCTAGGGTAGAGAGTACCAATGAGAAACTAGATCTTTTGACTGAACAGATGAGGCTGAAAGAGCAAGAACTAAAATCTGAAACTGAAAAATTCCACATCAAGTTGACAGAATCACAAAAGTATTTTGAAGAAATGCTAAGTGAGATGGATGCTGAAACAAAGAGGTAGGTCATTTATTTTCAAATCTGAATACACTTACTCTTGCAATTCCTGACTACACTTGTTATTGGTGTAGCTTACTTTTTGAAGTATCAATCAGTACACATTATCTCTTCAGAGAATGGTTATATTAAGCAGTACATAACAACTCAACATTCTTGATGTCACCTAGTGTTAGAGTAATTATGAGTAAAACAAAATCTTTGTTGAAAGAGAACCTTGTAAGTCTCACAAAATAACATGTAAGGCTGTGACTTCAATTGATATACATTTTAACTTATCAATAGTTTTAATCTTTTTAAGGCATAAGACTGTTAGATTGAAGAATGAATACAATATAAAGCTAATTTTATATGAATACAAATCCACAGGTTGCAGGCTGTGATAAATGAGAAAAACCTTGTGTTATCTCTCAGAGAAAATGATTTGGTGCAGTTGATAGGCAAACAAGAAAAAGATTTAGAAGCTATATTGAAGAAAGAAAATATCAATTTACAAGATCATGCTTTACACATGATGGAAACTAAACTCAAAGATATCAATGAGGTTTTAGAAGCAAAGGTGAGCCCATTACTAGATTATATTAATGATTCAACTCTTTTACTATAAGACTTGTAAACATTTAAGTGATGACTTTATTCTTGAACTACTTCATAGTACATTGTCTAATTTCAGCTGAAAGTTATTTCCATTCTTCAAGCTGAGAATGCAGAAAAAGACAGACAGCTGTCAGAGTCTAAAGAAGCTCAACGTTTCCTCAAAGAAAAGCTTCAAGTTACTTCAGAACAAGTTCTTTTACTTCAGGCCAACTTTGTCGAGACAGAAACACATTGGAAGGAAGAGAAACTAAGATACCAGACAAAATTAAAAGATGTTGTTGAAAAGCATGAAGTTGAGGTAATGTATTTATAGGCATTGTGTAAATCAAGCTAATGTATCCAGATATGTCTTTGTAAATTATTGTTATTATATTATTATAGCTTTTATATAGCGCTACTTTCATGCTTATAGCATGCTCAGTGGGCTTTGGTCCAATCTCATTTGTGGGCAGGAGGGGGTATCTAGGAGTTGGTTTTCTGTGCTGCCTTTAGGCACTCAGTAAACGCAACTCTGCCCGAGTCGGGTGTCGAACCTTGAGCCCCCTTCTTGGTAGCCAAGACAAGCCAAGTTCAAGCGCACTTAGCCTCTCGACCACGCTTCCCACAAGACTTAATGTTTTTGAAATATATCAGAGTTTGTGATCTAATGCGTAATTATGTGTCAATCAATATCTGTGAAAATAATTATGGTGATACACATTTTCAATTGAAAGGATTTTTTTTCATGTGTTAGGCAGTCTATGACTAATAGGTGTTAAATAAGTACTACATTTACTTTGACAGCTGTTACAAATAAGTTGTTGAATTTATGCATTCAAATTCAAATTAAGATAAAGCTTTTAGTGTGAGGATTTTTAAATCTTTGCATTTCTTTTATTTTTGAAAAATTATCAAATTCTTTATCTGTAATAAAACATTTTACCATGTGGGGTGTGGCTTAAGCTGCTTATGTACCTATCAAGGGGCTCGAGCTAAAGGCAGCACAGAAACCTACTTCCAGATACCCCCTCCCCATTGGTAAAAAAACTAAATTGAACCATTGTGCACTGACCCTCCGTTAGCATGAAAGATGCCCTATACAAAAGGATTTTAAAACAATTAGTTATTAAATAAACTTGAATGTAAAAAGATTATTTCTGATTCTCCTTTTGCTTACTTACAAAAAAAAAAATAATACAGATATAACTTATAAAAAAAAATAAATGTCTAGATATTGTGGTGGTTAAAAAACATTCATGAAAATTGGAATATCATGGCAATGAAATAGTCAAACACTACATAGCTATCAAGGCTGTTGGGGTGTGTTGTATTTTGATTACTTAAACACAATGTAGATAATGGGGAAACTGTCTACAATACTAATAATTGAACTAAAGCTACTTAGTGTCTGTTATAAGCTTCATTCAATGTGTGGTATGTTGATTATTTAAGTATTTAGTCAATTGAATGATCTTATAATGACACCTTATTATAGCATTGCAGTTAAATTAAAAGACGTTGCTGGTTATCATAGTAATATTTGCCTTCCCAGTTATCAGAAAAAGCAGTGCAACTTGAAAGCCTCCACTCTAGATTATCACATTTTGAAGCAGCATACAGCCAGGCTACAGAAGAATACAGACGTCTGCAAGAACACTACAACTTATCTGTAGCTGGAAAAGAAAGAGAACAGGTTAGGTTTTATTCTCAGGTAAAGTTAAGGTTTTAGTCTCAGAGTTAGGTTATAAGTTTTTGGGAAAGTAAGATTTTAGTCTCAGAGCTAGGTTTTTCTAATATTTGGTAAACTTAGGTTTTAGTGTCTGAGTTTGGTTCTAAATCTTTGGTTTAGTTTGATTTTAGTCTACGTTTTAAGTCTTAGGTAAAGTTAGGTCATCACTACTTTTTTTTTTTTTTTTTGCTTGCTTCATATTTTATTAATTTTGTTCTGGAACTGGAAAGAAAAATTAACTAGTTTCTTCTTTTCTGATGGGACACTTTGTTTGTTGTCTGTTCTTGATTTTCTGTTATTTTATTCATCAATCATCTAACCCAATTTACTTTAAAATAAACCTTACTAATAAGTGATATCCTTAAAAAGAAATAAAAAAATAGCCCACAACATATAATTCAGAACAGGTTTATAGATTAAAACTACAGCTAATAACACACCTAAAATGTTGATAGACCTTTCTGTTTCTAATGATCCAGTCAAGTGATTCAGTAGCAGTAAGGGAAGAAATGACCAGCAGCCTGAATCAACAAATAGAAGAATACAAAGTTACTATTGAGAAGTTAAGGCAGCAGGTAACAGAAATGTTTTGTATGTTTCCTAAATATAATTAACTATGGAAGTTTGTAAAATGAGTATACCTATTACAAAATATATACTAATATATCATTTATGAGCATTCTTGCTAAAGCAAATAAAGAAATAGAATTTAAAAAATGAAAACAATGCATATCTTTAGACAGCAGATTCAGAATCACAAATAATTATTGGTTGTAAGATAGGCATTAGATGTGGAATGTTTAATACATAATAGACGCTGGTTATATAGCTACTATAACGTGGAAAATAAATAAAAATACCTATTAAATACTGTATAATACCTTTACTGTCGTGCTAAAGGAAAAGATTTGTGCTATTTTTGTGCTAAATTAAGTTACACATGAGAAGTTCTCAAGATAAGATAACAGTATATTGTTTTACTATCAGGTGAAAGAACTTCAATCTAGATCAGCAGGGGAAGAAAGTGCAGGTCCAACTGACAGTAAACTACTCAAAGTAAAAGCTCAGATGACAACTAAAGTGAAAGCTCTGGAGAAACAGTTAGCAGAACTCAAGGTTATTTTTATCTACTTCATGATTCCATAAGGTTGTTATTGCTGAAAGTGGTCATAGATATAAGCACTACATTACCTATAAAATGCTTCCAATGGCATGGATCTCAAATGGCCTCTGACAACCAGTCCAACTTCTGGCCTTCACATGTGGCTCAGATATTGTGTTAAACGGAAATGTTATCTCTGACAGGTGAAGGGGCAAAGACGAGTAACTGTCACTTAAATCAGTAAGCTTCAGGCAAAAGAGCGCGTTAGTCTTAGCATGTCTAGTCCACTGCACCATCAGATCGAGGACTTACTGTTAGGCAATGAATATGAAAATGGATTCATTTAACATCTATAATTGTCAGCTCAAGAGTTCCACTGAATTGTTTTAGCATGACAACTTTTTCTAACTTATTAATAGTTCTGTAGGTTAATAGAATTTAAAAAAAAAAAGTTTGACCAATATAACATGAAAATAAGATGTGTCACCAAAATTTGAATCACCAATTTTTAATTATTATCCCCCCAAAAAATATATTCAAGTTTGAATTAAGAAAACAATAAAGCAAGACATTACATGTTTTTTTAACAGATTTAAAATGTAGAAATGTGTTTATGTTTGTATACTGATATGTGTTACAGAGTAGCACCTCATCCCATGAAGTAGAAAGTCTGAAGAACAGAGTCCAAGAATTGACAGAAGAGAACAAATTAATACAACAGAAACTTGTTGAAGCAGAGGAGCAGGTGTCTACATTAGGTACATTTGTTAATAATACATTACAGTAATAAACAAGAATCATTCCATTAATGTATTTAAAATTATGTTTGGTCATTACTCTGCTGGTTCTAATCAAGTCTCTCCAAGCATTTCTACAACTTGTAATTGTGTAATTGTATAGAATAGGAGACATTAGGTAATTTAACCTCTTGAAAATTTAATATAAAGCTTCTCAAAAAATATTTTTTTTATTAAACAGTTTCAAAGTGTATTGTGTCAACTGTTTGTACATCTGGAAGCTCAACTATTCAATAATTTAATGATTTCTGAAAGCTCAATTATTCAATGATATAATAATTTCTACATTCTCTAGATGAACAGAAAACTCTATTATGCAATGATTTAAGGATTTCTACATTCTCTAGATGAACTGAAAACTCTATTATGCAATGATTTAATGATTTCTACATTCTCTAGATGAACTGAAAACTCTATTATGCAATGATTTAATGATTTCTACATTCTCTAGATGAACTGAAAACTCTATTATGCAATGATTTAATGATTTCTACATTCTTTAGATGAACTGAAAACTCTATTATGCAATGATTTAATGATTTCTACATTCTCTAGATGAACTGAAAACTCTATTATGCAATAATTTAATGATTTCTACATTCTCTAGATGAACTGAAAGCTCTATTATGCAATAATTTAATGATTTCTTCATTCTCTAGATGAACTAAAAGCTCAAATAGATGAACTCCAGACTGTGATTGAGATGTTACATGACCAGAAAGCACAGTTACAAGAACAACTGACAGTAGTTCAAGTAGAGAACAAAAAACTTGAAGAACAAGTGAAATATCTACAGTCAAGTGTTGACTTAGTGGGTAGTTTTAGATTTTATTAGTTGACTCCTTTAAAAGTTGAACTATTTGAATCTGGGTAGTTTTAGATTTTATTAGTTGATTCCTTTAAAAGTTGAACTAGTTTAATGTAATCTTATCCAAATTGAAATAAATGTTGTCCAGTTTGCTGCATTGTCTTGCCTGCTGTATCTAGACCATAGCAGTTCAGTTTGCCATAATGTTCCTCACACTGATGGGTTTTTTTTAGCTTGTAGAAAGTTTGTTGAGTTTGCTTTAGTTATAAAGTACAAAAGTTTGTCAAGTCTTTTTTTGTGTAGTCCTGTCTACCCATGTGCTATCTAAAGTGCTGTAGTGTTGTTCTATCTACCTTAGTCTTCTTTAGTGTCATCTATTCTACTCTCCTTTTTCTAGAACCACTACCTTATGGCCATGAAGGTTTCTATTAACATTTTTAGGCTGATGAAAAGAGGGCCGAAGCAACATTGAGGCAAGTGGAAACATTGATGCAAGAAATAGAAGAGTTGAAAATACTAAAAGATACACAGAAAAAAGAAAAGGATCAAATATTGGTATGGACTTAATTCAGTCATTATAATTATGTCAGTTCATGGTATTGGTATCCATCTAAAAGTTAGTGCATCTCAAGTCTCTTATAATCAAATTAGAATTAGTACCTGTTTATATTCTGACATGAGGGGAAAAGATACAAACCTCAAAATCTATAACTGGTTTAGTTCCAGTCACATCAAACAGAATAATTAAATTTTTCATATATTTAAATCATTTTAACTGTCTGTTAGCTGTAACTCTTTGAACCATACATTTGTTTTATATCATTTAAAAAATTCAATCTAAACAATGTCCAGAAATGATATATAGTTCGTCCATTATGGTTCGATGATGACCACTTTGTCATCCAGGGGACTGAGGGCTTTGCACTGGGATTTTATGCCTCCCCACGTGGCTGGTGAGACCTATGTGAGCCCGGAATGTTCGGCCGCACACTGGTCAGGCCACTCCAGCCAGAGCCAGTGTCGCCTGTCCTGCTTCTCCCTTCTGGCGTTTTTCTTCTGCCAGCATTGTTCTTTTTTCCTCAGCAACCTGTGCGCCAGTTTTCACAGCACAACGCCATGGTGCTCTGTCGTGTGCCTCTGTCTCCCAGGTGCCTGGGTCTATGCTGAACGCCTTCAGAGAAGCTTTGAGGGTGTCCCTGAAGCGCTTTCTTTCCAGAAATGATAAAAGTGTAATGGCACCAAAGAATTATAAATGTTACTTTAACTGAATTGTCTTTGAAGATATTTCACATTTTTTCATGAATCACACCAAAGTGAAACTTATTTCAGGAGGAGCACCAACAGCTAGTATCTAAACTGACATCTGACCTAGACAGAGAAAGTACAAAACTAGTGAAGCTTGAAAATGATTGTATGACTTATGAGGAAAAAGTCTCAATTTTAGAAGAGAAGGTTAAAGGTAAAATTTCTTGTGTAAGATCTATTGGTCTAAAAGGAACTAATCTGTTTCCCTATTGTTCCTATACATATTCGTATCTGCTATCTTTTATTTCCTAGCTTTAGAAAGTGAACAAATTCACCTCATGAAAGTGATAGACGACAAGACTATTGAAGTAGAGACCAAGAAAGACATCGAGAGAGAAAACTTAGATCTGAAACATAAAGTATGTATTCTAAAAGCTTATTGATTTGATTCTCCCATGATGTGTGTCATCTCCTTAACCAACTAGTTTATTTTATGGATGAAGAGGATTAGTTAGGAATTATACAAAGTTATGTCTACTTAAGTAAAATTTGGATCTTTGTAATAGAGCATTTATTTTATACAATTCATAATGAGAACACAGAAGAAGTAGAAAAGGAAATGTAAAATTTAAAAAAACAACATTTTATCAGCACATGCCTTTTTTTTTACTTTATGAAGTATATAAAAAAAAAGCATGTTAGAGTTATGAATAAATCTCTTTATGATTCCAACAGTACTTTGCCATCAGACTCTGTTCTGAGCACTTCCCTTCAGTTATGTCCATGCCCATCATGTCATCTTGACTTCTTGGTCTACCAACCTCCTCCATATTTTGATTTGGTCTCCCAACCTTTCTCTTCCCTTTTAGGTTCCAGTCTAGAAACTGTCTTGCAGTGTTGTCTGCTGTTCTTTGTATTGTGCACCCAATCCAGCCTCATTAGCATCGTTTGATTTCTTGTTCTATTGGTGTTTGCTGAGATGTGTTCTCATAGGCTGTAGTTTGAGAATGTTGAAGCATAAATGATCAAAACAAAACAATTGTGGTTCAAGGTTTAAATCATTAGGCATGAACATAATACATTTGTAAAGAGGAACAGAACAAGCTATTTTTTAAATAAAAAATTGTATTATGTATGTTCCAGCTAAGAGTGAATGTATTCTTGTTGTCTTACAGATTGATGAACTGTCAGACATGTTGTCTTCACAACAAAACCTTAGTCTTACACAGAAAGAGGAAATCACTGCACTTGTGGACAAAGTGTCTAACCTTGAAGACCATGTCAAGGCTCTCCCTGCTGAAGAAATACAAGTGAGTAGAACAGTATTTTCTAAACTAGCTTTGGATTGGTTGCCTGAACTAGCATTCTATCAATATGTACTGCAATATTAACACACACTTTTGTCTTTGTTTAGGGCTTTATACTACTAGCATACAAAAAATAACTTTTGAAGCAATCAAGTAGTACAGCAATATGCTTACTAGAATTGAATATTTGTTGAAATTTTGAAATTTAGTTATATTCACATCTTACATTTTAATTTTTTTTTCCATTAAAGTCTTTATAAATCATATAATTACACAAAAGTGTTTTAGATTTAAAAACAAAACATGATGGGGCTACATATTGATTAGTATAAAATTACATGGAAAATAAGGATTCTGTTAAGACATTTCATTCCCTATGAATAAACTTATTAGTTGTGATATTGCTCCTGTACATGTGTGCTCATTGCACTGTATAATGATTAACTTGTGTAAGGACAGAAAATGTTTAAATGAGAATTTGTTAGGATTTAAACATGCAGTAGTCTAAGTGTGTGAATGCTAAAGGCTAAAAAAGTAGCAATAAACTATAACAAGAGCTTACCCAACAACATTATTCTTGAATAAGATGCCAAGATAGTCAATGAATTCAAATGTTAGGACAAGTTGGCAGCCAATCATAACATACAAAACAGCTGCTCAAAATATTGCTTGTTAAAGAGATAAGGCTAATGGTCAGAGCTTCAAAAAATAGTGAGTTTGAGGGTCCTGAGGTACAGGAACACTTTCATGAATCTTGGTAAAGAAATGTTCCTTAAGGGAACTTATCTGCACCTGTTATCTCAGCTACATGCAATGCATACAATGGAGTTTTTATCAATTAACAAACAGAACTTTGAAAAGACTTTAGGTTAATGATACAAATTTTAAATGTATGCCAAATAGTCTAACTTTAATAAGCTAAGACAGCTGCTTATATTGAAATGTGTGTTCCAAATAGTCTAACTTTAATAAGCTAAGACAGCTGCTTATATTGAAATGTGTTTATCTTTCAACTGTATTAAGAGAAATAAATCTAAGCAACAATGATCTTTCTACTTAAGAGAGATGATTTTAACTAAGTAGAATGTGCTGAACTCACTTTGCCTGGCACATCTGGAACTCATTATATTATTAAATTATATTGTAAATATTGACATGCCTGAATTTTTCTGGATTTGGTCTATTGGCTTACAAGTTCATGCATTAATGAATGTTATGTCTCTTACTGCACTGATGTAAATGGTCTTATGGCGTAGTAAAAAAGTAATTAATCCTGATGAACGGAGGCTGCTCATAGATTATGGCAAGATGACATTTTCAAGCTGTTTAGTCTTATTGCATCATCATCATTGGCCTCCTTCAGTCGTAGGACGACTATGGTTCATCTCAGTGCACACTTCCTCATGTGGCTGTGGAGCCCTATTTTGGAGAGACACGCCCGTCCACAGATAGCGCAAGTTAAGGTCCCCTTGGCTTTTGCTTCGGTGGTAGAGGAGCTGGCCGTTTTCCGGTTTGTGCGTTTTTCTTCCTGGGCTGAGACCCATGTACTTTCACTGTCCATAGCTTTCTTTGTCACTGTCTCTCTCCACCTGTTGCGGTCTAGAGCTATGTCTTCCCAATTGTCAGTATTGATGTTCATTGATTTGAGGTCCAGTTTTATTACATCTATGTAACGGAGGTGGGGGCGACCAGTTTTTCTTGTGCCAGTCGCGAGTTGACCATAGAGGTGACTTTCGGGATGCGCTTGTCCTCCATCCGGCGAACATGTCCAAGCCAGCGCAAACGGCGTTGTGTGAGGGCTGTAAAGATGCTGGGAATACCTGATCGCGCAAGGATCTCAGTATTGCACACTTTTTCGTTCCATGTGACATTCAAGATCCTACGGAGACATCTCAAATGGAATGAGTTTAGTTTTCTCTCTTGCTTTGCGTAGGTGGTCCATGATTCACTGCCATACAGCAGTGTACTCATAACGCATGCCTTGTAGACTTCCATTTTGGTCACCGTAGTTAGCTTATGGTTTTCCCAAACTCTTAGTCTGAGTCTAGCGAATGTCGAGGCAGCCTTCCCTATGCGTTTTTTCATCTCCTCTTCTAGGGACAGGTCATCTGTAATTGTGGATCCCAGATAGCAGAATTCGTTTACGGTGTCCAGCTTGTTATCGTCAATGAGGATGGAGGGTGGTGCTGTAGTAGGTGGTCCCATAACATTTGTTTTCTTCGTGCTAATATTCAAGCCATATTCTTTACAGGCCTGAGAGAAGCGGGACATTAGTGACTGAAGTTCCTCTTGTGTGTGTGCCACTACCGCTGCGTTATCCGCGAATAGCATATCTCTTACGAGGGTGGCTCTGATTTTAGTTTTGGCCCTCAGTCTGGCAATATTTAGGAGTTTGCCATCAAATCTGGAATGGAGATAGATGCCTTCAGTGGATTTGTCAAACACGTTGTGGATTAGCAGTGAAAATAGTATTCCAAAGAGGGTTGGGGCCAAGACACATCCTTGTTTAACTCCGCTGTTTATACTGAAACTTTCAGAGCTGGTACCGTTGAATTGCACTGTGCCTATCATGTTTTGGTGGAAAGATATGATTACATTTAGTAGCTTGGGTGGGCAGCCTATTAACTGTAAAATTTTAAAGAGGCCATCTCTGCTAACTAGATCGAAGGCCTTTGTCAGGTCAATAAACGCAATGTATAAAGGCATCCTTCGTTCTCTGCACTTTTCCTGGAGTTGGCGGATGAAGAAAATCATGTCAATCGTGGATCTCCCTGAGCGGAAGCTGCATTGTGATTCTGGGTAGACCCGATCAGCGAGTTTTTGTAGCCTGGGAAGTATCACTCAAGCAAAGACTTTGCCTACAATACTTAAGAGGGAGATTCCCCTGTAATTGTTGCAGTCGCTTCTGTCACCTTTGTTCTTATACAGTGTAATGATTTTAGCATCCCGCATGTCTTGTGGCACAGCACCTTCTTGCCAACATTTACAAAGCAGTTCGTGTAGAGGTTGGATTAGAGTAGTTTTGCATTGTTTTAGAAGATCTGGGGGGATACCATCGCATCCGGGTGCTTTGCGGGCAGCAATGTTGTCTATGGCTTTGTTGAGCTCTGAAAGGGTGGGTGTTTCATCTAGCTCGTTCATTGTGGGTAGTTGTATGATGGCTTTAAGGGCTGAGTCAGAGACTGAGCTTGTTGTGGCGTAGAGCTCTGAGTAATGTTCCACCCATCTGTGCATTTGTTGGCACTTGTCTGTGATAATTTCCCCAGTGGTTGATTTCAGAGGTGCTGTCTTGTTTTGGGAGGGTCCGAGAGCCTTGTTGATTCCTTCGTACATCCCTCTTATGTTGCCCACTTGGGCTGCGAGCTGAATACTCTCACTGAGCTCTACCCAGTATTCATTGGCACAGATCCTTGCTGTCCTCTGTGCATTGGCTCTAGCTTCTTTTAGGTTTAGCAGGTTGCGATGGGTAAGTTTTGCTTTGTAAGTAGCGAGTGCATCTCTCTTTGCTCTGATGACAGGTGCTAAAATAACTGCTTTAGAGTCGAACCAATCATTTTGTTTTGTAATTTTTCTTCCAAAGATTTCCAGGGAAGTCTTTTGTATGGTGGACTTGAGGTATTCCCATTTTACAGTTGCTGTATTCTCAGAAACATTTTTGTACTCGCGTTCAAAAGATTCCGCAAACTGTATCTGGAGATCAGGTTGACACATCTTGCTTACATCCGATTGGGGTCTTCCAATCTGCTTGGTATGGTGGATTTTTTTGGGGAGGAGATTGATCTTACAACATACCAAGGAGTGATCTGTGTCGCAGTCTGCACTGTGGTAGGACCTGGTAAGCTTTACAAATTTTAAGCACTTTTGTCTTACCATGATTAGATCTAGTTGGTGCCAGTGTTTGGAGCGAGGGTGCCGCCAAGATACTCTGTGCTGCGGTTTAGTTTTGAAATAGGTATTAGTGACGCAGAGGAAGTGTAGTGAGCAAACCTCGAGGAGCCTTTGTCCGTTTTCATTTACTTTTCCGACACCAAAACGCCCAATACAACTGTCCCATGCAGAGTTGTCAGATCCAACGCGTGCATTGAGGTCGCCGAGGATGATAACCTGTTCCGTGGTTGGGATCTCGCTAAGAGCAGACGAAAGGTTGTCATAAAACATATCTTTGGCCTCTGGTGTGGAACTCAGAGTAGGAGCGTAGGCACATATCAAAGTCACATGTCCAATAGATGTGTTAAGGCGTAGTGATAGGAGTCTTTCTGAACCGTTGCACTTCAGCTCTACTGTGTTCAGCAGTGTGTTCTTAACTGCAAAACCAACGCCATGTTCCCTTACTTTGCCTTGCCAGAAGAAGGAGTAGTCTTTTTCTTTGATTGATCCAGAGTCAGCTAAATGAGTTTCCTGAAGGGCGGCAATGTCTACTTTGAGCCTGGACAGTTCATCGTTTATTATTGCAGATTTTCTGACATCTTCTATGTCTGGTAGGTTTTCAATAAGTCCAGTTTGTAGAGTACGCACATTCCACGTGCCCAGTTTAAGAGTGGAGCTCCTCTTTTTTTTTTCTTCTTCATGTCGACTGGTACATTGGCTTTGTGCCTGCTTTTCAGATTTTGTCCTATCCTCGTGTACCCAAACGAGGAAGACAGGCATGACGGGACAGCACCTTATTGGCTGGGGGCTGCCCAGCTTGAGGCGGGCAGTAGCTGTCCATTGGAATCCTAGCATCCCTCCCACCGACGAAAGTGGCCCCTGGCGCCCTGCTCTACGTCAATTGAGCATTTGAGCTTATAACCGGTGACTGCCACTTCCCGTGTTTGGCCGACGCCTAAGGCGAAGCTGGAGTGTCCTCTCCAGTTTTTTAGGGTTAGGGCTTTGAATAAGTGAGATGAAATCCTGGGCATTGTTTATGGTCGGAACAATGTCGCCCACACAGCAGTTCCCCCCTCTCCGCGCAGCTGATGTGACCAAAGGAACGGAGTATCCAGTACAGTTTGGGATCAGTAGCGCCGCAGGATCTGCCAGGCTGTAGAACGGTGTGCCACAGTCTGCCTAAGGGTCACCAGCTCCTGATTTTTCCTCAGGTTTGTCTCCCGAAGCCTTTCCCGTGTTTGGGTATAGCCGCAGGGCAGCGGAGGTTTGGATTCAGAGTTTTCCTTCTCCTAGATGGGTAGCCAACCAAGGCTAACGAGCCCCTTCTGCCCGAAGCTTACTGGTTTAGGCGCCAGTTGCTCGCCTTTGCCCCTTCTCCTGTCTGTGGTAACGGTTCCGCCAGGCTCAGTAACTGAGCCACACGTGAAGGCCAGGAGTTGGACTGGTTGTCAGAGGCTATTTGAGACGCATGCCATTGGAAGCACTTTGTAGGTAATGGTGGGCTTAAGACCATTACCACTTCCGGCGTTAACAACCTTGCGTAATGGTAACAAAACAACAGCACCATGTTTTCCATTAGCTTATGCTGTTGGAATAAAAGAGACCCAAGTTTTAATGGAGTTAACTTAATGAAAATGATTTGATGATGATATGTCAATGCTCTGGACATACAGGAAAATGTGTGGTCATTGAAAAGTGGGGCTAAAAATTAAGTACCTAATGTGGGATGACTTATTTATACAGAACAAATTTCCCATCTCTGAAACTTGATATTATGGATGCTTTTGTGCTAGGAGTGCTAAATTTTTTGGGAACAGACTAGCTGAAAACTATGCTGAAGTTGTATTGAACAAATGCAACGTGTACTTTTCCATTCTTCTATTCTTTAAATTTGGGAGATGTAGATGCTGAACAGGTTTGAAAGTTTCACAAAGATTTTTTTGCATTGGAAAACAGATATCATAGCTTCTGAAATTCCAATATGGTGGATTACTGCTTGTTTTATAAAAAGGAAAAATATAAGCATTAGCAAATACAAAGTTCCTGATGTGTTACAATTCAAACCTTTCAAACCTCAGGTTAGGAATGTACTCTCTTGATTCAGTAAAGTCCTTAAGGATTTTTCCACAATAGCTAATACAAAACAAATTTGCTGCCAAGTGTAGACTCACTTGATAGCCATCTAAAACAAAATGGCACCTCATAGGGTTATAAAAGAGCTATTCTGAAATACACTTACTTTTATGATTCAAGATGACTCTTTGTCATGCCTTCAAGTGATTCAAAGCATTCTCTAAAAGATATTTCTTAATATTCTGTTTAAAACAGATAAAAACAGCTGCAAAGTAAAATAAAGCAAAACATTTCTTGAAGATATAAATATTGCATAATAATTCATAATAACTACTCTTGCCATTAAATGAACTGTCAAACCATATAAAACTAATTAAATATGAAGATTAATGAAGCAAACTATAAATTTTTGGGATAAGGAGAATTGAATTGAATTAGTAAATTTTATATAGAATATATTTTTTTTTCCAAGAGCTGTTTTGAATTTATAAACTGAGAGACCTCTCAAGTGTTAATCTGGCGGTGTGCAGACATTTTCACACACACAATTTATAGACTAATATTCTAGGATTTAATAATAAATTTAATGTTATGCAGAACATTATGGGGTGTAGTAAAGGGCTTGGCTTCTGAACCAAGGGGTTCTGCGTTCAAAACTTGCTAAAGACTGGGATTTTTTTTTTTTGGGGACTTTTAAGTCACCCTTGATTCATCCCAACTCTATTGAGTACTTGACATTAGTTGGGTAAAATGTTTGTTTATTGTGCTGGCCACATGTCACCCTGGTTAACCGCTGGCCATAGAAACAGATGATCTTTATATCATCTGCCCTAGAGATAGCATGGTCTGAAAAAGATACTTTACAACTTTACTTTTACCTCTTTTGGGGGTACAATGATTTTATCAAAGTGTTGAGGACACATGCAAAGTTTATAATTTGTCAAATGATTTCAGGTTTCTATAGATTCAAGGTTGAAAAATTCAATGAAGACTTAAAAAAAAAAAAATTACTTGAATTTTTAAGATACAACATGACTTAGTGATTAGTTTATATGACATAGACATATAGATGCATGGTTTACATTCTTCTTAACCCAGTTTAAAATTATATTTTAACATTAGATATTGCATTTGATTTTTTTCTTTATTGCTAGAATAATAATTTTTTTTACAAGATAAAATTACATCTGAATAAAAGTTTGATTCTTAAATTTGATATACAGCTTAGCATTTATTATTTAGTTGTTCAGCATTAGGGAGTTTGAGTTGAAAGTGAAGAAAAAAGTGGACTTAATTTTAAATTAGAATATCAAAGTGTTTTTTTTTTCTAGGTAAGAATATATCAACCAAACAATTATATCTAGACTTGAGGTATATGTCTAACACTTTAAAACTTGCAATATCCTCAACATTTTGATGAGTATCAATTGGGAAGTGGGGGTCAAGTTTTATTTTTTTAAATTATAGTTGAAATCTCTACTCTGCAATTATTTTAAATCCACTATTCTACTTTAAATTTTTATTTGACAATGGGATGTAGGAAGAATATTTTTATTTCAGGTTGGGTTGGGAAGTGAACTAGACTCTACACAATCTAAGTGCACAACAGAACTAGATTCTTGCAGCACTGGAATAAGTCAGGAGAGAACTCAGGAAGTAAATGTTGAGCTGACAAGTCAGATCTATCTGAATCTGAACCAGGAGCTATCTGAAAAAACTTTGGCACTTGAAAAAGCCATTTCAGAAATTTGTGAATTAACTGATGAAATCCAAAGTCTAAAACTCAGATGCACTGACTTTGAATTTCAAGTTGAACAGTTAAGCAAAGAGCTAGAACTGGTGAAAGATGAAGCAAGTGAACAAAATAAAATTGTGGATGAAAGAACACTGAACTTATTGAATCAAATGTCAGAACTAGAGGCAGAGTTAGCCAACAGAAACACAGTTATCTCACAACAACAGGAAAAGTTAACTGGGCTAGAATCTAGCCTACTACTTTCTCAGCAAGGTCTGCTTTCATTACAGCAAGTACAAGAGGAGTTATCTACTAGTAAGAAAGAATTAAGTTCACTTCAGACAAAATTAGATGAAGTAACTGCCTCCAAGGAATCTTTGTTTGAACAGGAACAAAAGATTAAAGGCCAATACAATCAATTGGTTCAAGAGAGACAAGATCTTCAAGAAGAGAGAGACTCTATCAAGCTAGAGCTTGTCTCTGTACAAACCCAACTTTCCTCTGCCAATGAAACACTAGTTGAGCTACAATCAGCATTACATGAGAGAGACATTGAATTAACTCATCTTAGACAAACATCTGAGGAACTACAACACAAAGTGAAATGTTTATCTCTGGATTTAGATTCCTCCTCTAATCAACTGTTAGAGTTTAAATCAATCAATGACACTTTAAGAGAACAGTTATCTTCTTACCAAGACAATCTGGCCACACTCACACAGTCTCTAGAGACAGATACAAAGCAGTCTGTGAACTTGATTCAAACACTTCAAGATGAAAAAGACATTTCTGAACAGCTTGTGACCTCATTGCAACGTCAGCTGGTGAGCCTTGAGGCAGAGCTCTCTGCTGCTCGTAGCGCTGTCGCTGAGAGGAATATGCAGATAGCACTGTTGACTGCAGCTGTGACTGATGAAGAGACTAAAGCAGATGGACTAGTGCCAGCTCTACATAAAGTCCAGACAGACAAGACTCTACTGGACAAGCAGGTGAGGGCATTAGTTGAGAGTAATCAGCTTGCATTACAAGATGTTTCTTGCCTACAGACATCACTTGACTCTATACAGACTGAAAAGCATGCACTTCAATCTTCTATAGACTCTCTAACAGCATCTTCCACTCAACAGTCTTTGCATGTTCAATCTCTGTTAGATAAGTGCAGCATGTTGGAGAAATCTGAAAGTGACATGTCCCAAACTCTAGTCTGTCTCCAGCATAAAGAGGTTGAATTGTCCTCCCAGTGTGAACACTTGCAAATGTTATATAGTGAACAAAGTGAGAGCTTGAAGTCATTAGAGTGTGTCCGTAAAGATGTGGAGACTCAATTAGAAGAAGAACACAAACATTTTATTTCAGCCCAGGAGCAATGCAAGTCTCTTGAGCTAGAGCTGGTCCAAAACAAAATGGAATTAGTTGAGTTACAAGATACTTTACAACACTTACAATCTGTTGAGCTCGATTCTAATTCAAGAGTAGAACAACTCAATGATCAAATTCTTGACTTGACCTCTAATCTGACAGAACAGACCAATCGAATGACAGAGTTGACTAATGATTTGGCCAATAAAAATCAAGAACTAGAAGAACTAAGGCTGGAATTGTGTAGACTGCAAGAGAAATTACAGCACAGTGAAGAACATATCCTCCAGCTGTCCTCAAGTCTACACAAGGCTACACAACAGTATGAAACTGTGAATTCTGACATGCTTGTATTGACTTTATCTCTCCAAGAGAACAAAACTGAATTGGAAAAGTCTCAACATTCTGTGGACTCTTTAAAAACTTTACTTGAAGAAAAAAGTCTAGAAGTCAGCCAGCTTGTTTGTCAGTTGGAAAAGGTTTGTACAGAGAAACATGAGATAACTTCTCAACATACTGCATTGACTCAGGAGCTCCATACTAACAACACACTTGTTCAAGAACAAAATGAACTGTTTGATAGTATTTCTCAACAGCTTCAAGAGACTCAACAAGAACTGGATCTGAAAAACAAATATATCAATGAATTGAAGAGATCAGTGGAGGAGCAAGAAAGTCGTGTGAAGACATTTAATGAACAGTTTGAGGATTTAGTCAGAGTATATTTAGAAATGAAAGACAAGTGTAGCACCCTTTTAGCTGTATCAGATGATGTAATAATTTGTACAGACTCTTCTAGTCTTGAGTCAACATTCCAGACTGTAATGACCAAGGTAAATGACCTGTTTCAGAATTTGAGCGCTGAATTGAACCAAACCCGCAGAGAATTGTTGTCAAA
This sequence comes from Biomphalaria pfeifferi, assembly GCA_030265305.1. Lineage (NCBI taxonomy): Eukaryota > Metazoa > Mollusca > Gastropoda > Planorbidae > Biomphalaria > Biomphalaria pfeifferi. The sequence goes on from JASAOG010000260.1 coordinate 494,926, forward strand.
GAAGGATGAAATGACTTTATTGTGTGTAGCTTTGCAGGAGAATTCTTCACAGCTTTTAATGCTTCAGAATGAATTAGCTTCAGTTCTCAGTGTTTTATCCTGTTTTAAACATGACAGTGTGCATCAGAGTAATAATCTCAAAGAGACAATTGTGGAGCTAAGTCAACAAATTGATAGTTATCAGTCCAGTCTTCAAGACAAAGATGTCTGTATACAAAACTATTGTGATGAAATACATCTATGGCAAATCAAAGTTGGAAATCTGCAGTCTTCATTAGTTGAAGTCACCAGTTCCTATGAACAACAAATGCAGGCCCTCAAGGATAGTAACTCTTCTATAGAGAACAATCTTTTAACTTTAACTGAAAGTTATAAAAATGAAATGAATTTAACTCAAGCAATCCTACTAGAGAAAGAGATTGAAATGAAAGAACTGAATCATATGAAAAACAAGTTATTACTTGGTGAAGAATATTGGAAAGAGCAGTGCATGAAAGTGAATGAGGAAGTGAAGGATCTAGTCACACAGTGCAATAATCAAGCCCAGGAATTACAATTGTCAGTGTCCTTAAAGGAAGAAATGGAAGTCAGAGTGAAGAATCTAGTCAGTAGAGTTGGGTGTTTAGAAATAGCGTTGAAAGATTTAGTTGAGGCCAATGGCTTGCTGAAAGAAGAGAAAGATCATCTTGGGCAATTGCTGGATGACAAGAGTGAAGAGTTACTGAGTTTACAGAGTCATGTATCAGAAATTAATAGTCAAGTCAAGTGTCTTCAAGAGGACAATTTAGCTCAACAGAAGGAGATTACTTCTTGCCAGGCTCAGTATAGCAATAGTAGTCAAGACTTGAATCTGTTGTCAGAGAAATATAAAGCCATGGAACTGGAACACAGATGGGTAGTGAATCAAGTTGAGGAGATTCAGAATACAGCCAGTACATGGGAGCAGGAGCTCTGTGCCTTACATATGAGTTGTGATGAGACTGTGTCAATACAGTCAGTAGTGCAAACAGTAAGTACTCAAGTGACTTCAAACACTTCTCAGGGTATACTCTCATCCCTTCAGCACATCATTTCTACATTTAGGCAGCAAATAGATAAACTGAAATCTGATGACCACTTAAAAGAACAAGAAATAGATCAGCTGAAGACAGAATTGAATGAGGTAAAAGAGACTTTCAATATTGACAGAGCTGCCAGTGTTGAGGAGATGGCTGGGATACAGTCTGAATTGGACAAGTCTCTGGAACTTTTAAAGAAGAAAGATGGGGAGATACAATCTTTACAGGAAAAATTACTTAGTATCTCATCATCCAGCCATGAAGAGGTCCAGCAGCTAGCAAGCACAGCTGACCACTATAAGAATCAGTTAACAGAGTGTGGACATCAAATTACAGAACTAACCTCAATAATGAGTGAGTTAAATTCCACTTTGAAGAAAGAAAAAGCCCAGAAGGAAGAATTGGCTTTAAGGCTAAGTCAGATGGAGTCCACACTAGAAGACACAACACATCAGTTGGATGTTGTCACTAGCCAAAAGTTAAATCTAGAAAAGGAACAAATGTCTTTAGCACAAAAGTTGACAAAATTAGAAGAAGATTTGCAAGGATCTCTATCTGACAGAAAACATTTGTGTCATCAAATAGAATGTCTTCAATCAGACCTTGAGCTTAGCAAGAATGCTACTGCAGACCTGACTGCATCAAACACTAAACAACAGGAAGTCATCTCTGAACTTAAAGCAAGCCTGACACTTGCCAATGCTGAAACTGCAGGCTTTGAAGAAGCTCTAGAGGCAGCAAACAAAACTATCTACAGTCTAGGATCTGACAATGCTCAGCAGCAGAGATATCTGGACCACTTACAGACAATGTTGGATAAGTTTCAACAAGAGATGAAAGAAACCGTGGAATCCCTTCAAATGAATAGTGCAGACAAAACTCTGCAAATCTCTGCATTAGAAACCCAGCTAAGTGTTAAGATGACTGTAATGAAAGAACTGGAAACCCAGCTTGAAGAGAAGCATAGTCTGCTTACTCAGCTGGAGAACAAAGTAGAAGAAGAGCACATAGCCAAACAAGAGTACCAAACCAAGATTATGTTGCTAGAAGCACACGTTGATGAGATGAGGTCACACAATGAAAATGTTACATTGCAAAGTCAACAAGTCAATGAAAATCTTTTTCAGCAAGTTCAGCAACTAGAACTGCAGCTAAAAAATACACAGGTGGAACTAGAAAGGAAACAGGAGAGTTTAATCTCCCTAGAGACAGCATACCAGCAAAACACAGAACATTCCAATGCTAATATGAAGAGGCTTGAGTCAGAACTTTTAAAATCCAAAACTTCACTTGACAAATACATCAATAAGGAATCAGAGAATGAAAGCAAAATGAAAGAATTACACCAGGAGCTTGAGAAAACATTGGAAGAAAAGAATTTACTAGTTGTCAAGTGTATAGACACTGAGTCTAGACTAGTCCAGCTGTTGGAACAAGTGGCTGACTTACATGACAAGCAGCAGACCTTAAACACAGAGAGAGATTGTCTTAAGTCTAGCTGTGACCAGCATCAGGTCAGTTTGGAAACACTCAAAACTCAGTTAAATTATGAAACTGAAAGGTTGTCTGAAATGGAAAAACTAAAATTGTCTTCTGAGGAAAGAATCCAGTTGCTTCTTGCTGAAAAGGATATAATATCACAGCAATGTTTCTCTCAAGAGGAAAGAATCCAGTCACTTCTTGCTGAAAAGGATATAATAGCACAGCAATGTTTGTCTCAAGAGGAAAGAATCCAGTCATTGTTGGCTGAAAAGGATATAATAGCACAGCAATGTTTGTCTCAAAAGGAAAGAATCCAGTCACTTCTTGCTGAAAAGGATATAATAGCACAGCAATGTTTGTCTCAAGAGGAAAGAATCCAGTCACTTCTTGCTGAAAAGGATATAATAGCACAGCAATGTTTGTCTCAAGAGGAAAGAATCCAGTCACTTCTTGCTGAAAAGGATATAATAGCACAGCAATGTTTGTCTCAAGAGGAAAGAATCCAGTCACTTCTTGCTGAAAAGGATATAATAGCACAGCAATGTTTGTCTCAAGAGGAAAGAATCCAGTCACTTCTTGCTGAAAAGGATATAATAGCACAGCAATGTTTGTCTCAAGAGGAAAGAATCCAGTCATTGCTGGCTGAAAAAGATAAAAAGTCCCATGAAGCAGCAATTGAAACTGGAGAATTAACTTCTAGATTAGATTTATTGAGCTCTCAGCTAGATTTGAAAGAGTGTGAAGTTGAACATTTAACTCAAGAGAATCAAGAGCTGACTGTATCACTAAATGCACTTCAGTCTCAAGTCAGTTCACTGTCTGAGGAGAAGAATCAGGTTGAAGATGAGAAGAGAGTGATCACAGAGTCCATGCAGAATGCAGCCTTGGTGTTAAGATACCAACTTGAAAGTGTCAGTGAAGACAAAGAGAAACTTCAGTTAGAAAGTCAAACAGTCCTACAAACTCTCAGAGATAACAATACTTCCTTACAAACTCAAGTTACAGCTTTAAACCAAACTGTGTCTGAACTCACTGTACAACTGGAAGAAACCAAAGAAGAATCAATGACCAAGTTACAGGAGCTGCAAGCAACTAAAGCTCAAGTTGAAGATACAAATAAATTGTTATTAGAGGAACTTAATCAACGTGAGAGTAAAATATATGAGTTAGAAGTGACATGTAGTGAACTGAATGACAAGTTAAGCATGTCTTCAGTGAAACTCAAACAAGTGACTTCTCATCTTCAAGATACAATTACTCAGCTTAGAACTTTTGTAACTGAACAGAGTGCTATCATTACAGTCTTACAGGAAGACTCAATGAAACAGCAAGACACAGAACATTCACTGCTGGCCATTGCAGCATCTTCTAACAAACTTCTACTAGAAGGTAGGAAAAGTCTTAATTCTTTAAGCCAAGAATTGGAAATGTTAAAACAACAGAGCTCAGTTCTTTACAGTAAAAACCAATCTTTAGAGCTCCAGTTAGCTGAAGCTAAGGAAATGGTCCAGATAGTTGCTGAAGAAAAGTCCAGAATTAAAAAGGAACTTGAAGATTCCATAAGTGAGTTATATGAAGCTTATGATAAGTCAGAAAAAAAGTTGGTGGAAAAAGAAGAACTGTTCAGAGCTTTACAAGCTGAACTTCATTCTAAACTGGAAATGTTGAAAGAAAGAGATGATCATTTAACTGAGGTCACTGATAAATTGACAAGTCTTAAAGAAGATTTTGATCGATTAAATTTAGATCGAGATAAAGAGTTGAGACTAGAAGAAAGTACCAAGGCATCAATACAGAAAGATTTAGTTGAACTTGAAGAGAAATATGCTCAGCTGGAGCTATCGTTAGCAACCAATGTCAAAGAGTTTGAGAAACAGCTGATGGAATCACAAGAACAAGCTAGCAGTAAACTTGAACAGTCAATTCTAGAAAATGAAATTAAAAAATCAGAAATTTCTAGCTTGCATCTTGAAATTGAAACAAAACTTCAAGAATCATTTAAGTTACATGCAGATTTGTCTTCCTGCCAGCAAGAATTGAAACAATCCCAGTTGTTGCTTGAAGGTGTCAAGTCAGACTGTAAACAAGTTGAAGACGAGAATCACGAAAAACTCAATAAACTGGCTGAAGAGAACAAAATGTCTCAAGAAACTGTCCAGCAGTTTGCTTTAGAAGTTTCCAAATTGAAGCAATCTCTGGAAGACAAAGCTGAGGAAATAGCCAAACTGCATTTACAAGATAATCTGTTGGCCTCATTGATTGAAGAGCTTAACGAGAAACTCTTTTCTGCAGAAACCAGCAATCTTCTCCTAGAGCGACAATTGTTTAAACAAAGGACTATTGACCAAAACACTCTTGCTGAATTGAAGAAGAAGATGAAACTGTGTGAAGAAGATCATGATGAATTACTATTAGAACAGAGGAAATTGAATGAAGAGCTAGTAGAAGTGAAGACACAACTAACAGACAAAGTGGATGAACTGAACAGTGTGTATAAGAAATATAATGATTTAAATACATCTTTCCTTGAACTTAGTACTGAGCTAAGAGATCTGAAAGACATTGTCCATCAACACAAAATGTCTGATGTGGACTCTGAGAAGCTGATCTCTGTGCTTGAGAATAAACACCAAGAGAAAGATTGTCTGGTTAGAGAGTTGTGTGCTCAGCTAAGGTCCTCCCACCAGCACGTTGAAGCTGTACAGAGCGAACTGGGCGACTCCATCTCAGAAATCACGCGTAAGGGAATCATCATTAGAGATCTGGAGTCACATATTGAAGTGCTAGTTAAAGCCAAAGAGGCAATGGAAAATGAAATGAGCCTTTCGAAGGAAAATAACAGAGAATTACAAATGATGGTGGACATATTGAAGGAAGAAAAACAAAAAAATGACCAGACATTGAGTCGCAACCTTGAGAAAGTCAACACGGCTTTGTTTGAAGAGAGGACCAAAAATGGAAAACTCCAGAAAGGCATGAGAGAGATCAAAACTACTATGCATAAGCTAATGAAGGAAAGACAACAAGTGGAAGAGAACTTGTCCAAAAAAGCTGAAAGTCTTCACATTGCCAGTGCCAAGAGAAAGTCAGAACTGGAGGAAGTGACTTCCAGCCTTGGGAAATGTAAGACAACTCAAGACAATGTTCATTCATTGTTGGCCACTTACTTGAGTGTGGAGAAAGAGGCTAAAGCAAGTCTGCTGGAGACTAAAGAAAAACTGGAAGAGAAACTGGTTGAGTTCAGCGACACTAAGCTCCATTTGTCTCAGTTACTAGAGGAGAATGTTGTTACCAAGTCCACCCTAGAGAGTACCAAAGAAGATATTCAAACAATTCAAAGCTCTTCCAAACAGTATCATGAGATGTTATCTGCTCTACAGCTCATGTTGAATGGCCAAGTGGAGGAAAACCAAAGTCTAAGAAAAGCTTTGGATGACTTGTTTATGTCTTTGAAACATTTGGAAAGTATGGTACAGACATCGAAAGAAGATTTCCAAAGTGAATCAGAAAAATGTTTAAAGTTATCCAATGAGTTGAAGGAAAGTCTTCAGACACAACACAGACTACAGGAGGAAGTAACCAGTGTTAGGTCACAGCTGACACAAGCTTTGACCCTTGTCTCTGAAAATGATGTCAAGCTGACACAACAGGCGGCTGTCAGTGAACAACTGAATATTGAACTGAGCACACTATCTTCTCATCATTCTAGCCACATACTTCAGTGTACTCTAGAAAAAGAAAATCTTGAAAACTCTTGTGCACTTGTTGGAGAAAACTTAGAAGCAGAAAAACAAAAAAATACTCATTTAGAAAAAGAAAAGCTTCAAACTATGGAAGAAAATAGTTTACTGAGAGAAAGAATAGAGTCTACCAGCTTGGAAATAGAAGAGTGGAAAAAAGAAAATAGTTTATTGAAAGAAAGAGTTGAGTCTGTTGGTATAGAAATAGAATATTTGAAAAAAGAGAATGGCCTTCTGAAAGAAAGAGTCGAGTCTTCTGGCTTAGAACTAGAAGAGCTGCGCACAGAAAATGTTACAGATAAAGACTTATTAACAGAAATTAGAAACCAGCTTAAAGAAGCCAGGTGTTCCTATGAAGAATCAATATCTAAAATAGCCAGGCTAGAAGAGGAACTTACAAAAACTGCTGGTACTCTGTCCAAATTATGTCAGCTAGAAATGATTTTGTTGGAAAGAGAGAAGGAAAAAGATGAATTAAAATTTTGCTTGGACCAATCTAATGTAGAACTTGATGAATTACGACAGCAGAGAAATATTGCAATGGCCTCATTGGAACTCTGTCAAGATAAAATAACAGCCTCAGAACACATTATCAAGTTGTTATTGAAGGAACAATGGAGCGCTTCAGCTGAGTCAAAACTGTTGAAAGATGAATTGTCAAGCATGTTGCTCATTAAAGCTGCTCTCGAACACCAGTTAGAGGAAGTAGAAGCCACACTTGTATTGTTAACCAAGTCTGTAGAGTCCAGTGAATTGGAAAATAAATTAGCTCTAGACAAGTTATTTGTGGAGTTTAGTGTGAGCCAGCAGTGTCTGAGTGAGATCAAACTGGAACAAGAAGCAACACAATGTGAAGTGAAGAAACTGCTGGCTGAAAGAGATGAAGTCCATCAACAACTAGAGAGATGTGAGAATGTCAAGCTACTGTTGTCTGCTGAACTAGACACTGCACAATCATTATACATACAGCAGGTGGAGACATACACTCAAACATGTCAAGAATTATCTCAAGCCAAAACACTTTTAGAAAAGGAAATAGAAAAATCTGGAAAAATTGAAGCAGAGTTGAAAGCTAAAGAACTAGAATACTTGAGCCTGATGGCATCTAAGCAGGAAACTAACGACAAACTACTAGCAGAACATCAAGATGGCACCAAAGACTTAATTAAACTTTGTGAGGTCAAAGATCAGGAACTATTGAACTTACGAGAGATGAATACTTCCTATGCTCATCAAATCAATGAGTGCCTATCAGTCATTCATGACCTACAGCAAGACCAGGACAATAGAAGAGACTCTGAAGAAATTCTCAAAGTCCAACTGCAAATGTTGGAAAATGAAGTGAACCAGTATAAACAGGAAACTGGACAAGTGGAACTTCTCAGCAATGAATTAAGCGCACTTAGAGAAAGTTATCATTCTCAGTGTTCTATGTTGTCCAAACTTTCAACAGATAAGTATCACATGGAGCTGTCTAAAAGTAGCGTCAATGAAGCACTAACAAGTTTAGTTAGAGAATGTTTAGACATGGTGGATGTTTTTGTGAACAGTTTTAGCCAAGAATCTCAAGAGTCATCTTGTGACATTCAGTCTCTTACAGTTTGTGGGAATGCCGGTGAGTTGGATGAGAGTCTCCCTACCATTGCTGAATCTCTGACTGATCTAGAAACTATGAAAACACAGTTGAAACACAAATTTGGTCAGTTCAAGAAAGGTCTCAACAATTTGCTATCTGATAAAGTTGCCTTAGAAAAAGATCAAAAGAAATTAATCAGTTTATTGGATGAAACTATTGCTGAAAGAGAAAAAACTGAGTTGAACTTACAGGAAACCAAATCTAGCTGTGACTATTTACGAGAAGAGATGTTGGAGATGAATCAAGAACTACAACGGCTTCAAAGTGTGCTTCATGAGAAAGAGATCAGTACTGAGTTGATGAGCCAAGTCAAAGAAACATTCAGGCATGATGTTGAGGAGCTGAAATCTAGTTTAAATGTCTTAACAGAGCAAATATTCCTGGAGAGGAAAGAGAAAGAATTGTTAGCTGACGTCCTAGAAGTGTGTGAAGAGAGGAACTTGAGTCTGGAGTCGGAGCTGAATAATTTCAAGATGAAGTCCATCAAACAAATACACCATTTCCAGAAGAGACACAATGAATATGAACGCCATTGCCAAGACTTGGAAACTGAATGTAATCTCCTGAAGCAAAGTTTAAATGATTTGAAATCTGATCTGAGCAATCTTTCTGCCCACAATGAAGATCTCCAAGAACATGTTGAAATCTTAGAGGAAGAAAAAAGAAATTTGCAACTTGATTTGGAGAGTTTAGAAAAACAGAAAGACAAGGATGTCAAAGCACTAAGTCTGGTCTTGTCTCAGGCTGAGTCTGAGCATCAGAATCTGGAAAAGGAATGTGTTCAACTTAAAGAGACACTGTCAGCTTCTATATCTGAAAGTTTAAAGCTGAGTGCTCAATTTGAACTGTTAAAACAACAGCTAGATTCACTCTGTGCTACGCATGAAGAACAGCTCAGTAATCTTGGTGAGGAACTAGCTTCAGCAAAAGAAGTTAACACAAGACTTCAAGAGACATTAGACAAAACTGTGCAAGAAAAATTAGAGGTCATGCAAGAACTAGGTCTGATTAGTTCTGAAAAAACACTTTGTCAGGATCAGTTATCAGAGCAAAATAATGTTGTGAAGTACTTACAAGAAATAGTTTCAGAAAAAGATGTTGAACTATCCAGTCTTCGTACTAAGCTAAATGAACTAGTTCTAGCTCTAGCACACAAAGAGACTTGCATTGCAGAACTTCAAGCTCAGGTAGTTTCCTTACACTCCAATACTGTAGTAGAGTCTCCCCCTGTTCCCCCTCACCTGATGGTTTCCTCTTCATCCTCTTCTGAATCTCTCAGTTCATCCCATTGTATTGCCTATTCTGGGAGTGGTTATAATGATCTTCAGTCCATACAGGTGTTCAATCCTCAGGTATCAGCTACTGATGTTCCAAATTTACAGAGTGAGTTAAGAACTGCTTGTGGTGATGTTGAAATAGAAAACAATCCTCTGGAAAGTGAACTGATCAATTTGAAGTCCACATTGGTGCAGAAGGAGTCTATTTTGGTCTCACTTGAAGAGCAACTACAGAAGGAACAGGGCACCAGGCTAGAACTAGAGAAAACAGTGACAAAGAAAGACAAAATAATTCAAGGCTTACATATTAAATTAAAGAAATGCTCCAGACCTGCAGTAAAGCAAACAAAGCCGTCAGAGCAGTCAGATTTGAAACCAGTAGAAGATGTCTTCTTAGCCATGTCTTGGTCCCAATCTTCCCAAGATCTATCCGGTATGAGTGAAGAACAACGAAACTTTCAGTTGCTCTTATCTCAATACCAGAAAATTTGTATTGAGAGAGACGCGCTCAAAGAAATGATTGGTGAGAAAGATGCTGAAATCATACGACTACAGGCTCAATGTTATGATGCGGAACTATTGTTAAAAGATGTAGAAAAACGCTATCAAGATGAATCTAGTGTGCTCTTGACTAAACTCCAACAGGAAGGAACTATTGCTAATACATTGTTAGAGAAAGAGCACAAGTTGGAAGAGGAATTAAAACTGACAACGTCAGAGTTAATGTCGACATCACACTTGTTGGAGGAGACAAGAAAATGTAGCTCTTCAGAATCTGAGTTGTTGACAGACCTGCAGGTGAAACTAGAGAGTTGTCTTGAGGAGAATTATAAATATAAAGAACAGATAGAATCTCTAAAACGCATGGTTGAACAGCAAACATTAGAAGTATCCAAACTTCAAGAAGATACAAGTACTAAAGAAACTCTTTTAGAATCTAAAGAGAAAGAATTAAGCAAAATCCAAAAGGCTGGTCATGGTGAAATAGAAAGGTTGCAGTTTCAAATTAGAAACTTGGAATCCCAAACCAACAATCTTAAAGAATGCATTAAAGTTTATGAATTAGAATGTGAAGGAAGAAACAGCCATGTTGATTTTTTCTCAAGTCGATGCCAGGAACTGGAGACTTTGTTAGAATCAGAACAAAAGAAAGTTGTCCAACTTGAGCTAGTCCTAGGAGAGAAAGATGAAAAGATTAATGTGATGGAATCAGTGCTCAAAGAAATGTATGGTAAACAAGATGAAGCTAACACGTCTTTGGTCCAACTGACAAATGATCTTGAGGAGACTAAAAAAAGTTTGGCCTTGTTACAATCTGACAAAGAAACTCTGGGCAAAACTCTGAAAAAGAAAGAAGCCAAAATTGTAGCTCTAACTAAAAGGATCACATCATCAACTCCAAAGAAAGTTCAGTTGCTTCTACCAGAAGAGGTTCAAGAAAACTTGGAAGATTCTAAAACCCCAGTGCCTAGTCCTCCTCTTGATCACCTCACTTCTACATTGGAAGACGAAATGAAAAGTCAACAAGAGCTAGAGATGTTAAAATCTGAAATAACATCTTTCAGAAAACTAGTTAAAAGGAAAGATGCTCAGTTAATGTCTTTGAACAAAAAGCTTCAAGTGCTGCAGACAGATCAAGGGAGATTATCTTCAGGCACAAGTATGGAATCTGTGGGGGACATGTCTGGAAGAGTCTCTGTTTTATCTAGTCTAGACATTGAGGAGGTTGTAGAGCTGAATGAAAGACTGAAGCAAAGTCAAGCTGATAAAGAGACTTTAGAGTTTCAAATACGCCAGCTTGAGATTGACTTAGATAATGCTAAAGATGAAATGCTGAACCTGCGTCATGATCATGAGGATCTTCAAGATGAGCTCCACCTTGTTTTAAGAGACAAAAGATCTCTAGAGAATTGCATTTTCGATATTCGAGACATGGTCAATTCTGAAGCTGTGGAGCAATATGCTGGCGATGATTTGTTGTACACAACGGCAGAAGCTGTGAGACTATTAGTTGAAGAAAAATACAAAGCTGACAAAGATAATTTAGATCTTCAGGCTTGGGTCAGCAGGCTTGAACAAGATGGTGTGAAGGAAGACAAAGAATGGTTGGAATCAAAGTGTCATATTGAAAGTTTACAACAAGAACTGACAGCAGCCAATGGCAGTCTAATGGAAATGAAAGAGAAATTAGAGAAAAGTTTGGAGTCTAGCGCTGCATTAGAAAGTGAACTAGTCTCATTGAAACAAATGTTACAACTGAGCTCTACTGATTCGCAGACACAAATATCTGATTTGAAGAAAGAATTATTTCAACTATCAGAAGAGTTCACTAAAGTGAATACTGAAAAAGAGATGCTTTCCACAGAGCTAGAAAACTTCAAGACTGAACAACCTGCTTCTCAAATTTTGATTTCTGAACTGCAGCAAAAGTTGATAGAAACAGATGATAGGTTTCAAGGTCAATTGAAAGACTTACAAACACATCTTCAATATGAAGAAGAGCACAAGAGCAATTTAAAACAAGAAGTAATATCAGTCCAGGAGAGTCTACACAAGCAACTTGAAGCTAATGCTGAGTTACAGTCTAGAATTCAATACCTGGAGGACTTGCTTGTGTCAGTGGAAGCAAAGACTGGCTCTCACGTGGCTAGTCTGTTGTCTGAACATGAAACCAAAGTCAGTGAACTTAGAACTATGCTGAAGAACAAAGAAGCCAAACTTTTGTCCCTCACTACTCAACATGATGATCTGGCTATTCAGTATGAGAAACTTCAGAATCAACATTTAAAATCTGATCACGACAGTGGCTTGCTGAAGGAGCAACTTCATCTTAAGACACTTGTGATAGAACAGCTTGAGGTGGACATTCAAAAGCTGAAAGATAATGTGACTTACTTTGCTAATGAGAATGCAAGTCTTAAAGAACAGATGAGTGCTGGGCAGTTTGAATTGCAGACACTTAGAGAACAGCAGCACTCACATAACCTTCAGTTAGTGAATGAAAACAATAATCTTAAAGAGCAGTTAAAACTGACTACTCAGGTCAAAGCTGACTTAGAATTTCAGTTACAAATATCTTCCAGTCAAGTGAGTCAGCTTCAACAAATGATATCTGATCACCAGGAACAATTCAGTTCATTGTGTGCACTACTAGGTCTCACTGACTTAAGTCATTCAACATTGACTGGCCAAAGTCCTTCAACATTCTCTGACCTCACTCAGGAAATTAATATTCTTTTAACTAAAGCCTCAAATAGTAAATCTCTGGAAGATAAAGTTGCAGTGTTAGAGCTAGAAACTATTGACAAGTGTGAAACAATCAGAGTCCTAGAAGATAATGTGAAAAGTTTTCACTCATCATCGGCTGAAAGTATTCTCCAGCTAGAAACTGAAATCCAAGAACTGAGGCAGGAATTATCATTGAAAGAAAATGTATTACTCTCAAAGAGTCATTTAGAAGAACAGTTTCATTGCATCCAACAAGAGTTCAATGCTTTACAAGTTGACCATAAGCTAGTTCTGGAGGAAAAAAACAAACTTCAGACAGATAGTAAGCAACAAATTGAGTTTCTTGAGACTTTGTTGAGTGAAAGTCAAATAAAAGTTACAAGCTGTGAGTCTGAGATAAAAGAGTACCAAAGCAAAGTGCAGCAATTGGAAGGTCGAGTCCAACTACTCCAGACTGAACTAAGTAACACAAACCAAGACATGACAGCATTACTGGTCTTGGAACAGAAAAACTCATCCAATTTATCCCAACATGTTGCCCAACTAGAGTCGAAACTTCAAGAGAAAGATGATATTATCAGTCAATTGTCTAATGAGATAAATCATTTCAAGCACAGAGTGTCAGATCTCTCTGAAGAACTCCAACACAGTAGTGACAAATGTAGTAATTTAGAAAGTCATAATCTACATTTGCAGCTCCAAATAGATGAGTCCTCTTTTAGAAGTGAAGTCACTGGAAGCCAGGACAAAGAGGTACAAGTTGAAGATTCTCTAAGTCTAGAAAGTTTGTCAGATTCTGTTGAACAAAGACAAGACACATCACTTGATCAGTTTACAAAGGACACAAGTCTAGATCTAGATGAGCTTAAAAAACGAATCACATCACTACAAAAAATGTTAAAAAAGAAAGATGCCAAAGTTGTATCCTTGAGGAAACAGTTAGAGCAGTTAAAAAAGGGGGAGATAACTTCCAGGGATCTCCAGTCACCTCAGACTTCTGACACCTCACTTCATCCTGTAACCTCCATGACCAAAAACGACTCTGAGACTCAAACAGAAATATCCAGTTTTACCCTAGACCAAAGCTCTATCAACACGGAGACTCAAAAAGAAGTATCTAGCTGTGCCCCAGACCAAAGCTCTATTGACTGTGAGACTCAAACAGAAGTATCCAATTGTACCCTAGACCAAAGGTCTTTCAACTCTGAGACTCAAACAGAAGTATCTAGCTGTTACCCAGACCAAAGCTCTATTGACTCTGAGGTATACAGACTTCAGTCTTGGGTAAACTATCTCCAGCAAGAACTGTCTACATCTCAAACCTCTCTGCAACAGGCTCAAATGGAAATTGAAAGTTGGAAGGAAACATTTAACAAACTGCCTCACCAGATAGTCATACAGGAGGATGTCTCTACCAGCCTAGACCCTGAGGCGAAATACAAAGTGCTGGAAGATGAGTTTGAGACGAGTTCACTAAAAGTAAGCAACAAAGTGGCTTTCACCTCTTGCACTATTGTAGTACTAATACCTTAAGGTGGACCACACTTTGTTGGAATTGTTTTGGCTTGCGGACAAATTTTGTTATATTTAATTTTTGGTTTTGATTTTTTTTTTTTTAGTTATATATATGCTTTTTTTGAATTTGTTTAATTTTTTTTTAAAGTTGATATTTCAAAATTTAATTTGTAGTTGTTGACATTTGTAAGCCAAATGTTTCCATGGTTCACTTTCTCGTCAGACATATACAAAGAAGCAAAGCCATTGTTTCCTAACTAATCAAATATTCTGTAGCATACCAGTATCTATACAGTACATATTTAGTGGCATCCCTCCAACTAATAGTACTATTGCAATGCTACTCACTATGGTACATAATGAAGCATGCAGTCTAATCATCACATTAAATTATTTCTTATACCATGTAAAGTAGTTGCTACGTCTAAATCATCACATTATATTATTTCTTATACCATGTAAAGTAGTTGCTACAGGTTGGGGATGCTAAAGCCTTCCATTTATTAACATATATATATATATTTAGCTAGCTTGTACCTTAGCTTTGCCACACTAAAAATTTTTTTTTAATCTTTTGTTAATTTTTGCAAGAACAGCTTGAATTACAACCCCTCACACACACACACATACACAATCTTATTTCACTTGTGAATCTTAGAAGTTCCTAAGAATTAAACAAATGATTTTGTTCTTCCATGAAAGTTTGGAAAGAATATACTATTCCTCAATTAAGTCCTCCCACCTTAAACACAGTTTTCTTTGGCCGAAAAAAGATAATTGTCTACTATATGTGTCCCGAGTGTCTCCCCTATTATAACAGATCCCCTCCCCACCTTTTGGTCTGTAAATTCTAGTCACCCTTAAAGAAGAAACACTTTTGTTTTGCTTCTCTCGTGGAATTGTTCCTTATTTTAGTCTTTCTCATAAACTAGTTCTAGACTTAAAATAAAGCACATTATATGTGCAAGGTATAGAACACAAAATCATTTTGTCTCCCCCCCCCCCCCCCCCCCCCCCAAAAAAAAAAAACAAAAAAAAAAAACAATAAGAACAACAAAGTACATGCTTGTTACATATTATGTACATGCTGACAATTCTTTGACTTAGATCAGGATCTTTATCTATCCTTAAGAAAATACTTTTCTCTGCATTTTCCAATACAACAGACATTTCCTTTCACTCTTGTAATTTAGTCAAATACACATGTTCATATATCCATGTAGAAGTTTTGAGATAAGAAATATTCATTTGTCTTTTGGAGCATGCTTACTCTACAATTACATAAAAAGGACATGATATTTTTCTAATCCTCCCTAAGTGGGAAAGTTAGATCTGAGTGATTGAGTCATTCATGGTTTATACACATAAATAAGCTGGATGAAATATGGCCTGAACATTTGATAATTTAAATGTCCCTTCTATTTCCTCTTTAACCATCTGAGAGGCTTCTGCCTCTTTGTTTAATTGCCTACTATTCTGGGAATGGTTAGCTTATTCATTGTTCTGGACAATAAATGTTAGAAGATACCTCTTGTTAGGAGATTTGTTTATCCTATTCAAACATTTTGATGGAGAATAAACTTTTCAGTTGTGTGCTTTTATTGTAGTAGAATTGGGAATTCCCCTTGACCTCACAAAGTTGCACTAGTGAATAGGATAGCATTACAAACAAGTGGCTTTTACAGACATACCTGGAGTATTTTGGGTAACATTTTTCTGGTTTTACTCACTAAATATTGAAGACTTTCTACCTCACTTTGACCTTATTTTAGTTAGGAGATCATTCAAAAACCTTTTTCAAGATTTCAGATCTAAAGAATTTTTTTTTCTCTCTCTGACTCTCTTCTCAACATCCAATGCTTTAATAAAGGGTTTACTAGAATTCAATTAGAATATTATTATAGATTTAATATGGTGAATATAAGTATAACTTATCTGTGACTATGATGAATCATGATTGCATGGCTGCTAGGCCATTTGCTCAAGCATATTTTATATATATAATTTTTGTCTTTAGGTAACATTATTTCCACCCCTTGTTTTTGGAAGTTAACTTGTATTGAAATTGTTATATATCTATCTATACTGTTCATATTGCTTTAGCCTAATATAGATAATCTATTGGGAACATGTGAGCTAATAATGTGTTGAAACATACTAACATTAAAATAATGATTGGCAGTAGAGTAGAGATCTAAATAGCATCTAATGCAAGATTCATTCCCAATATAACTATAAAGTATTGCTACATAACTAAACAATTTTGCTACATAATTAACATATATTTCTCTTGATTGTGTCATTGTTTTTATGTCTTCTTATTTACTTTTCCTCTGTGTGTGTGTGGGTGTGTTGAACCAACTAATTGATTGAGTGTTTAGTATTGAAGGTAAACCTCTTAGATGCTGTAGTAACATTCATTTTTGAAAACATGTAATGAATGTTGATTGTATTAGCTAATGTATTCAATTAAAATTGTTTTATAGTCTCTTTTAGAAGTATACAATAAAATTAGAGAGAGAAAGTCAATGAATGTATGGTCATGTTCTAATGTGCAACTATTTCTCTGTTGCTTTCCCTTGCCCCTGTGTCTACATACGTCTATTTCTTTATATAATAACCAAGCTTTGGCTTTGATTGCAACTCATTTTGATTAACATTGAAATGTGTTCTTTGTTTTGCTGTTTAGGTTTCCTCCTTGACTCAAAGCCTTGCTGAAATGACCCAAAACTATGAGACGTCTTCTGATGAGCTGAGTAAAAAACTTGTAAGCCTACAGGATGATTATAAAGTCCAAGAGCTAAAAATGTCTGAAGTACAAATTGAACTCATCTCACTTCAGCAGAAACTGTTAGAATGCCAGGATTCTTTGCAGGCTGTGAGTTTGAGCAAATCAATTCTAGAAGAGACTCTGAGGACTCGAGAATCCGATTTCACAGAATCGCTTCAAAATGTTCAATGGCAGTTGGAAGAAGAAGTCCAGGCCAAGGTCAACATTCTTGCTCAGAATGAAAAGGAAAAGAAAGAATTGGAAGGGAAAACAAATCAGCTGAAATCTGATAATGAGCACCAGATAACAGAGTTAATGATTGAACTCACTAATGCCAGGCAGCAGGCCCAATTAGCCAATAATATAGTGCAGACAATGCAGAACTCTTCTTCTCAAAAAGAGCAAGAAACAATGAATGAATTATTCTCTAAGTCAGAAAAAATTTTAGTCCTTCAGCGACAGTTGGAGGTGTCCTTAAAGGAACAGGACAAGGTCAAAAGTGACTTAGAGGCTTCCTTAATTGAACAAGGCAAGGTCAAAAGGGAATTAGAGGTGTCCCTGATTGAACAAAGCAAGGTAAAAAGTGAATTAGACTCTTCATTAATTGAACAAGGCAAGGTAAAAAGGGAATTAGAGGCTTCATTAATTGAACAAAGCAAGGTAAAAAGTGAACTAGAGGCTTCATTAATTGAACAAAGCAAGGTAAAAAGTGAATTGGAGGCTTCATTAATTGAACGAGACAAAGTCAAAAGTGAATTGGAGGAATCCTTAATGGAACTTGACAAAATAAAAAGTGACATTGTCTTGTCAGAACAACTGTACTCTCAGACTAAAACAGAGTTAGAGCAGCACTTTGACCAAGTGAGAGATTTCCTCCATGCCACTCTTGGACTCGAAGAGTGTACATTGAATGACTGTTGGAATGCACTCACCAGTACATTGACCACAATGATCACAGAAAAACAATACCTCACTGAGCAAATGCTAGACTTGAATCACAAACTAAGTTCACTGGAAGAAGAAAAGAAGGATGGATTGCAACGCTTGTCAGAATTGCAAGCAAGAGAAGATGAACAGCGTGAGAATGAAAGACTTTGTTCCGATCTGAAAAAACTAACAGAGGAGTTTGACATACTTCAAGAAACCTTTTCTCAATTAGAGAAACAGAAACAAGAAGTTGAAGAAAGGTATAGCTCTCTACAAAAGGAACATGTCAAACTAAATGATTTGTATAACACTCTACAAAATGAACATGTCAAACTAAATGATTTGTATAGCGCTCTACAAAATGAACATGTCAAACTAAATGATATGTATAGCACTTTACAAAATGAACATGTCAAGCTTAATGATTTGTATAGCACTCTACAAAATGAACATGTCAAACTTAAAGATTCATATAGCACTCTACAAAATGAACAAGTCAAACTTAATGATTTGTATAGCACTCTACAAAATGAACATTCCAAGTTTAATGAAGACCATCAAAGATTGCAAGATCAACTGGTTGCTATACAAAAATTAGAGTCATCTCCAAACTTGTCAGAAACTATCTCACAGAAAGACTCTGAGCTGCTATCAAAGGAATCACACCCATTGACTCAAAGGGAAGAAATTCAAAGCTTAACCCAAGAGGTGAGACCAATAATAGTATGCTATTTTTAGCTCATTCACATGACTCTTATCTTAATGTCTAGTAGCCAACCATCAATATAAGTTATTTAATTTGACATGTTTGGTAGATAAGTTTTTATTAATTTTTTACTCCCCATCCCCACTCAAATCCTTGTTAAGCGAATGTATAAATCTACTACACTTTATAATATTCTACTGATAGAACTTTAGATCTAGACCTAGAAGATGATGTGCTAAATGTTTCTGAACAGTAATTTATTAAACTCTTGAATAATATAATGCCTACATATGGAAATAACCGAAGACTTATAGTCCAGTCAAGATAAATATTTCCTAGTTCTCTAGCCAAATTTAAATTAATTATTTAATTAAGTATTCTGTTCTTTTGTATATTTAATAAAGATAATACATAAGATTTTTTTCCCCCATGCCATCAGATGCTGACCAAGATTGTTACAGAAAAAGATTCAAAAATTACATTTCTTTTGGAGAATATGCAAGAAATGGAAGGACGCTTAATTCAGTTAGAAGAACAGAATCAGTCCCTGGTAGAAAGACATAGTTCAGAGTTAGATCAAGTCAAACAAGAGTTAATCAGCAAAGAGAAAGCCATTCAGGACAAAGAAATGATTGCCAAAAAAGCCTTGGCCACAGCCAAAAAATTAAAGTTTCAGTTCACTCAAGCCAACAAACAACTGGAAGAGGCTAAAGTGACCATAGATAAGTTGAGTAGAGAGAAAGAGGAACAACTTACACTAGATAAATCTAGGGATGCAGTAGATAGTCAAGTGAAAGAGACTCACACTAGCAATGATGAGCAAATGATACCTGAAACATTACCAGAGTTAGTCAGTCAGCCCAACGAGAGTGTACCTACAGAGGTGAAGAGTCTTCAGGAGGAAGTGTCAACATACAGAGAGTACTGTGTTCAGTTACAACAACAAGTGCAGTCACTTACTGACAATGTGTTTGACAGTGATGCCAAGGTAAAGAAATATCAGAGAGACTTGGAACAGTTGGAGGGCGTGAAGGAAGGTTTAAAAATGACTGTTTCAGAAGTGGAAGCATCCTATTTACAACTTCAACAAGAACTAGAGAATGCACAAGCTGATCACATTGCTACCAAAGAAGCAATGGAGCAGCGATGTGTCATTCTTGAAGAACAGGCTGGTCAATGGAAGTCTTTTATAAAGAATTTAGAGCAAGAGCTTCAAGCGAAAGACAACAGAATTCAACAAATGAATGAAGAATTGCATCAGCTTCATAATGTCCATGTGGAGAACACACAATTCAAACTAAGTTTAGAAGGAAAAGAAGAAGAGTTATCTAGTTTGTTGTCAGAACTGGAGTCCAAGAAAGAAGTTTTATCTAAAGAGTTGAACACATCTGACCAATTGAGAACACTGCTTAGCGAAGAACAGGACAGGTTGACTTTGTCTGAAAGAGCATTAGAAGATAAAAACGAGGAACTTAGTCAGCTTCGAGAAAGTATTACGCAGCAAACAACAGACTTTGAATTAAAAGAACAAAGTCTTTTGTCTCAAATCAGTTTTCTGGATCACCAGATAGAAGACCATAAACATCAATTAGTAGAAATGACCGCCTTGCTAGACAAAACTCAGTTAGCCAGAGACCAGGCTGTAAGGCATGCTGATAATTTACAACAAAGAATTGAACATCAACAGACAGAGATCTCTGAATTGAACCAAATGGTAGATTTCTTCAGAGTCCAAGAATTAAAGGCCAGAGAAGAAAAAGATGAAGAGCTTAAATCTCTGCAGGCTGCACTAGCTGAGTTTCATCATCAAGTTGAGGATCAGAGAGTTCAGATAGACTTGTTAGTATCTGATGACCAAGTGAATGATCACAACAGCATTCACTCCCAAACTATCATTGATAATTTCAATCAAGACATTCATTCTTTGAAGACACGACAAGAAGCTCTAGAAAGTAATTATGACCTTGTTTTAAAGGAAAAGTTAACTCTTGAAGAGGAACACGTTCGTTTGAAGTCAGAACTGAGTGGTCAGTTGGATATTGCTAAGAAGATGCAAGGAATAGTTTCAGACAAACTCTCCCAAGTTGAACACATTCAGTCAGCTTATGAAAAACTGGAGTCAGATTTTAATTGCTTGTCCAGTGAGAGAGATCATCTGGTGGTCAGTATAGACAGTATGAGAGGAGAAATAGAAGGATTAGAACAGATGATTGCTGAGAGTCGGTTGTCAGAGTCAACAGCACAGGAGAAAGTGCTAAAACTTCAGTTAGAGAGAGACCAGTTGAAGTTGGAATTGGACAAGCTGAAAGGTAAACAAGCTCTAGAAAAGGAAACAGTGCAACATTTGGTGAGTGAGGGCACACAAAGAGATGACCTGCAGAGGTCACCTAGTACTGGTAAAGAATCTCCAGCTATTGCTTCCAAACTAAGAGAATGTGAAGCAGCTTATGAGAAGACAAAAAGTCAGCTCCAAGTGGCGGAAGTGAAATGTGAAAAAATGTTAGTCAAGTTGAAAGCTTTCAAAGACAAAAATGACAAGTTACAGATTCAGGTACAAAGTTTAAGTGTATAGTCATGTTTGTAAGTGTTACTTGTCATGTTGTCTTATTTCTTTTCATAACTTGTCATATTGTTTTGTGTTTCTTCTACTAACTTGTCAATTTGTCTTGTGTTTCTTCTCATAACGTCATATTGTCTTGTGTTTCTTCTACTAACTTGGGAAGCGTGGTCAAAAGGCTAAGTGCGCTTGAACTTGGCTACCTAGAAGGGGGCTCAAGATTCGACACTCGACTCGGGCAGAGTTGTGTTTACTGAGCGCCTAAAGGCAGCACGGAAAACCAACTCCTAGATACCCCCCCCCCCCCCTTGGTCCACAAATGAGATTGGACCAAAGCGCTCTGAGCATGCTATAAGCATGAAAGTAGCGCTATATAAAAGCTATAATAATAACTTGTCATTTTGTCTTGTGTTTCTTCTCATAACTTTTCATATTGTCTTGTTTCTTCTCATAACTTGCCATAATGTCTTGTTTCTTCTCATAACTTGCCATATTGTCTTGTTTCTTCTACTAACTTTTCATGTTGTCTTCTAGGTGGATGAACTACAACAACAACTAGCTGGAAACTCTCCACAAAGAGATTCCAGTCTCAGAGAAGAACGTCGCCGACTGGAGGAACAAGTTATCTCCCTTAACAACAAACTGCGACAAATTGAAACTTACAATGGGCAACTTATTTTTGAAAATACTTCCATTAAAACTCAGCTAAAAAAAGAACAGGAATCTGAACATTCTTACAAAAGTGACCTTGAACTGTCTAGGGCCCAACGTGAAGCATTAGAGAGACAGATTGTTGAATTAAAGAAAGAGTTGTCAGACTCAGCCCTTAACTTCAATACACAGATCATGGACTTGACATCAAAACATGATAAGGAGATAGTAGAGTTGAAGAAAGAGGAAGAACTGGGAAAGGCTGTGTTTTCACAAGAGATGAGTATATTGTCTGAAGCGCTTGATAATGCCAGAAGAGAAGCACAGCTTGCCATGACAGCAGAAGTTGCTAAAGTGAAAGAGACTTTGAATGTGGAAATATCAAGTCTACAAAATGCACTGGAAGCCAGCAGGTCTGACTGTGCACATGCTGTAGAAGAAAGAAACACTGAACTAAAAAATGTGATCACTTTGAAATCTGAGCTGTCTAATTTAAAGGAAGAAATATCCAAACTGAACTCCCAGCTAGAGATTGCTGAAGTGAAATCTCTCGAATCTGAGACTCAGGTGTTGAAGATGAAAGAAGAGTTGCTGGAAGAAAAAAGAGTTCGTCAGGTCAGTGTTGAAGGTCAGGCAGCAGTGGAGCATACTGAGTTTACATCTCTAAAGAGTCAGTTGGAAACCCTTCAGTTACAATATACTACTTTATCTCATGACAATGACAGCTACCAGGCTCTGGTCACCTCTCTGACTAGTAGCAATGCTGCATTAAAACAAGAACGTGAACAACTCAGGTTTAAGTCAAAAGATAGTAAATCTGTGCAGGAGACAGACAGACTTATACAGTTGTTGACTGAGATGGAACAGGAGAGGGATGAGTTACGGGAAGAATTTGAAGGAGTCAGAGAAGAGCTAGTTGAGCTTAGAAGAGAGAAAGTTTCTCTGACACAACAATTGAGTGAATTGACCACTACTGTTCAACAGTTGACAGACAAAATTGTCAATCTGGAATCTCTTCACTCAGCCCAAACTCCTTTGAACATTGAAGACAATGTGAAAGTGGAGCGTGTGTTACCTCTGGGTCAAGGGGTCAACACCAAAGAGACAGAGGGGATAGAAAGTAAACTTTCTGACCTAAAAGAAGAACTGGCAGCGGTATTAAAAGAAAATCATCAACTGAAAGCTACTATCAGTGGACTGAATTGGAAGCTGGAGGAAGCCTGTAATTTAGAACAAGAAGTTGAAGACCTTCAGACAGAGCTCTCTTCAGCAAACATGGAAAAGAAAATTCTTAGTCACGACCTTGAGGAGGTCAGAGGTGAGATGTCTGCCCTGCAGACAGACAAACATCTATTGATGAAGGAAGTAGAGAGACTCAGTGAAATTGTTGATGGTCAGGACCGCAAAGGTTCTGGTGATGGTCGACCGACTAAAGTTCAGAGGTCAGCAAGTGAGGAAGTACTGCAGTTTCTGGCTGCTAAAGATGCTGAGATTAGCCAAATCCAGTCTTTGCTAGACAATCAATCTATACAAGTTTTGACTGGATTAAAAGAAATTGAACAAAGGGAAGGTATTATTGCAGAGAAAGAGGAGCAGATTTCAACGTTGCAAAAAGAAGTTTTATTCCTTCAGATGAATTTGAAAGAGATGGAACTCAAAAACAGCTCATTGACAGCTGAGCTAAAGACCGCTGACAGGGAACTTACGAAAAGACTTGAGCATTTTAATCTCAAACTAGACACTGTCAAGTCTCTTGAAGCTGACTTTGATTCTTTAAATGTGGACTTTAATACAGTTCTAGAAGAGAAGAGAGACATGGCTAAGGAGATTGAAGATCTTCATAACAAGATTGGGCAACTTATGACTCAGCAGCAAGAAGTAACATTCAACAAAGAGCAACAGGAGCATGTACTCAGGGAAAAAGAAGCTCTGCAGAGAAGAGTTGTGGAACTTGAAACTACTGAAGGCAGTTTCCTGCTAGAGAATGCCAGGCTGAAACAAGAAGTGGACAGAGTAAGTCCTTTGATTCTAGACTGTTGCTTGTGATGGTGTTAGAATAGAACGGAAAATGTCAAGATTTCCCAATGAAACCTTATTTTGTCTATACAGACAAGTAACCCCCCTTAGTATTGTTGAATTAGTCCTCCCTTACACACAAAACTTGTAGTATTACTCAGTCACTCCACCTGATCCAATTACTTCCCCAGCCTGAAACCTCATGTACCAAACACTATTTCCCATAACCACTCCCCATTTGTGTAGGTATTTTGCATCCAACGCTTCCTGCTCAACTTAAGAAACGTGGTCGAGAGGCCAAGTGCGCTTGAACTTGGCTTGTCTTGGCTACCTAGAAGGGGGCTCAAGGTTCGACACCCGACCCGGGCAGAGTTGTGTTTACTGAGCGCCTAAAGGCAGCACAGAAAACCAACTCCTAGATACCCCCTCAGCCCACTGGTCCACAAATGAGATTGGACCAAAAGCGCACTGAGCATGCTATAAGCATGAAAGCATGAAAGTAGCGCTATATAAAAGCTATAATAATAATTAGAACTAATAATTAGTATAAAGAATTTTTTCATGAAAGATGTCTTTCCAAAACACATATGATTCTTAAAGACAACCTGCACCCATTAGGCTACTTATTACATCTGAACAAAGTGGTTGTCTTCTTTCCATTAGGACTAAAAAAAAACTCCTTTATCCCACTTCTGGTCAGTGTTACAAGGTTATCAAGAAGTACAAAGAAGTCTTTAATTCCTAAAGCGCTTGTCAGTGTAATTGTGTTTCGTGTGTGAATGTTGTTCTTATTTGCATGTATAGTTATTGTTACAGTAGTTACGCTGAGGTAGGGTTAGGGTTGTAGTCAAACTGAATTTCCATTTGAACAATAAAATTTATCTGCTACTACTGCCTTTGGGAAATATCTCCCTTAAGAACTAACTACCTTCCATGTTACTTTAACATGCAGCTCAAACGGCACTAAAACTTTTCCTACACATGCACATCAGCAGGGGAAGTAATTAAACTAAAACTGTGTAGTATTATTTTATTATATTTTCTTGCCTAGATTATATTTCCCAACTTTTTCTTGGACACTTTGAGCTGTTATTTGAATTGAAATAAATATTTGTCAAAATAAATATTTGACAATGCACTCTGTTGAATATGTCCTTGTATAGCCAGGTTACTACATAATACATAATACCACCATGCAATGCAACACCTACACCTGATACCAATCGGGCATGACATGGCCTAAATTGTGCCGATGTGCCTAAACTCAAACTCGAACCTGATACCAAAGAGTAAGAGTAAAAGCCATATCTACATAAAATAAAGGCCTGCAATACTTGATTCCACAGCACACTACACTAACTCAAAACACATATACACTCTAATAAAAAGTCACCTTTTGTTGTTTTTTTCTCTCCCCCACCCCCCAGCTTTATATCCCATTGTCTTTTGAATTCTCCATTTGATTGTGTAAATAAAAAAGAGTTGACTTAATGGATATTTTGTGTTCAGCTGAGGGCAGTGCTACAGCAAGCTGAGTTTGTTAAAGAGTCATTGAGCAGTCATCAAGACAGTGGAGTTGGTGGATCACTCAACAAAGTTCAGGCTCAGTTCTCCGAGGTGGTGGAGGAAAGGAATAGAATAATGATCCAACTGAATGATGCAGAACATAGACTCAAACAAAGAGAAGCAAGATGTCAGCAGTTGGCAATGCAGGTAGTATTATAATGCACTTGTAATACCCATGGACTCTTCACTAAATGACTACATCTTTTTCTATGCTTGATCTAAAAACATTTGAGATTGAGTTTGAAACGAAGCTTATAATTATAATAACTGTCGGAATGGGGGGATTCTTTTACACTTTTTTTTCTCCAGCTTCCCATTCTTGGATAAGTTGAAAGTTTACACTATTATTCCTTGTCAATGATAACACATAAATCAATTTGAAAAAATAACCAATTAGTTTATCAATTCGTGATAATGAATAATTTTGTTTTATAAAGACAAAGGGGAGATAAATCTTGCAATATTGAGAGCAATGGCAGTGTTTGAACAGAGCTATCTCTTCTCTCAATGTAAGCTTTGTTTTTAAAAAGTATCTTTATATTTCGCTTGTTTTATATTTGTATTTGGTGAGTTGTGCTCAAAGTCGTCAGTTCTCGAGAGTATCATTTGGAAACAACTGATTGGTAATACAGCTTTTTCTCATTTTTTTTTTAAATATTTTTTTTCAATTGTTCCCCCCCCCCCCCCCCAATCCAAAAAAAATAAAGAAAACCTATTTCCATCCGAAAGTTTATCTAATCATTACTACAGAATGGATTGAAGAGAACAAAAATAATAATTTGCTGTTTCGTTGTTTTTTGGGGGGGGGTTTTGCTATAAAATATAAATTTGTCGTACAGGTAAGCCAACTGGCTGAAGACAGAGGTTATCTAAATAGCCAACTGGCCAACATTTCCAAGTCTCTGAGAGAAAAAGAACAAGAATGGATAGCCATTAGACAGCAGTATGGAGAATTATATCAAGCCTACATAGCTGTTCAGTCAAAGGTTAGATCCTGAATCTAGTACTTTGGAATGTATGCAATAACCACAAAATTAAATTTAGCTAGTAATTTATTAGTAAGTAACATTGCAGGACTTAACATACCAAACAAGACAAGTTTTCTAAATTGTCAATAGAATTCCCAAAATTACTGGCTGTGATGATATATTTTAGTGCCAGATGACATGCATTTCTCATGTTCTAATTTTTTATACGTCTCTCTATTACACAGTATCAGAATTCTCAAACAATCTTGTGATGCCAAGGATACTACTTCAAAGTGTAAACTCAAAACTGAAATCTTCTTTAAATAAATACAAATCTTTTATTCTGGAACTTGGAATCACTTTAACAATATAATAAAGAACAATTCAATTTAATTTCTTTTACTATAGTCGCATCTCTCTCTCAAAACTGAATATGCAAATCTTTAAATAATACCCCTTGCCCCCTTCTAGCATCATCCAAACTATTTTTAAAGATAATGAAAACAAAACGCCACTGTTTTAAATATATTTGTCAATTACTTGTCGACAACATACAACCATGAACTTGCGCTGCACACATACATCTAAAACCAAGTGCAATCACTGCTTTATGTTTCGTGAAACTCTATTACAACTTATATTACAACTGTTTTTGACATTTGTTATAGAAATTAAAATTATTGGATCTCTTTCTCCTAATTATTTACTATACAAGCTTATGTGATTTATTTTGAGATCTTTTTGTACTGCATGAATTTGATCATCATCATCAAACTCCATGAGATTGAGTGCTTTACGAGGCCTAAATCCTTGCTCCCAGTAGCTATGGACAAAAACCCTATGGCTATGCAAACTGCATAAGAATTTGATAACTTTTAATTTTGGACTTAGTCCAAATATGTTTATGTCTTGACCTAGTCTATTAGGTAGATATGGAGATGTGACTCAGTGGTTCTCAACCTAGGATATCTTAAAGACAGGTCATAAATTGTTTTCAGGAGGCTGACCAGCAAGTTTAATCATAAAAGACATTCTGTGAGATACTATAGAAACATTTATCAATGTATTACTATAGACAATGTTTATTTATTGCAGACTGCTGAATTAGAAAGAAGGATAGCTTTAGATTCTGTACAGAAGGAGTTGGAAGAAGAAGAAACAGCAGCAGAAGCTGATCAGGTTAAAGGTCAAACAGACCAAGCCTTAAAAAGGTAAACAATTTGATCCGTTGTGTAACAGACCCAATAACTGCTGAGGAGGTCACCATGGCCATTGCAGTGTTAAAGAATAACAAAGCACCAGGGCTAGACATGATATCAGCAGAAATGCTAAAATATGAGGGACAGTGCATTGTTAACAGAATGACTGATCTCTTAAATCTCTGTTGGCGAACTTCAAAAGTCCCAGAGGACTGGCAAAAGGGAGTGATTGTAAAGCTTCCAAAAAAGGGCAACTTGGCAGACTGCAACAACTGGAGGGGCATTACTCTCCTCTCTGTTTTCAGCACTGTTTTGTTGAGACGGCTTCAACAGTCTGTAGATGAAAGGCTCAGAGAAGAACAAGCAGGTTTCCGAAGAGGCAGATCATGTACAGAGCAGATTTTCGTTCTACGAAATATCATAGAACAAAGTCTTAAGTACCAACAATGGCTAATGATCAGTTTCGTGGACTTCAAAAAAGTGTGATAGTGTCCACCGAGAATCACTATGGAAAATAGTTAGAGAATACGGTATCCCAGAAAAATTCGTCCAGATCCTACGACACCTTTACAGTCAATCTAGTTGCTGCATTAAAACAGAAGAGGGAACAACAGAGTTTTTTACAATCGAGACAGGTGTGAGACAGGGGTGCATCTTATCTCCTTTCCTTTTCCTCCTAGCCATCGACTACATAATGAGGAGAGCAATAAACCAGACTGCCTTTGGTATTCCATGGCATGAACAGCTCCGATTGACGGTGGACTTTGCTGATGATGTTGCACTACTCGGGGTTACAAATAAATGCATTCAAGAAATGATGGAGAGCCTAGACAGAGAGGCACCCAAAATTGGCCTTCGCATAAACTTGGATAAGACTAAAATTATGCGAGTGGGATATAAGGCAAAGGGTGTCCCCGTCAGACTTGGCGAGTCAAAGCTTGAAGAGCTTGACAAGTTCACGTACCTTGGCAGCATCATAACAAATGATGAAGATGCTTACCATGATGTAGAGTGCCAAATAGGAATGGCAGGGAGCATTTTCCAAAGGCTGCAGCCTTTTTGGACTAGCCAAGCCATTGGACTCAAGACAAAAATACACCTTCTCAACACAACTGCTACATATGCATGTGAGACGTGGAAGTCATCTGTCAAAATTGAGAAAAGACTAAATGTGGCTCAACAGATGGCTGAGACGGATTTTGGGAGACAGATCGGGTCTCAAACAAGGAAATCCTATGCCGAACTGGGAGTCAAACACTTGGTGAGGTTGTGACTGAGCGTCGCATGAGGTTTGCGGGACATGTTCTATGTCAAAATGAATTACGCACACCAAGAGTTGCGATAACATGGAAGCCAAAACAAGGAAAGCGCAAACAGGGACGTCCTCGTATTACTTGGCAACACACCTTCATGGAGGACCTCAGAACAGTGGCCACCAGGTGGGAGGAGGCTTCAGACATTGCCAGTGACAGATCTTTATGGAGACAGCTTGCCGCCTAAGTCTAAGTCTAAGTAACTGTCTTGCATTGAACCTCTTTATTTGATTAGATTAGAGATGGCCTCAATTGTATGACTTCAGTTGTTTTGTGCTGGTGGTAACTATTTCTAGACATCATATATTACATGCTATTATCCTATCTTATATGATACAGAAGTTACTTCAAAAAAGAAGATGATTATGTCCTACTCGTCATGCATGTTAACCAATGACTTAAATTCTATCCTCTAATAGCACTAGGGATGCCAACACTAATTAACAGTCAAACATTAAAGAATGAAGTATTTGTTGTATATTTGTGGCCAAATACAAAGCTGGTTGATATACATACAAGAAAGTTCTTTTTCTATCCTTGCATAACTGTCTTCATGAATAAAAAAAAGCATTAGTACAAGTTAGCATTGTGTCTTTAATAGCATAGTTAATTGAATTATTTCCCACAAGTCACTGCCTATTTTACTAAACTTAATGTATTTTCAGGATTGAAGAGCTCAAGTCTATGTATTCTAACTTAGAAGAGTCTCACTCTGCACTAAGTACCAGTCTGGTCAGAGAAAGAACATTGAGGGAACAACTTGAAAGGGAGCTTGGGGAAGCTCAAGAACAAATCAAACTTTTAGCAGCTGGAGAAAACAGAGAGGTGAATACTGGTCATTTACTCTAGACAATAGTTCATTATTGAGAAACCAATACCAATGAAAACTCCACTAGGTGGAACTGTTTCTTATTCATAAATATGAAAGTAAAAAAAAAACAACTTTTTTTTTTACATAATTGCTTTGGCAACAAAATAGCTCAGTGATTTTAGCAAGTAAAATGTATTATATTTTATGTTAATAAAACACAGCTATTAAATGGTTTTCCATATTTTCCTCCCTTCCAAATCTTGTAATAAAATGAAGTTTCATTTTTTTTGACAAAGCAGCGGACAATTTTTAAAAATCAATACTTGTCAACCTTTATTTTCCCCAACTAACGTCAGGCACCCAGTGAGCTGGATGGACTCTGGAGCCTCTTGAAAATTCCAAATCCCAGTCTTCACTGAGATTCTAACCTGAGACTCCTCATTTCAGAAGACAACCACCACACCCACCAATTTCCAAAAATACTATTTAAAAAATCGTAGGACCAGACACTTATCCATTCCTTTCTTTAGAAGTGACACTTTAATGTAATGTAAGTCATGGCACATAATAATAAAAGGCATATTAGATTCCAAAGCTTCATGAAAAATGGCTGTAGTTCATATATGCATACCCAAACATTACACACATTCATTCTGACTTGATGATCAGGTTGACCTGTTCGTTTATTTTTAGGTTTATCTTTTATTTCTTGGTTTATATTTTATTTCTAGGTTTATCTTTTATATCAGACAGACAACATGCTACACCACTTTTAAGCAGAACATTAAAACCTATCTTTTACAAACGTTTTTTAGATTAAATGTCATTTTAGCTGTCGTGTTTGTGTTTGTAATGTTATCACAGTGCCTTGAGCCTACATTTTGTTTGGTGGCAGTGCTTTATAAATAAAATTATTATTATCTACGTTTATCTTTTATTTCTAGGTTTATCTTCAGTTAGAGGAAGACAATGAGATGAGAATCAGGGAAACTTCCACTATGTTAAGTAAGTTATTGTAGTCACCTGTATCTTAAATTTGTCATTGTAGTCACCTGTACCCTAAACTAGTCATTGTAGTCACCTGTGTCTTAATTAGTCATTGTAGTCACCTGTATCTTAAATTAGTCATTATAGTCAGCTGTATCTTAAATTAGTCATTGTTGTCAACTGTATCTTTAATTAGACATTGTTGTCAACTGTATGTTTAGTGATTGTATTCACCTCTTATTTCAGCTCGCCATGGCATGGGCTACTGTAGTCGTGTTCACAGTTGGCTTAAAGTGAAAAAGTAAGTTCCTCTTTCTAGACATATCTGTTCAATGTATTGATATTGTCTTATTTTCTTTTAGTATCGTTTAGACACAAAGATAACATGACAGGTACCTTAATGTTTTAGTGTATTTTCTGAGTGATATGTCAGTATTGTCAGCTGCAGCTGTCTGCTAGTGAGAGTTATGTTTGGCAGATGTGTTTGTCTGGCTTATGTGATGGTACAGTAATCTGATAGTGTGGTTTTGTCTGAGTGTACTGTAATATGCTTGCATGATGTACACTACATCTGTCCATCTAACAGGGACTACTTCTCATTTTCCAGTCGACAGCTGACTAGAGTGATGCGCCTCCGGCCAGGATTGAGAACCATTATCTGGATTTACTTTGCTTTCCTCCACCTCTTGTTGATTGGCTGTTTCAGTGGATTTTTGTGATCTTGGAGATAATTAACCAATCAAGAATTGTACAGTGACCTGTAGACTTTATGTATATATATATATATATATATATATATATATATTTATTTCATGCCATGTCTATTTCATGTTATTTAAAATGTATGTTCCAATATTGAATGACTATCATCTAATGCACCATTTCTGTTGGTGCACAATGTTTAGGGCAGTGATTGATAAAAAATGTTTTGTGTTCATGTCAAAAGTTGTGCTTTCAGCCCTGGATTTATTTCTTACATGTTAAACTGTTTTCATTCAGCATTGAGACTCTTCATTTTTAGCATATGTGAACTTGATGGTTTTGGTACTTTTATGTTAGTGACTCTACAATCTGTTGTGTTTTTTTTTGTTGGTCATAGTTTTGACAGTTTTAAAGTAGCTGTAACTGCATAATTAGCAAATGTTAGGTTTCACTTTTAGTTGATTAAATGAAATTCACATATATACTGTTAGATTACCATTCTATGAATGTAGTGACCCTGTTACATGCAACATATTTACCTACAGAAAAAAATGTAACTTTTATATATATGCTTCATAATCCATTCTGTCCATTAAAATGAACTTTTAAAAGTCAAGATACTTTTTGTTTTCTAGACACTAAGGCATTTTAGTGCTTTGTTGTTTTTTTTTGTTTTTTCCATAGATCTTACATTGATCATTCTATTTATAGATATAATATTGACCATTGTTTTTTTTTTACAGATAATAACATTGATCTATTTATTTATTCACAATTGTGTGAAATTGATGTTTTATATTTATTTTGTAACTGCCAGTTTTGGTCAGGGTGAAGGTCAGGCTGTAGTTGTGTATATCTTCTATCAGTTAGCAAGACTTCTATAACATTCCATGCACTGAGATGACCCTGAGAACCCCTAGGGCATTGAGAAAGATTTCTTTCATTATCCTGAAATGAAGCAGAGACTCTTCAATCTGAAGGTTCACACTCTCACAGACAGCAATCGCTGGGGTGGGGTGGGGTAATTTATATATGACGACCCATTTTGTGGAAGTAGTTTCACTCCACCTAAAAGAGACATACTGAAGACATCTCCCATGCATTCCATGCACCAGACTTGTGGTTGTGACTGAGTTTAGAACCAGTTCTTTCAATGATTCAAGTTCTACATGTATAAAGATTTGTTCTTAGATCTAATGTACTTTGCTTTTCTTTGTTTTGTTTTTTTGTCAAGTGGTGATTGTTGATTTAATAAAGAGAAATTTTAATGAGTGATATGGATGGTCTTCTTTAAAGTTACATTTCTTTATGTAAAAACAAACAAAATGTCTTAGTTCAATTCAATATCATTCTTTGCACCATATTATACACTGCACTAGTTCAGTTACCAAATGACTATAGATTATCTAAATGAGATGAATACGTGGGCTAGCCCACAATTTCCTCCTTCCCATGCTGATACTGTTTTGTTTAAGAAGTATGGCAAGCTCTGCCAAGGTGTAGCACTGTGTGCTGCACTTAGTGGAAAAAATCCACTTAATGAATAAAATCCAATATGCCAGTTTGGGAAGAAAAAAAACTCTCTTCATTAGATGAACAGCTTGGCACTTTGAAGATGGAGATAATATTTTCAATGGGTGCCCAACAGACCCAGACCACTAAATATAAAAGTAGGAACAGCACTAAGACACAAACATGAAAAGAATAACAGGTAGAGCAACTAGTATTGATGACTATATACCACTTGGCCTCCTTAAAGAAGGAAAGGTTGAAATAGTCATCGATTTCATAAACACTTCAACAAAATTTGGTTAATGGAAACCCCCTATAGATTAAACCACACCACCAATGTTAGGATGTGAGAAATAAAGTGTTATCTTGTTGTCTGTACCAAGTAAGATTTTTAGCAGAATAAAAAGGAGCATGTGACAAAGACCTTATGGCAGATCATGTGCAACACTCGGAATAATTGTGGAACATCTTTTGAAATTGAAAAGGCCTTGACAACAAAGAAATTAACTGAGCAGTGATGAGACTTTGGGATCCCAATCATCAAAAAGTTTTATGATAGTTTCACCTGTCAAGTTGTTCAAAGTGGCATCAGTAATTGCAACATGACGGACCTGCGTTTGAGTTTTGAAGAGAGGAAGCAGATAATTAAGTGGTACTGGAAGTTTGAGAATGTTGCTGCGGTTCGAAGACAGTGGAGACGTGAGTATGGTACAGAATCACCTTCAAGGCTAACAATTACACGTCTACGAGACAAATTCGAAATGTATGTAAGAGTGTGTGATGTGCATAAAGGTCGATCAGGGCGACCTCGTACAGCTACAAGTGATGAGTCCACAACTGCGGTCTTGGAACTGTTTCAACGTTCACCTCAAAAATCGTCACGGCACGTGAGAGTGGATGTAAGTGCTAGTAGTGTGCTATGCATTCTGAGGAATGAGATTCAGGCGGTGTGCGCTGAAATCTCAGTGGACACTTTGGTACGATGTACGGAATCAGTTTTGACTCGTACTCAGCAAAGTATTGATGCTGAAGGCCACCACTTTGGACATTTCTCAAATCAATCACATTTATTTTTCTAATTGGACATTAAGCTTACCATGTCCAGAAATTTAGCATTGTAGAACGGGAAATAAATTGTCTATGACAGTTCAAAGTGTGTATACATTTTTTGACGCACCCTGTATATATATATTGTTATAACCCTATTCGCGACGCAAAAGGGTTAACTGTGTGTGATTGGCTGACATAGGTGACACAGGCCAGTGATACAGTTTAGCGTGCTATATTGAAAGGCAAGGGACAGTACTGGCATGAACTTTGCACGTGAATAGCGCCCGTGTTATTGTCATCTGATCATAAGCCTGCGCAGACCAGAGACACAGTGTGTAGGAAAGCGGCAGTTCAAGACCGGAGAGCGTTGAGACCGGGACTGTGAGTCGACCATGAAGTCGGTCCTGGTGCAGTCCTCCAGTGAAACGTACGAGTCCAGGAAGAGATAGAGACAGTAGAGTTTTGTACGGTGATGTACAATGTAACATTTTAGTTGTTGATGTGTTTGTTGCCAATTGTCTAGTATTGGCCGTTATCTACTTGACCATTATTAAAGCTCCAGATTATTTGGAGCCTTGTTGTCAAGTTGTTAATGTGTTGTGTTTAGCAGTGTTTACAGAAGGCCTGAGTAGGAGAGAGAAACGTAACAATTTATATTGTTGCGTTTCTCTCACCTAATCAGGCGTTCTGTAAACACTGCTAAACACAACACAGCACATCTAACACATCAAGAACTTGACAAGAGCTCTGGTTAATGTGGTACTTTAATAATGAGTGAATAAGTAGATAACAGCCAATACTAGATTATCAACACAACTAAAATGTTACATTGTACATCACCGTACAAAACTCTACTGTCTCTATCTCTTCCTGGACTAGTACATAACACTTGAGGTCTCAACCAGGGCCGACTAACAGTCCCGGTCTCGAACTGCCGCTTTCTTACACACTCTCTGGTCTGCGCAGGCCTATGATCAGATGACCATAACACTCGTCATATTTGCGTGCAAAGTTCATACCAGTACTGTCCTTTTTCTATCGACAGCCCTTGATCTGTGTGATTGGCCTGAGTCGTGTGTGTCAGTAGGCCACAGAAACATTAACCCTTTTGCGCCGCCAATAGGGTTATAACAATATATATAAGCACTGGCAGAAGAAGAGAAAAAAAAATTAAGGCACTGACTCAAGCTCCAGCTGGAGTAACCTGCCCAATGTGCAGCCAAACATTCTGGGCTGACATAGATCTCACCAGCCACATGAGGACGCTCAAAACAGAAGTGCAAAGCCCTCAGCCTTCTAGAAGACGAAAGTGGTCGTCATCGCACCATGATGGACGAACTATAAAGTTCCCTTTTCAGACCTTGTGGTCTATAGGGCAGATGATGTTAAGTTCATCTGTTTCTTTGGCCTACAGTTTACGAGGGTGTCAGGGTGTCGTAGCCAGCACAATGACCAACCACCTTTACTTTTCCCCAACTAATGTTAAACTATACATTAACATATTAAAGTAATTTTTTTGAGGTAAACCAGTTAGAAGATTCTCACAATACTTGGAGAATGTGACCCTGACCCTGATACACAGTTGTTAGTTTAAAGTAAAGGTCAAGGATTTTCACCATCTTCTTGTGGAACAAAACTTTCTATTTTTAAGTTACCTACTCAATAAGCATCTGATCAATGTCATGATTTGAACTTTCTGGCCTCAGGTTTGGATTAAACAAGTATTTTAATTGTTAAGTTAGCATTAAACAAATTGGTCCTGGTTTAATAAGATTTTTAAAAAATAAAAACTAGAAAAAAGAAACACTGAATAACAAAATTTTATTGAATTACCTCAATTGCTAACTAGGTCAAGGTCTAGTATCAATGGTAAAAAAAACTTAAGTGACATCACATTGTCACAACAAAGGTCACTAATAAATACTTGTATGAATTACTGGTAAGCATAACCATCTTCAACAAATGCTATTTATATACATAATTACAGACTATAAATATATTTACAGAATATACAGCAGACATAATGCCAAGAAATTCAATGTAACACTTGGATCTACACAAAGAAAAAGTGAACAAATAAAGTCTCACAAATTAATTTACTATTATTATAATTATATAATTGCATGGGTAATTGAACTGTATAGTACGTAAATATTTGATCAACAAAAATTAACTAACATCTTAAAATTAAATTTTTACAAAAATGAGGTCAAAACATGTTAACTTCTGAACACTAGTATTCCACTTAATCACTCATAGCTTCTTCATGTGTTTGAAAGTTTTCACAAAAAAAAAGTACTGTATGCTATAATCAAACAGATAAATTACCTTTAGTGATAAGAGTCACTTTAACATTCATTAAAAATCTAACAATCTTCTGGTTAACTTGTAGATCTATATTGTAAAAATTTATATTTCTTTAGCCATAAATAGAAACTATAGAATGATCCCACTTGGTAGAATTTACTACTCCAAATGATCACAAAGAGAGATAGTCTATTGATTCGGTCAAAAAAATAAATAGACTGATTTAACTGATCATAAATCAGATACACGATGTTCTAATCTTGCCATTCCAAGCTCTTGTTCTGAAATTTAAAAAAATAATAATAAAACCATATGGAACATAAATTAATCACTATATAAGACTAAGCTGCTTTTTTTTTTTTTTATAACTACTTTAGCTTTGACTGATATCTGTTTGTGTATTATGTATTAGTACTACTTTACTTTTTAGTCTTCTGTCTTGGAATGTCTCTACAATTAGTTATGTTACTAATGGTGTTACTGTAGTCAAATTTGATGTACATTTGTGATAAACCTCATGCCTCTATTCTTCATCTGTTCTAGTTTCTTTTCCTTGAGATTCTAATATTGGTCTAATCAATTAAAAATTAATTAATTTGTACTATTTTATTTAATTAACTTTAGTGCTTTGATTACTTAGTTATTTCATAAATTTATAATAACACATAGGTACTTAAGTTTGTGGTCTCAGTAAATGGTTATAATTTCTATTGTCACTTTTTATAATTGACATCTAGGTGGAGAGACATGCTCTGTTGTCTCACAATTTGTATATACAAGTATAGTTGAGAATAATTATCATTTCATTAAAATTTCCTTTCCCATATCATGATAGCTCAGAAAAATGTTGGGTATCAGATACCAGGAAAAGCAGAAAAATGAGTTTGTACTTTTACAAGTCAACACTCTGACTGGCAAAAAGAAGGAACTCTTCAATACTGTGAAGAGACAAAAGCTGAGCTAGTTTGTTCATATTGTAAAACATGACTCACTCTCTTAAGTCATTCTTTCAAGGTACAATGGAGGAAGCATGAAGAAAGGTTCCTCCAAAGAAAACCTGGCTGGACAATGTAAAAGATTGAACCGGCCTCTCTTTTGATATCCTGCTAAGAACACCGCATCCATACAACAAAAGCCAAAGGACATTTGAAAGATAAGAGAGAGAGAGAATTTGCCTGCAAATTTATATGACTAAGTAACAATCTATGACTCTGCTTACAAATGGATAGGTGTAGGACATCTTTCTAAATCAAAGTCTGTAATTGATATGAACAGAGGCCTTCCAATGAGTAAATTATTAAAGGGCCCTTGGGCACCTTGCAGTCTCTTGGCAGATATAACCTGATTCTGATATATTGGCAAGTGATATAACCTGATTCTGATATATTGGAAGGTGATATTTAATTACCTGATTTTTTTTAAGAACATGTAATCTGACTAAAACAACCAGAAATCAACCTTTTCTTCGCTACAAATGTCATGAAAAGTCCAAGGCCCATCACAAGGGGGAGAGACAAACAGAACTCTAGTGCAATACCCTAATATAGGGTGGGGTCCCTATATACTTTTTTTATGCATCAAGTAAACATATTTGAAGGTTTTAGGCATGAGGGGGAATGCAGGTGAGGCCCACATGTACCCAGTTGTCTGGGGCTATAATATTTTAGGGTGGCGGGCCTGCAAGTCTCTTAAACAATTTTTTAATTTTGAAAAAGGTGGAGATACTAGCAAGAGTCACAAAAGTTTGGTCCACTATTGATGTGTCTCTTTAAAACAGTAACACACTGTCCACTCAAAGTCATGAAGTCCAAGTTTCTCAGTACTCAAAACAAAAAATACAGCATGGGTTTTACTGAGTCATAGCTAATAATGCCCAGCTTTCAGCCAACAAAAACAATGAATTTGATTATGAATAGTTAACAGATATACCCCGGTACATTGGAGCCTAAAAGCATTAATCCATTATGTCCTAAAGTTGGGTTCATAATACTCTATTAGTTGGTCTATGACAGATGTACTGTACCTGTTAACTTGCCATGATGATCATCATTTTCAACTAAAGTCAGTTGGTTGCTATCACTGTCAGAAGAATCAAAAGCCATAGTGCCTGCAGTGTCTGATTTACAGGTAACTATTGCCAAAGTATTTGGCAATCCTGTCACTATGCTAATACCAGCAGCTCCTGAAGAAACCAGTTCAGAGATGGTCGCAGTATGCACAGATCTAAGTACAGAGAGACTTGCACCAGTAATGGTATTTAAGTCAGGTTGTGAGTGAACTATACTGGACAGGTCTGTTGGGTCAGTGTCTATGAGACCTGAAATGTTTTGACTAGAATCCAACGAGTCTAATATAGTGTGAGTACCATCTCCATCTACCAAGTCAGTGCTGACATCACTCACAGGGTTTTCTTGAATTGAATCAGCAGCACCATTTGCAGTGGAGTTATTACATGTGTCAATCTGAAATATAAAAGATATACAAGTCAATATATTTAAAGCGTTGCAAGTAAAATACACAGGGATCATAGACTTATGCTATTAGCCTTGCGACTTTATAGATAACTATTAGTCTTGTGTTAAGTTTACTTAGCCAGGTTTCATCGCAGCGTGTTAAGCCCTGGTCTTGGCTTATCTTTTATATTTTTATTATATTTTTATCGTTGTCAAAAGATGTTTTTGTCAAAATAAATGGAAAAGCAGTAAGAGTGTTGTTTTGTTTTTTCCTAACATCATTTTAATAACAAGTAATAACAGACATTGCTACAATGGCTTGGGTATTTTTGAATACTTTGACAAATAGAGGAAAACAAAAAGAAAAATTAAGAAAAAGACTCCATTAAGAAGCTAGAATATTTTTTATTCATAAGCCTAGACTCAAAAAGGCCAGAATAAATAGTGGTAAGATAGAAATGTATAGATTTTGTTTTTTAAGAATGAATATGTTGAATTGCATTATATTTCTACACGGAGATGATCATTCTTTAGTCTAACCAGATGGGACTGTAGGAACATAAAAGTAAATTATAATCAGCAAATCATTTTGCATGAGTACTTGACAATAACAAAGAAGTTATAGAATCATACAGATCTTTAATTCCCCCCCCCCCCCCCCAATTTGTTTTCACACCTTCATCTTTATCCCATCCTCTAATATACCTTTATATTTCATTTCCAGTTGTTATCTTTAAGTCATACAAATCCATTTTAAACATTTAATACAAGAGACCTAGATTACTGCCACATGAGTTGATCATCTCTAATTAAATACTTAAGATCTTCTCTAATAGATTACAGACGTTACTTCAAAATAGAAGATAATTAGGTCCTGCATGTATCAATATATTTATGCATATTAATCTGTGACTTAAACTCTGATAAGTTGGTTTTACTGATTCAGGCAATCCATTCCATGCTCTAACGGAACAATGGAAGGAGCACTTGTATGAAATTATCCTAGCATATAGAATAAGAAATGTGCCTTTAGCTTTGTGTCTTTCTTAGTATTTAATCAGCTGTTTTTTTCCTATTTTTAAAATATCGTTCCGCATTTTATGTATAATTGCTAATTTACTTTTTAGTCTTCTGCCCTAAAGGGTCTCTCAATATAGTGATTTTAGTAATCCTGTTACTTAAATCAAATGCAAATATTCATTTGTTATTTTTGCATGTTCTAGTTTTTTATGCTGTCTTGAGCTGAAAGGTCCCAAACAGGATGAATATATTAGTACTGGCCTAACCAAGCTTAAATAGTATTTTAGCTAAGATCTAGTTTGATTTGTAAAAATTTCTTTTAATAAACCCTAGTGCTTTGATTTTTTTTTTTTCATAAATATGGGGATTCTATGATAATTTTTCATTTATTATAACACTTAGATATTTAAAGTTTTTAGTTTGTAACTGGTATACTTTGAATAAAATGTTTTTATTTGTTTGTTTTTTTGTTATTCTTAATAATTGATTCTTATTTTTGTAATTTTTTTGTAGTAGTAAAAGAAACCTATAAAAAAATACTTGGGACCTAGTTTATTATTTACTGTTGATTACCTGCAACAAACTTCCAGCAGGAAATAGACCAGGATGTAATCTAGTCAAAAGCTGAGCAGTTTCTGGTGTTAAGGTTGTGCTGACCTGGGTGGTACCATCACTCAGATGAGTTTCAATTCGAGAAATAATGTGATGACCATCTAAATTTATTACAAATGAGCATCTAAATTTTAATGAACAAAGCTAATGGACTCTATAATACACAACTAAAATGACCATTTAGATCTACAGTAAATTAACAAAACTAATCGACTCTAGAAATTTAACACAGGACTAAGAGACCATCTAAATATAAATGACACATACAAATATGTTATTTAAAAAAAAACATCAACCAATATGAAGCTAAATGACACATACAAATATGTAATTAAAAAAAAAAACAACCATCACCTTGTTCAGGGTTTTGTGTAAGAGTTACAGTGACAGTCTCAGGCATGGCTCCAGAAGACAAACTGCCATTGGCCCAAAGGGAACATAATTCATGTTTATTATCAGATGAATCTTGATCTTCAGCATTTGACTCACTGACCTGCATACTTTCAACACTTGCCTTGAAGAACAAAAAACAACAACAATAAAACATAAAATAAAAACTGTCTCCTTTTCCCTACACAGCTGAAGAGAGAGAACGAGCCAGAGAGAAAGACATCAGTGTGTCATTCAGATTTTATTGATGTTTTATTATTTTTTACATTTGTATTTTCTAGATTATTAATTAATGTGGTTCTGTTTAGAAAAAAATATGTTATTTCCGATAGAAATAAGAAATTGAAAATGAATTTACACAAACTATAAAATCCTATTCTGCACATTGCAATTGTAGCAGTAAAATGTGTAATAAAAGTTTTTAACTGTTCAACCAAATAGTCACATTATTTAAGTGTATTAAAGACAAGGACATGCCATCTCTAAATGTTCATGTTTGCTAGTAAATATTTTTTTTATTGTTAAACCTCTAATCGCCTAGTTGTTCTATCATTTTGTCTGAGTAACTAATTGAGAGTTAACATTTCAGGAAACTCAACCATTGCAATGAGATCTAAATTACTGTATACCCAGCTGAACTAACATTATTGCTATCAGAGAGCCCATATCATTGCCCTAACCAGAGTGCAGAAACTGTAGGCTATAAAGGTAGCAAGTGAGTTTCAGACTTGATAACAAGCGAAATTTGAAAATACTAAGACACACAAGTAAATGAAAATATTGCGATTAACAATGTTAGTCTTATCTATCTTGTGCACAAAGGGAGTTTTTTGAATCTAGGAAACAAACTTTTTATCAAACTTTAGTGAGAACCAGGGAGATACTTCAATTCTTTTCATGCAGAGCTAAAAACTATATAATGATAAGAATCTATTCTTATGCCTAAAGCAGTATAGATCTTTCTGTAGCATCCTATTGCTAGGATTCTCCCCTCTAGTTCCACAGTCAGTGTCCAAGATTTGCAAGCATATAAAAATGTGGCCATGACTAGGGAGCACATCAGTCTGATTTGTGTTGAGGGCTAAGCCTTTGTCTTTACATATTGTTTTGAGTTTTGCTATTGCTGCTGCAGGCTGTGCAATTCTGGCCACTAGTTAGGTTTGGCTCCTTCATTTAAATCTTAATTTAAAACTACCAAAATTTGTCAGCTTTTCACCACCAATACTGATTTCCCTTTTAAAGCCCATTTGGCTACTGGTCATAATTTGAGTTTTTTTTCAGCGTTTATTTCCATAAGGTAGTCTTGTCTACGCATATCACCAAGTCAACTAGTTCTTCTGTCCCTGCTGGACCATCTATGTCATCTGCTAAGTGGGTTAGGGTTAGTAGTTCTTCCCCCAAAGCTTACAATAACTTCTTAACCCTCAAGAGCATCTTCCATTATCCTAAGGATAATGGAAGATAATAGATAATGCAGTATCAACCCTAGTTCAACTCAGTAACTTTACAGAATCAACCTAGTTCAACTTAGTAACCATGCAGTATCATCCCTAGTTCAACTCAGTAACCATGCAGTATGATTTAAAGATTACATATATTCTGAAAAAAATAAATAAAACCAACCACACAAGTTGTAAGGGGCAGCAACCCACTCTCTATATCCTTCATAGCTTGATGAATGTGATTCTTCAAGTCATTGACTGTAGGAAACATAGTTAGATCATGACGTTCTGGGACAGAGCCAGGACACTGGAACAGTTCTTTTAAAACAAATCTCCTACAAAAAACAACACAAGACATTCTAAATGTTTCCTTTTGGGATATAAATAAGACACAATATTGGATATGAACTTTTTTTTTCCTTTCTTAATTCTTTGGACTATTAGTTGGCAATGTATTTTAATCAAACAAGATTAGATAATTTGGAGATAAGTTAATCTACTTGTAGACTCAGTGGGCTTTCTAAAGTGTTTTAATTTAGTAAGTTTTATATTTAACCTAACCTTGTGAAGCCTTAAAAATATAGTTTTTATTATTATACTTATTTTTTTTTTAAGTTTTGAACTTTTCTTCAGAAATGAAGATTATGAGATGAAGAAGGCAAAGTTTAAACATGGTACTATCATGACTGATGACAGTTCAAAGTTTATACACCACAACCATGGAGCCAAACATACCCTGCATAGGATTAACAGTTATCAGGCACTATAAAAGACTTGACAAAGTAGAAAACACCAAACTGTGGGAGATGAGTGGACAGAAAAATATAGAAGTGCAGATCTTAGAGAGGAAGTGGAGATGGATTGGTCACACCCTTAGAAAAGATACCAGCAGCAGAGCTAGGGAGGCCTTAGAGTGGAACCCCCAGGGAACAAGACGCAGAGAAGACCAAAAAGAACATGGTGATGCAGTGTACTTGAAGAAGCAGAGAAGACCAGGAAGAGCTGGGAAACCATAAAAAAAACTAGCAAGAGACCATGG
The DNA here is from genome assembly GCA_030265305.1 of Biomphalaria pfeifferi. Classification (NCBI taxonomy): domain Eukaryota; kingdom Metazoa; phylum Mollusca; class Gastropoda; family Planorbidae; genus Biomphalaria; species Biomphalaria pfeifferi. The sequence continues at coordinate 537,860 of JASAOG010000260.1, forward strand.
AGAGTAGCATGTTTTTGTCGAGGCCCTATGTTCCATGAGCAACTCAAAGGAGTGATGATGATGATAAAAGACTCAAAACAGAAAAACTCACCGCAACTGTTTTCTGATATAATAAAGCCGAGTCTCTCCTCCTGCCACCATTTGTCTAAGTTTCTCCAAGACCGATGGGTGTATTCGAGCACCAAGGTTTTGCTCATCGCCAACATTCAAAGTTTCCTCTAAAATTAGAGATGAACTGCTGTCCTGTTTACATTCATGGTAATCATGAGCTTTTAAAGTAGGCAACTGAACATAATACCTGCAATGCAGGACAGAAACTGTTCAGACACGTATCAAAATAAGTGTAGATGGTATATTAAAATACAGATGTGAAGCAAAATTTTGAGCTATACTGAACAAAAGGAAAACATAATGCAGTAAATATCTACACTTACATTTCTCAAACAGAAAATGGTTGAAAATATTTAACAACCTTTAACTAAACAAGTAATGTTCAAGACATACCTTTCTTCTCCCCACCTATCTAAACCTTGTTCCCGTAATTCATGAAATGCTTTGTCCATTGCCAGACGAATGCTCTTTTTGTCTAAATTTAGATTCACAGCGTGAGATGGAAATTTGCGAACTTTTTTTATGTAGATACTGAAATAAAAACCATCAATTTTTTGGTAATTAAAAATATGTTAACTGCTACTCACAACTATTCCTTTAGATCTAACAAACGCTCATCATTTTGGTCAGGTATAATAAGAGATATCATATGCATCACCAAACATTCCTTTAAGTAACATTCATATTAGTCATGTTCAATATAAGATGTCCCAACAGCATTGCCTTTAAAAAAAAAAAGCACTAAAAATTCCCATACAACTAATTCAAGATCACCTTGATAAGACAGGTTGAAGAGAACCTTGATAAAACAGGTTGTTTAGCTTTGTTGAAACCAAAGAGCAAATTTAGATTTGAATAAAATAAAATAATTTAGGTTAAGTATCATGAATGACTAAGCACTCTGCCAATGTGTGTAGTTTCATTTATGTATGTAAATTAGAAGAGTACTCAGAAACAGATAATCTTAACATCATCTGCTCTATAGATTGCAAGGTCTGAAAGGGGAACTTTACTTTTACTTACTTTACTCAAAAACTATTGTATTAGCTTATGTTATACACAGTGTTCAAACTAAGTTAACATTTTAGTGACTAAGTTAACATTTTAGTGACTAAGTTAACATTTTAGTGGCCAAGTTCCAATGCCTTCTTTCAAAGCTCAATTAGATTCAGTTAGTAACTTGCTGCTAAGGCTCAAATTATTTCAATCTTCACGATCCAAACACAAAAAGTTTTATTTGTCAATCATGTTTGTTTCCCTCAGCCAATTTACATTTGAGTAAGAAAAAAAAAGTGAGAAAAATAATTACCGAGCTGGACAAGTTTGCTTAAATTCACCAGATGAATTTTGTGATGATCCTCGTTTTCCTAGAGTTCCTCGTCTGCGAGGACCAAACTGACATTCCATTACAACAGCTCTACTGCCTGTAAATGGACATTCCATTATTTTGATTACATTATAATACATGACTGCTGTTCTTGTGTTTATCAAATGGACATTCATTTGCATGAATTAATTGAACTGCTACAACTAACCTGTGTTGACAAATGGAATCCCATCAAATGGAACATACTGAGATTTCCACATTAATCTTGTGGAGGTTTTAGCAGGACTAGGAGACTGGCGTGTGCCCCAGAAGCTACTGGTTTGTTGTTTGTGCTGAGTCAACACCATGTCCAGCTCTGTCTCAGTCTCAACATAGCCACGGTAAGAATCACCAATTTTCTATCACAAGTTATTGAAAAAAAACAAAAAACAACATTAATCGTATAAAGAATTCAAGTCGAAATATAGGTCATATTTAATTCAGGTTGCATATATTCCTAACTCATTCCAGTCTAAATGAAGACACATATCATTCCAGCATGAGTATAGATGAGTGTTCTTCTCTGTTAGGAATGTGATAAGCAAGTAGCAAAATAAAGCAGGCAGTTTGGAAAGCTCTAGCTTGTTTCAGAAGTATAAACAAGCAAAATATTTGTATAAAATCTGTTCTTCATGTTTTGTTACTTTCAAAAATCGTAAAGTAAAGTATCAATTTGATCCTAGAAAGAGTGTGGAAGAAATAATGTGTACAAATTGTACCAGACAGACAGACAAGAGTGAGTTGATTTAAGCTTTGTAAAAATAATCTGTTATTAAAGGATTTTAAGTCATGATATATACTGAATATTATGTAAATAAAAGTTATCACTAGTAGTATAGTATAATCTAATTATTAATTTTTTAAAAGTATTTAACATGACAGACATTTTAGAATCCCCTCCCCCTTACCTCACATTTTTTCAGTCTCATGGCCCAGGCTGGACAATTTACAGGCAGCACTTCTTGTGGGGGGGGCATCAAAATAGCTGCCATGCCCTCCACAGTAGCAGAATGGAGATCTGAGGAATCAGCTGTCTCAAATCCTGAAAAACCTGAAAGAAGAGGGCATAGAACAAAACTAAAGAATGATCAAGATCTTTGTTCCTAATGCAAAAGCAATTTATGTTCTTACAATTCTCATCAATTTATTTCCAGTAGATTATTCCATTGTAGAATTTCAGCTCTCACCCTTTCTTTATGAACATTCACAATGAAATAGACAGATCTCTTTCTATTGCCTATTTACCGTTGCTCAAATAACTTGTTAATATTATTAATAAATTATTAAAGACATTTCACATTGTAAACTCTGTGCCCTAACCCTAACCCTCATGACCAGGATGGCTGCCTGGTCGTGCGGTTTGCGCACTGGACTGTCGTTCAGATTTATCAATGGTCCCGGGTTCAAACCCTGCCCGCTCCCATCCCCCGTCGCCCTGCGGGAGGTTTGGACTAGGAAGTAAACTATCTTCAACTCTGAAGGAACATCCGAAACATGTAAAACAACATTTTACAAACATCATGAAAGTTTCATAGCAAACTAAACCAAAGAAATAGGTTGAAAACTGTCTAATAAATGAAATATATATATTTCAACTCAACTCATTTAAAAGAAAACAACACTGTACATTCATATACCTCTACTCCTTGTCCTCTCTAAGCTGATGGAAGTGCAATAAATTAATCTACACCCCTTGGGCACGTTTTCAAGAATAAATAAATGTAGGAGTTTACCAGCAAAGTCAGAAAGTAATGCATTCTATAGAATGTGTGGCATTTGCATTCAAAGTAGGAAATGACTTTACCATTCCCTTCTTTGCCTCCGCATTAGACAGAATGCCCTCTAGAGGCTTTCTACAGAATGACTAGATCTACCATTTCTTACTTTGCATTTGCCTTCACATTAGACAGAATGCCCTCTAGAGGCTTTCTATAGAATGGCGATCTACTTCAGGCAAAATAGAAGATGTCTTATGTACAAATCTATTTATAAATATAGATAATGAAAAATATGATAGATGATTGAGATATTCTAACAGATGTTCTATGTGGCTTGAGATGGCCTAACGGATAATCTATGTGGTTTGAGATGGCCTAACGGATGTTCTATGTGGTTTGAGATGGCCTAACAGATGTTCTATGTGGTTTGAGATGGCCTAACAGATGTTCTATGTCGTTTGAGATGTCCTAACAGATGTTCTATGTGGTTTGAGATGGCCAAACAGATGTCCTATGTGGTTTGAGATGGCCAAACAGATGTTCTATGTGGTTTGAGATGGCCTAACAGATGTTCTATGTAGTTTAAGATGGCCTAATAGATGTTCTATGTGGTTTGAGATAGTCTAATGGATGTTCTATGTGGTCTGAGATGGCATAACAGATGTTCTATGTGGTTTGAGATGGCCAAACAGATGTTCTATGTGGTTTGAGATGGCCTAACAGATGTTCTATGTAGTTTAAGATGGCCTAATAGATATTCTATGTGGTTTGAGATGGTCTAATGGATGTTCTATGTGGTCTGAGATGGCCTAACAGATGTTCTATGTGGTTTGAGATGGTCGATCTACTTCAGGCAAAATAGAAGATTTCTTATGTACAAATCTATTTATAAATATAGATAAATAAAAAAAATGATAGATGTTGTTTGAGATATTCTAACAGATGTTCTATGTGGTTTGAGATGGCCTAACAGATGTTCTATGTGGTTTGAGATGGCCTAACAGATCTTCTATATGGTTTGAGAACGTCTAGCAGCTAAGTGTTCTATGTGGTTTGAGAAGGTCTAACTGCTATGTGTTCTATGTGGTTTGAGAAGGTCTAACAGCTAAGTGTTCTATGTGGTTTGAGAAGGTCTAACAACTAAGTGTTCTATGTGGTTTGAGAAGGTCTCACAGCTAAGTGTTCTATGTGGTTTGAGAAGGTCTAACTGTTAAGTGTTCTATGTGGTTTGAGAAAGTCTCACAGCTAAGTGTTCTATGTGGTTTGAGAAGGTCTAACTGCTATGTTTTCTATGTGGTTAGAGAAGGTCTAATAGCTACGTGATCTATGTGGTTTGAAAAGGTCTAACAGCCAAGTGATCTATGTGGTTTGAGTAGGTCTAACAGCTAAGTGATCTATGTTATTTGAAAAGGTCTAACAGCTAAGTGTTTTACATGGTTTGAGAAGGTCTCACAGCTAAGTGATCTATATAGTTTGAGAAGGTCTAATAGTTCTAGTTCGCTTATGCTTTAATATAGCATAGACAAAATAACTACTATCGATTTGTGGGAGAGAACTAGACAAAAGCCCATAGCCCAAGACATCACAAAACGAAAATGGAGCTGGATAGGGTACTGGAATGACATGGAAGCAGATGAAGAAAGCTGCTCAGAACCAAGTTCGGTGGAGAGGTGTTGTTTCGGCCCTATGCTCCCCTGGGAGTACACAGAATTAAGTAAGTAAGTATGCTTTACATGTAAAACAGAATAAGACAATATGATTGATTAATTTATATCATATGTAATGAGCAAAGGCCTTAAGAAAAAAAAAATTGTTTACCTAATTGCTTGCCATTAGCTAATAGACTTGGATTAGAGATAGCAATCAATCCAATATACTTAGTGCCTAGACTAGTGTTTGTAGGTACAATGTGAACCAGGCCTTCACCACCTTCAGTGGCAAGTCCCAAGTTTAAAAATTCTTGTGCTGTGACCACCTGCATGCCCTCTGGTGCTGTGAAACCACTAGAGACTGGTGTAGACAGCAAGGACTGCAGTGTAGAGTGGTTGTTTTGGATAACATCTACATAGAAGATGATCAAATACATTTATAAGTTAGTAAGAGTTAATGTTCATTCAAGATATAAATATCAATGAGACAAGTATAACAGTTAAGAAAGTTGTCTTTTGAATGGCTAAATATTCTGATTTACCTTTCCATACAAATTTAAGAAGATTTAAATTTATTTCATATTTCAATGTAAACAATATAATACTAATGTGTAAACCCTTTAACTGTATTATGTATGACATATATTATATATTGTATAGATCTAAGCCTACCTCCTCCATTGACAACAGATAACATTTGGTTCACATCATCATCATCATCTTCAACCTTCACCATATCTTCTAAGTCTTCATCGTCTAAGCTCTTCATTCCAGACATGCTGACCTCTGACCCCTCCATCAATGGTAAACTCATTAAAATACAGTTATCTGATGTCATATGAGTTTCTTCACAGCCACTTTCTCCATCTCTGGTCATTATTAGCTTCAGTCTACAATAAAACAAGTAAAAGGATTAGCTACAGTCTAATAATATTGAAATAATTAATTTCCACATCTACTAAAAACAATTTTAACAATAAAACAAGAAAAACATAAATACTTTTTAAAAAAAACTTACACTAAGTGTAATTGTATCAATTAGTTTCGAAGTGTAATTGTATCAATTACTTTTGATTGGTCAGGTAATTAAATTTGTAATAGATCTAGACCAACAATAAATATGTGCGATTAATATTTGTCCCTATTGTTTTTCATTAGCACTATTTCATGCGTTTAGCTTTCTCAATAGGCTATGATCCATCCTATCACTTATCTGAGCCAGTTGGAAAAATGGGAGGGGGGGGGGGGGTCAGAAAAATTGTATACAAACTTTTTAACAGAGTGAGTTGATAAAAGCTTTGTAAAAAAATACAATCATTAGCTAGTCTAGATTAAAGTTTAAAAAAAAAAAAAGTTCACTCATTTACAATGCAAAGTTGAAATTTTTCAAATGTGTTTTAACAATTTACTAAATCTTTTAAACAAGCAATTTTTATTATTTTTGTTTTATGATCTTTTTTTTTTTTTTTTTTTGTAAAGTTTTGTCCATTTAGACAATACATTGACTTAAAGCTTATGTTAGATCTTAAGTCACAAATGTTACACCACAGACATGGCTAAAAAAAAATGAAGAAAAAAAAAAATTTCTAAAAACTAGATTCGTCTAGAGTCTGATATGCGAGTTCAATTATTTTCAATAAACTCATCAATTTTGTCTACATACATTGCTTTTGAGTCTTTTAGTCTGATTTGAGTCTGTTTTTTCATTGTTATTAAGCGAGTTAGTGTGTATACAATGTTCTATTTTATCATCACTGGCTTCTGATTAATGTATGTAGGATGTACACTGAGTGACTCCTTGATTAATTGATTTAAATGAGTATGTCATGTCTTATTAATGGCTGAATGTGAAGTTCTATAAAATAATAAAGCTTTTCTTCAAGTCCAAAGATTAATGACAAAGTATTTACAAGGCTATGCAGTCCCAGCTGTGACCTACATATTTTGCCACATCCAGCACAAACATAACAGTTGTCCACTGGTGGTTGCTTTAGGTTTTCTGTTTGATGTGTCTACTTATCATCAGCAGTGGCTTCTCGTTTGGTCTCAAAGTGTGTATCCTGCCACCTTTGTAAGAAACCTCCAGAAGTCTTGTTTGGAAGCCAACTGCTGCCAGGTGCTCTCTTCTGTGTCAGTTAAAGCAAGTTGGCGCCTAAGTTGGTCTATAAAATTTACGGGGGGCATCTTTGTTACGCCGACCACATTTATCTCACCAAATAAGATGTAAGATTGCCTTTGGCATACAGTCGTTCCCCATATGCCCTGCCCAGCGTATAAACAGTCCCTCTTTATTGTACATATCAGCATTCTATACATGTACATCTAGGATTTAAGCCAAGAAAAAGTCAAGTTAACATCTTATTTGAGAGAACATCTTAAAATTACACATGTTCTTTCAAAAAAAGATAATTATGTTCAAATATGTTCTATGGTTATGCGTTTCTATAATCTATATCAAGGGCAGTTATTGTGAGATTTAACTCAGTAAATTTAGAATATAAGAATGTGTTTAATTCATTGAATTTTAGAAGGCCTAAAAATTGATTAATCTCTGAATCCTTGTTGAAAGTTTTTCTGAGTTTATGATAGAGCAATTTGGAATCTAGACTCTAGAAGACCTCTAACTTTATTTAAACTATAATCTAGCTTCAAATAAATTTAGCTTAGTTCTGTTAAAATCTAGATTTACTTCTGCAATGTCTAAAATGGATGGCTGTCTGGTCATGCGGTTTGCGCGCTGGACTGTCGTTCGGACTTATCAATGATCCCTGTTTCAAACCATGCCTGCTCCCATCCCGTCATCCTGCAGGAGGTTAGGACTAGGAAGTAAATTATCTTCAATTCTGAAGGAACATCCGAAACATGGAAATCATGTTACAAACAAAACATTTTTACAAACAAATTTTAAAATTCAGCTACCGGTAAGTTGTTTTTTCTAATACCGGGTAGCTTTAATTATCATCAGTCCATTGCCTTTTATGGAAAGTAAAGAAAAGTATGGAAGCTGCGACCTTATAATAACCAAAACCCTCTTTTCTGAACATCAACTGTCCACCTTTGCAAAATATTAAGAGAGATCTGTCCATTCTTTCTCATCATTGTCCAGCCAGGTTTTCTTTGGACCTTAAATTTATTTCTTGCTCCCTACAGTGTACTGGTACCCTGAATGATTTTATTTCAGATAGTGAATCATGTCTTACTAAGTAATCTGGACTCTGTGGGTCTAGATCTATAACAAAATGACAGAACCAGTGCTCATCACTGTAATGAGGTCTCTCCCCCCCCCCCCCCTTTTTTTTTTGCCAGCCGGTGTTGACTTGTAAAAGTAGATATACAAAAATATGTCTTCAAATTGAGTCTAGATCTAGAAAATATTCTAGAAATTAGTTAGGCCAATAGTAGAATATGCATCCACCGTGTGGGACCCCTCAACTCAAGAAAACATTAAGAAACTGGAACAAACACAAAATAGAGCAGTGAGATTCATAACAAACAAATATTCACATTTGACTAGGGTAACACCATTAGTAAAATCACTAAATTTAGAAAGCCTTCAGGACAGAAGACTCAAAAGTAAAGTAGCAATTATACATAAAACACTGAACCATAATCTTCAAATACAAAATTTAATAAAATACTCTGAAAGACACAAAAATAAAGGCACATTCCTCATCCCATATGCTAGCACAAATTTGTACAAATACTCCTTCTTCCCTAGTGCTATTAGAGCATGGAATGGGTTGCCTGAGTTAGCCAGAAAAACCAGTGTCTTGGCAGAATTTAAGTCATTGGCAAATATGCATGACTAAATGCATGACGCGTAGGATGTAATCATCTTCTTTTTTGAAGTAACGTCTGTATTATATAAGATAAGATAATTCAGTCTACGTAGAAATAATAGAATGGATCTGATTCTGAGCTCTCGTATCTACTGGAGTTAGAGCATTCATTCAATCCGACTATTCGACTGTGTCATTCCTCATTCATTAATTTTGTTGTTAGTTCACACACTCACAGCAGTAGACCTAGCCTCTGAGACTACGGACTAGATTCTAGTTCTATTATTTTATGTTATTAGATCCAGATTAGTTATTAAGAATAAATATGTATCTAAATTAGATCTAGATCTCGTGTCTAATTCTTTATAAGGATCTAAGTCTTCTAGAGTCTATCATGCCATATTCAAAACGAAAGTAGGCGCTTGATCTAAAGTAAAAACGGATCACAATGAGACTTGTAAGTTGAAAACGAGTCACAAACCTCGAAGTCGTTGTAGCCTAAATAAAATGGCGTTGTGAGTAGCAAAATAATTCGCGCATGCGCGGCGAAATGTCACACAGATTTGATTCCAACAGGTTTGTTAAAGCTAGAGATTTTCTCTCAGATCTGTGTCTACAATGTTGCATTGCCATAGCTTCTCTGTACTAAAAGGCAGGGCTTTTTTTGTGACGGTACGTACCGGTACTGCGTACCGGCACCTTTTTGAAAAAGTTATTATTTTTCTTGTATTTTAACGTATATTATTAATTTTTAGTAGTTAAAAGTTAGGCATTCAACTACTGAGTACTGGCACCTAATCACTGGGTACCGGCACCTATTTTTTTTTAAAAAAAAGCACTGCTAAAAGGTATACCTGAACATCGAAACTAAAAATCAAGCTAGCTTGTTAAAGCTAGATCTAGAGATTTTAACTCAACTAGCTGTTCTGTACAAATGGAAAAGCTGAACATCGAAACAAACAAGTAACATAAAAAAGTTTTATTAAAGGCTATTTCCCTTATATGAAGCTGATAACCTTTTTGTTAGATTTATTTCTTTGCTCTTAATAGATAAAAAGGGCATTTAGTCATGCATATTAAACAATGACTTAAATTCTGCCAAGTCACTGGTTTTTCTGGCTAGCTCAGGCAACCCATTCCATGCTCTAATAGCACTAGGGAAGAAGGAGTATTTGTACAAATTTGTCCTAGCATAGGGGACGAGGAATGTGCCTTTATTTTGTGTCTTTCAGAGTATTTTATTAAGTTTTGTTTTTGTATTTGAAGATTATGGTTCAGTGTTTTATGTATAATTGCTACTTTACTTTTGAGTCTTCTGTCCTGAAGGCTTTCTAAATTTAGTGATTTTACTAATGGTGTTACTCTAGTCAAATGTGAATATTCGTTTGTTATGAATCTCACTGCTCTATTTTGTGTTTGTTCCAGTTTCTTAATATTTTCTTGAGTTGAGGGGTCCCAAACGGTGGATGCCTATTCTATTATTAGCCTAACCAAGGTTAAATAACATTTTAGTTTTATGTTCTTATTTGATTTATAGAAATTTTTTTTAATAAACCCTAATGCTTTGTTGGATTTTTTTGTAGTTTCTTCAATATGTGGATTCCATGTCAGTTTTTCATTTATTATAACACCTAGGTATTTTGCGTTTTTAGTCTGTGTTACTGGTTTGCCATGAATAAGATAAGTGGAATTAATTTGTTTTAGTTTTTTTGTTACTATTAACAACTGACATTTTTCTGGGTGGAAAGACATGCTCCAATTTGATTCCCATTTCTGTAATTCATCTAATTCTCTTTGTAAAATATCTGTGTCTTGTGTTGTTTTTATTGTTCTATATATTATGCAATCATCTGCTAATAATCTGACTTTTGTTCCTGAACTAATGCAATTTGGTAAATCATTTATGTAAATTAAAAATAGTAGTGGACCCAAGACTGTTCCTTGAGGTACACCTGAGTTTACTGTTATTGGTGTTGATTTAGAGCCATTTATTATTACAGTTTGTTCTCTCCCTATCAGAAAATCTTTAATTCACTGATGCAGTGGACCATTAATGCCGAGATATTTTAATTTTTTAAGCAAACTATGGTGGTGAACTTTGTCAAAAGCCTTGGAAAAATCTAGTAAAATAGCATTTATTTGTTCACTATTATCTAAACCTTTTGAAAAATCATCACAACTTGTAGAGTGATTATTTTGCTATTAATAAGTGATAAATGAAAAGAACTGATTAAAAAAATCCTGGTTCAGCGAAAGTATAGATCTAGGCCTACTAGACTTTATAATATTCTAATGACTAAATGCATGACGCGTAGGACGTAATCATCTTCTTTTTTGAAGTAACGTCTGTATTATATAAGATAAGATAAGATAGATCATAATGATCATTAAACTTAATTAGATTGAGAGTTTGAGAGGTTACTATCCAGTGAACGATTAGTCGGTGAACCAATTATCCTTGAATGATTTCGGTAGTGAGCCATTTGTCGTAAACCAGTTGTCTGTGAACGAATAGTCATGGATGAACGGACTGTCGGGTGAACGAAATATCATGTTCCAGGGAAAAATAAGCGCGGTCAGGGCGCCTCATTTGCTCCGAGACTTCGTGGGCTTTTTGGGACTTAGCAGTAAAACTACTTCTAATGACAGCCCTTTTATTAGATTAGACCTAGAAAAGGATGCGCAAAATATTCCTGAACTTTAATTTATTAAACTCTTGAATAATCTAATCATAGACACACACACATATACATATATATATATATACATAAACACTGATTAAAAAATTCTCCTGCATATTCGGGAGGTACCATGAGAGCAGGGCCGCCCCTACCTATTGTGCAATGTGTGCATTGCACGCAGGCGGCCAAATCATTTCCAAGAATTATTTTTCTTTAAATTTTTGTAAAAATTAAATTTTTTATTTAAATTTTACTGATTCCATTATCCTTTGAAAACTGGGGGGGGGGGGGGGGGGGGGGCGATATTTGTACAATAAGAAGTTATTTTGGAAACTTAAGAAGAGAAACAAAGCGGCTCGCGAGGGTTTCCCACGGGTTTTTCCATAAGCGCCGACTCTTTCCTGACCTTGAATTTTCGCGGGCTGTTTGTAATATTTGTTTCGAGTCGAATAGCCTGCCCTGTAAGTAGATCTATTAGTTAGAATGTCAATTTTAAAACATTGTCACATTGTATCTCGAATTGTGTGTGGGGGGGGGGGGGCGCAACTTCCTGACAAAAAGAGGTGTTATAGAGCTGTGTGTTTCCTAGGCGGCGTTAAGAAGAGGTGAAGCGATTGATTGGTGGTTATGCATTTAAGATGATGAAATTAGCATAATGCAAATGTAAAACGTCAGACAATCTTGAGACATGAAAGAGTATAGACGTTATTTTGTGGTGAGCTAGATTTTTTTTAAATATCAGTAAATTTCATTAATATTAGATTTCTATCTCAAATTAAATCTGTGAAAATTGTAATAACAATTATATTGTTGTTTTTTATTGTTCACATAAGAACAAGTTCAAGTTATTTAAAGCTTATTTAGTAAAAATATAAAACGCCTTCATTGGTTCTGTTGTACTTGCTGTTTGTAGCGACAAGTCAACGACCATCTAACAACAAGGAGAGGGGCGGCGAAAACATGTTTTATTTTCAGTGTAATTTATTTGAATATTAGTAAAATTAAAATTATTTGAATATTAGTAAAATTACATGTTCAGAAATTAAAATCACTTAAGTAGGAGACGGCGTTTTATCTTCTAATAAGATCGTTTTAAAGGTAGACTTCTTTTGCGAAGCGCTTGTGCAACAATATGGGTCAAAACGTTCTCAAGAAAACATTTTAAAACGTCTCCGCTAGTGCGATTCTTCTGGATTTCTTTTTTGTCTCAGAATAGTCGAATTTCTTCCGCCTATTGCACTTTATAATGGTGACGACTTTTGTGTGACAAAAAACCTCCGCGCCAAGACGTCTTACTTAACACGAAGAATATTGTTAAAAAGCTCACGCCCATTACAGACGTACGTACGCAATATGTAGGCCTACCTAGAATGTCCCTCGCATAATACTATTGGCCAGGGCTGCCTCTTTATTATTAGATATAATATGGCCCTCGACTTTTTTTTTATTAGAATGAATAGTGCGTTCTGAAAGAAAGCACATCGATTTTAGCCTTTTAAAAAAATTATCTCTTCTTACTAAGAGAAAAAGGCCAGAAGACGATTAGCGCAGAGTCCCGCCCGGAATCAAACCCTTTGCCGACTTGAGCGAAAACCTGCCGCATCTTCGATTCTATCTCCATGAAGAAACTTTTACAACGCTTACAATTTATGTAGGCAACACTATTCCGGAAAAAAAAATGACCAGAGACATGTTATATATAGGTTTGTGAAACTGACTCATTTTAGTGAAATTTCATTACCTAAATTTGGATTCTTTACATAGTGTTAAAAATATAAAAGGAAAAATAAAACCTAAAAAGTGTGTTATTAATTAAAACAAAGTTTCCTATCTTTTTCATTTCATCCTTTACAAAAATGCAAAGTTAAAATTGAAAATAAAACATCTTAGAGGGAATGGGGATACGACAACGATGCGAATATGAAAAGAAAAAGGAATGGTACAAAAATGGATTTAAATCAAAGAGCGCTTTAGGTACAGTGTCCAGCTCAGTCTTAATGATTTTTTTTTTCTAAAATGAAAATGGGGGGGGGGGGGCATTTTTTAACTTCGCACGCAGGCGGCCACAACCCTCGCGGCGGCCCTGCATGAGAGTTTCTATTTTTTGACGTAGACAAAAGAGGTCAAGATCCTCGAAATCTGTTGGCAGTTTTTACGAATTTAACAGAAGACGGCTTTTACCAACTTGGGACGGCAAAAGGAATTTTAAACCAATTATACTGGTATTAAAGATTAAAAAAAGCTTGTTTAATGTTGTTGTTCTTGACAATGAAATTCCTTTTCGATCAGCTTCTGCTGCTCAGTACACTGGAAGTGACCAATCCTTTTTAGATAGTCTATATATGCATTTGAAATTGTCAATTAGTGTTGTGCGTCGCACTTGGAACACTATGGCCAGCAAAAGCGAACAAAATTAGCTCCCTTTCAAAAGCCTGAATTGGGCTGAGAGTTCCCACTTCTCGCCACCCTTGTAGAATACATATAATACTATTATGTTACAACCCTGTCCGACGTGGGGGGGGGGGGGGGACTCGGGGTTAAACTCAGAGTTTGATTTTGCGTTCACTTCCAATGGACGCGGACACTTGGGGCTCGCGGACTAGAGACGCACCCCTGGGACCCCCGTCGTTTTCCTATACTATAACAGGCTAACCGTGCGGGACAAGCCATTTATACAACGGCCCCTTGAGTGAGGGACGGCGGCAGGACGTTGACATATCGCAGAGGAAGCTCTTTTTCATCCCACAATGAGGCAGGGTAGCAAGCCCGGGCCTATATGTGCAAGACAAAGTGCCAAAGTAAAAATGCCTTTTCGTTAAAAAAAAAAAAAAGCAAATTAAATGCAATGCAAAATGCCATTTAATGTCTTATTCTTTTGTAGCCTACTCGTAGTATAGAAATTATGTTTTTTATTTCTTGCCTAAAGCATGAGTTAGAATGACTAGAAAGTTGGAAATCGATAATCATTTCGCACTTTAGCTCGAAAACGCCATGCCCGCATTTCGCACTTTGCCGGTAACATATACTATATATACTCTTTTTTGTATTCTCGTCTATTTACGTTCGGAGTCCGAGATTGTCGCCATTTTTTTTCAGCAAACACACTTCCTATTTCAGTAGCCCCAGTTGTTTATTTACATTCCCATTTCTATAACATGACTTTGTTTAGTTAGATCTACTGCTGGTGAGTAGTCCAGTGTAGCTAAAAGTAAAATATACTTTAAGGGGGCTAATTATTACCAATTTTTTTGTCCACATTATAGCCTAGAATAGATCTAATCTAGACTAGAAAGAATGACTAGATCATCAAGTGAAGTTCAAGATGATGGATCATTAGATGACCTAGAACTCTCTAGTAGAAGTAGTCTAGACTTGGACTAGTGACACTAGTCACTCTGACTTCACTTTTACTTTACACTAATTCACTCATTACAATTTACACTGTCACTGACTGACTGAGTGAACTAACTTTACTAAACTAACACTGTCCTGTGAATGTGATAAGATAATAAAGATACACATACAGTTACAGTAACAGTGTGAAACACTTGAGTCAACTGAGATTCATACCAAATGAATAATCACATTTGATAGAGTAACACCTTTATTTTTTTTAAAATCACTTAAAAGTTAGAAAAAGAAAGCCATCAGGATAGAAGACTATTAAAAAAGTAAAGTTAAAGTAGCAATTATTTTATTATACTTAAAATTAACTTAAAACACTGAGCCATAAGCATAATTCATAATCTTCAAATACAAAAACAAAACCAAATAAATAGTCAGATTCAGAAAGACACAAACTGAAATTATAAAGAATGAAAGTATTGAAAGATAAAGGCAAAGGAACATTCTTTGTTCCACATCGCATATGCCATGATAATAATATCATTGATTATGATATAGGGAGGCGAAAAAAAAAATTATCTTTGAAAAAACAATTTTTCGTTAGTACATCATTAAAATACTTTAAAAGAACTTTCTAATGGTGTATAAATTATGACTGTATGTTTAACAGTAAGAAAGTTTAGAATTTTTGTGTGCTGTTTTGACCTAACATTGGTTGTCATGGAAAAAGTGATGAGAGCTTGTTGCTGGCTCAGCCGGCAAGACACACCCCCAAGGTCAAAAGTTAAAAAGTCGGAATTGAGTTTCATGGACGATAGATCTACTTATTAAATAAGAAATTTAATAGTAGATCTAGTATTCGTAGTAAATTTCTAGTTCACAAATCTGATTTCATTTATATTTATGAACTTCAGATGTTTAAAATGTAAATATTGATGAAATAAACAAATTATCGGGTTTAGATCTACAAGAAATGTCAGAGAGGCGGGGACAAAATTGCAGCGTTGTGATGGCAGAAAATAAAAAATATTTTAAAATTAAGATCAAATCGCCTGAAACAATTTTTTTTAAGGCGTTTTAAAAAAAAATTGCAATGTAAAAAATCTTTAAAAAGTATCTAGATCTGTAGCTAATAATGTCTGCTACAAGATTATAATTTCATTTGTTGGTGACAAACAATATCTTCTATAAAAAAAAATTAAGTCCATTGAGGTCAATGTTATTATTTTTTTTCAAGTTTGTACGCTGTTGACGATAGATGGATCTGAAAATTGGTAGGAATATAGCCAGACACATGTACTATTAGCAGGGAAAAAAATCAACAGGGTACGACTTTTCTGTGATGAGTATCAGCAAAAATATAAATGTATATACTTTCAATGCAAAATATTTAAATAAATATTTTTTTTTTTCAAAAAATTGTCAAAGACAAAAATGTTCTCCATCATCAAAAGTAATCGAATTCACTCTTTTTAGCAATGATATCTTAATATATTAGTGAGCATAATCGATTTCAAACAAATACCTATGTAGCAGTAAGGAAAACTCTTGTCTCAAGTTTTTACGTCATTTTTTGGACACCGAAAGGTCCGGAATTTCTCCTCCCTATGTGATAAGCTTGGACAAATTTGTGCAAATGCTCCTTCTTCCCTATTGCTATTAGAGTTTATTTGACTAATCAAGAGTCCAGGAAAACCAATGACTTAGCCTTAGCAGAGAAGTTACTAATTAACATGCTTGACTAGATAGACACATGAAATGCATTATGTAATTATTAATCTTCTGTCCTGAAGGCTTTCTAAATTTAGTGATTTTACTAAAGGTGTTACTCTAGTCAAATGTGAATATTCGTTTGTAATGAATCTCACTGCTCTATTTTGTGTCTGTTCCAGTTTCTTAATGTTTTCTTGAGTTGAGGGGTCCTAAACAGAGGATGCATATATTCTATTATTAGCCTAACCAAGGTTAAATAACATTTTAGTTTTATGTTCTTATTAGATTTATAGAAATTTATTCTGATAAACCCTAATGCTTTGTGGAGTGATCGTTAAATGAACTTGTGTGTTACACGTGCTTGTAATCGTGCTAGTATTTGTAATCGTGTTCGCATTATCGTAGTCTGGGAATCGTGACCAGTCTGTACTGTGTTATTGTGTGTATCAGTCGTGTTTTATTGAAATAAAGCCTTGTTTCTAAGGTTATGAATTGATTTAGTATATTACAATTTATTTCAATTAAACCATTCTTAAATGGACAAGTTTTTGCGTCTCAATAGACTGGATACTGATCCTAGTTCAACTAATGCTTCAGTTACTGGAAACATTAGATTTCTTGTTTTGACAGATTCGCAACGAAGGTAGGGGCTAGTGAAAGCGAACAGTTTGACCTGCTATGCAACTTTGTGTCTCCATCCTTATTTCAGTATATTTCTACCTGTTCTAAATACTCAGAAGCAAAATATATTCTTGAGAATTTATTTGTGAAGGCCCCTAATGAAACATTGGCCAGACATTTGCTTGCAACTTGCAAACAAGAAGTTGATCAATTTGTACACAAGCTGAGAGTGATGGCCAGAGATTGTCAGTTCCGAGCTGTTAGTGCTGACAAAAATGAAGAGGACGCCATTCGCGATGCCTTTGTTAGCGGCATGCGTTCGAGTGTAATTAGACAGAGGCTACTTGAGAAAAGATCCTTTGACTTGAAAACGGCTTTAGATATTGCCAAGACACTTAACATGGCCCAAAAAGAATCCAGTTCGTTTAGTACTCCTTCTCAATTGGTAGAGTCATCTCTTTTGTCATCGGCAATCTCAACCGAAGAAATGGTGGACTCAGAAACAATCGCAACAGTGAATACTAAATGTTTCTTTTGCGGAGGTAGTCGGCATCTCAAAGCGAAATGCCCTGCCAAAGAATGCATGTGTCATTATTGCGGAAAAAATTGACATTTTTCGAAGGTTTGCAGGTCTCGCAACACACCTATAACCAAAACAAAAGTCAAAACATCTCCTAGCCACGAGATTAAAAGACAATCTTGTAAAGATTGTAGCTGCATTAAGGACTCTACACATCTAACATCACTAATTGCTACTTCGTCTGTACCTGGTTTAACTAAATCAACATTTCACATCTCTGTAAATGGCGTGAACCTAAAAGCCCTAATTGATACAGGTAGCGGGGAAAGCTACACTTCTTCAAACATACCAAGAGAGTACGATTGGTCAGTGACACGTTCAAAGCACAAAATTTCTATGGCGTCATCTCAACTGTCAAGCGTCACAAGAGGCCACATGTTTGCATCGCTAAAATACAAAGGGGAAGTTTACAATCAATTAAAACTTTCGTTACTAGATGAACTTTGCACTGATGTAGTGCTTGGGTTAAATTTCCTCGCATTACACAAAGAACTGATAATTCCATTCAACAGTGGTCGACCTGCATTTCATGTTTGCTCGCTCAATGCTGTTAAGGTAGAGGCACCACAATTGTTTGCAAATTTATCCCCTGATTGCAGACCTATTTCTACTAAATCTCATCATTACTCCTTCCAAGACACACAATTTATTAAAGCTGAAGTTGAGACATTGATACGAAACGGTATCATTGAACCTTCCAAATCACCTTGGAGAGCTCAAGTCCTTGTCACGACCAATGAGCGGCACAAAAAGCGAATGGTCGTTGATTATAGCCAAACTATAAATAGATTTACTTACCTGGACGCTTACCCCATGCCAAGAGTGGATGAAATGGAGAAAATTTCCAGGTATGAAATCTTTAGCTCATTGGATCTGGAGAGTGCTTATCACCAAATACCTATCCAACAGAGCGAAAAGAAATACACAGCTTTCGAAGCTTGCGGTAAACTCTACCAGTTTTGCAGAATACCCTTTGGGGTCACTAACGGTGTAGCTTGCTTCCAGAAAACCATAGACACTATTATAGAAAAAGAAAAGTTGTCTGACACGTTTGCCTATGTCAACAATGTAACAATATGTGGTACAGATGTAGACTCTCATAACAAAAATCTGTTGCATTTTCAGAAGGTAGCTCTGGAATACGGAATAACTTTCAACGAAAGTAAAAGTGTATTTGCTACTAAGAAGGTAAAGCTGCTTGGATATGAAAAATCCAAAGGACATTTGAAGTCGGACCCTGATAAATTTCAAGCTCTGCGAGATTTGCCACCTCCAAAAGATCTGAAGTCTCAGAAAAGGATTGTAGGACTTTTGGCATATTATGCTCACTGGATACCCAATTTCTCAGACAAAATGTATCCTACCTACAGAAGTAAAAATAGCATTGGAAGACTTGAAAGAAGAATTGCAGAAAGCAGCAATTTTCACCATAAAGTATGACCATCCTCTAATTGTGAAAACTGACGCTTCTAATATCGCATTAGCAGTCACTTTAAATCAGGATGGAAGACCTATTGCATTCTTCTCTAGAACTCTTTCACCTAGTGAGAGGCATCAATCTGCCATAGAGAAAGAAGCAACTGCAATAATTGAAGCTATACGCAAATGGAAGCATTATTTGTGTGGCAATCATTTTACCCTTATTACGGACCAGCAGTCTATTTCATACATATTTAAAGACACTCATGACAAGAAAATTAAAAACAATAAGATACAAAGGTGGAAATTGGAACTGGCAGGCTTCAAGTTTGATATACAGTATAGACCTGGGAATGCCAACACAGCAGCAGACACCTTGTCCAGAGGGCACTGTGCCACCATGACGAAACAAAGTAGCCTAAAGACGTACCATGACTACCTGTGTCATCCAGGTGTCACTAGACTTCTACATTATGTCAGGTCAAAGAACTTACCCTTCTCGGTTGAAGAGGTCAGACAGACCATTCAACAATGCAGAACCTGTAATAGAATTAAACCGCAATTCTATAAGGAATTTGCTCATAAAGGCCACACAGCCGTTTGAAAGAATTAGTGTTGACTTTAAAGGTCCTTTGCCATCAGCTACTCGGAACAAGTATTTATTAACAATGATTGAGGAATATTCGCGGTTTCCATTCGCTTTTCCCTGTCCTGATATGACATCTAAGACAGTGATAAAGTGCTTCGACCAGTTATTTTTCTTCTTTGGAACACCCAGTTACATCCACTCTGATTGTGGCACATCATTTATGTCCACAGAAACTACAGAATATCTACATTCTAAGGGCATAGCCACTAGCAGGACAACGCCCTACAATGCAAAAGGAAATGGGCAAATAGAAAAGCTGAATAAAACATTGTGGCAGGCTATTTTATTAGCATTGGACTCAGGGAAGTTGGAACTATCACAGTGGGAATCTGTGTTGCCTCAGGCACTTCATTCAATTCGATCATTACTGTGTACTTCTACTAATGAAACTCTACACGAACGGATCTTCAAATTCAACAGAAGATCGCCAATGGAACATCCTTGCTTACTTGGCTACAGAACCCAGGGAAAGTATTACTAAAATCACCTGTAAGATCTTCAAAATTTGACCCATTGGTACAAGAGGGTGAACTTATTAGCTGCAACCCACAGTACGCCCATATACGATTTCCAAACGGCCGGGAAGAGACAGTGTTGCTTAGGCACTTGGCGCCGAAGGAAAGTTCCACGAACGACTATTTCGAACCAGAGAACGGTATTCTGCCTCAAGAGGTCGGTTACTCTTTGGATCGCTCACCAGGGAGTCGCTACGTGCCTGAAACTATCAGTAATTCACAGAGTCCCACCCCAATGATGTACAACCAGCCAGAAGTCATGGTTATAACCTAAGACCCAGAAAGAAATAAAGGAGGGGTGAATGGAGTGATCGTTAAATGAACTTGTGTGTTACCCGTGCTTGTAATCGTGCTAGTATTTGTAATTGTATTCGCATTATCTTAGTCTGGGAATCGTGACCAGTCTGTACTGTGTTATTGTGTGTATCAGTCGTGTTTTATTGAAATAAAGCCTTGTTTCTAAGGTTATGAATTGATTTAGTATATTACACTTTGTTTGATTTTTTTATAGTTTCATCAATATGGTGTTTCCATGACAGTTTTTCATTTATTATAATACCTAGGTATTTTGCGTTTTTAGTTTTATAAAGGGCCCAAGTCTAGATATATGTCAGTGCAAAATATTTCTGTGTTGTCAACTTGTTTATAGATAAATGCGGCCCTACCCAAGCCATTGCAGGACACAACAGTTTACCAGGTTGACAAAAAAAAAATTTGCCGCAACTATTCGTATCTAGCACGCTCAGTGTTTGTGACCCCGAAAAATTGCATGACTCTACCTATTTAGCACACAGTTGAGTGTTTACGACTTTATTCACACCTTGACCATTGATACCTTACCTGGTCGATCAATAGTTGGATCCTCCCCTTTAGCCTCAATATTGTTCTCACTACAGCAACAGAAGAGAAAGAATCAGGAAGGGGGGGTTAGATAGAGATTAATAGAGGGTCATATTGTGCGAATCATTGCGTTTGTGTGTTATTATTTTTAAAAAAATGTACATATATATATATTACATTATCATCTGTTTAAAAATGTAGCGCATTGAGTTTGCAGTTAAAAATATGTGAAACAATTAATTTGAGGCCAGCCCCACAACCTTGATACAAATGCATCTGTGGTGCATATGATTTCCTCTTTAATAACTAGTTGCCTGTCATTGGCTCCTGTTTAATTGGAATTTAAACTCTTTTCACTTCTGGTTACAATCAGGAAGTATAAAAACATTCATTCATGAATAGTGTAAGCACAGTTATCTATCTTGAACTTCCTGCAACAGTCTTACACAAATAAAGTTATTTAAATATCCTTGTTGACTTTCATGTGTCAGAATGGTTGAAATACTACTGAGTGTTGTACATTTGTGTGACAGAAAATACAAATGTCACTAGAAATATGTTTTACTTAAAGCTGGTGCTGACTTCTTTACTAGACCATTAGACTAGGATATATATTGCTTTCTGATATCAAGAAAACACTTCAGCACCAGACTGATCCACTCCTTTTTACTTAAAACTTTTTACACATATGCTTTTCTTAATGTAAAGAAAGGCGTTGTTGACCCCAAATAAAAAATTTCTGATGCTTAGAACTAAGGAAAATGCTTGGTGCCTGGGCAGAGTTGGCGAATAAAAAGATGACTTAATAAAAAGATGACTTAGTTTGCATAAATTAAATTAATCTACATTATTTGAACTAACAGACAAACAATTAAAAATGAACAATTTCAAAATTAGTTGTAATATAATATTTAAAAAAAAATTCAGCTGAGATTTTTTTAATATATATAATATTGTTTTGTGAAGTAATGCAATAAGCTTTTTTTTTCTGTTTCAGTTTGAGCCTTAGTGTGAGCCTCTGAGGAAATGCCGCACATAAAGCGGCTGATAGAACCAGTGCTGGTGAGTAGACAACCGGTTAAACCGGGTGTCAGAGATGACCTGGAATGTATCACCAACAGCACACTGGCTAATATAATCAGAGAGCTAAGCTCACTTAGTCGGCATGCTGAAGACCTTTTTAGAGAACTCTCAAAGGAGACAAGCGATGTGTTCAATCGAGGAGTGAACTTACAACGTCGTATAGAAGATGTTAGAGATAAAGTCACTCAACTCAACCCCAATGTTGATGTCTGTAAGTTGAACCAATTTGAAATCATTAACTTAAGTGTATTAACATGGTATCCACTAGTTATTCTTATTTTCTTGATACATTCACTTTAAAAAGAGAAAAAAAATGTTTAACAGAATAATAGCAAGTTTCAGAAAAGAATCAATTTTGTGGGTTAACAACATGCAGTAAGAATGTATCATTTATATAAAAAAAATTCTTAAATATTTCCTGGAACAGTTTAGTCTCAGTTACTCTAATAAAGATGTTTACTCTATGATAGCCTATGATCAACTAAAACTATCTAGAGTTTTGGTTTCAATCGATGTCATCATTTTTGTATTCACATTCTGTGGCCTTTGGGTGCATCACTCTTATCACTTTAGAAAATAAAATCTGTATTAAAAATATTTCTTTTCTTACATCAATTTTTTTTATCTCTGCATCTCGTTAATGCTGATCAGAACAAATCTATATTCACTCATCTCAATCATTAAAGTCTTTTGATTGACTGACTTTGTAATTACTTGCTTAATCTGTTAGTTTGTCTGAATTTTTTTCTGTAAATTTCTGTAACATCTCATTGATTTCTGTAATTTATATAAATATTAAGCTCATATGTTTACACTAGATACATGTATTTTATTTTATATACACCCATTTATACACTGATAGTAAAGGTAAATTAACTAAATACTTTATAGTAAACAAGGGCAGCGTATTTGGATGTTTCTACTTTCAGTAAACCTTCAAGACATTCATCTTCAAAAGCCTTTTAAAAGCTCAAATAAAAAAGAACAAGGTGTGCTGTCTAAAGTCACTGTGCCTAAAGCTATAGTTGAGTGGTATGAAAGGTGTGATGCACCTCCCGCACTAGACAAACTGGATAGGTTCAGGTATATATTTTTTTCTTAAGCCCTAACCATGGGGATAAGCAAAATATGATAAATTTCCTTCTCTATAAATTTTGAACAATACAGGTCAAGGGCTATCACTTTGTACTCTTGAATAGCTCTTTTCTAGCATCTTCTTATATATGTAAATAAAACAAAACTGCTGGTGTCATCTTGAGTTCTATTATAAACACACCATTCTTCCACACTTAGAGTTTGTGGGTTAATTTTATATATTGATCTAAATTTTTCAACTTGAATATGATCACAAAATATGGTAATTATTCTCCTTAGATCATTGCTTCACAAACTTTTCCATGTGACCCCCATCCCCTTCCCAAATGACAAAAAAAAATGAACATTGGCGCTCCCCACAGCCAGTGGGGCTAGTTCTGCTCAGAACCAAGCATTTTCCTGCATCCTGAGCTTAAGAATGATTTCTCTTGTCATGGACACTGCATTATTTATTCTAGAAAGAGATAGTATTAAGAAAAGAGCTGGAAGGACATGTCTTGAAATGTTGCAGACATGTTGAAGTAGTAGGGCAGTAATTGTAAATTATCCTTCAGTTCAGCAAGAGGTATTGCAGTGGGCCTGTTTTATTCATGCACGTCATCAACGGAATTTGACTGTTATGATGTTACAATGACTAATAGACTTTGGAATGCCATTGACAAAGATGATTTGAAATGTTTTCCCTAAAAGAACATTTTGAATCTATCTTGTTGCCCAAAAACTGTATAAAAGTTTTTGATAAAATTGGTAATTATGTTATTTAAATGATTAACACTCAAATATGGATTTATATTACAATAAATAACTCCAAATACAACAGAAAGACCATAACCTTGAGGGCCCCACAGTTTTAGAAACACTGCCTTAAATTTTTAAAAATTTTATATACTGCCTTTAAGTTTTAATTTAAAAAGAGATACACACCTTCTTAAGTAATTGTCTTAAAGCCTTTGTCTATTATTATCCTACAGAGAAGATGGTAAGAGCAGTATGAAGTTCTATACAGACCCCAGCTACTTTGCAGAACTCTGGGCCATTGAGATGGGGAAACAGATACAGGAGAATAAAAAGTTACATGACCAGAAGAGAAAACGGGGAGAGGTAAGTGCCTGAGGCTCAAGTATTACTAGTGGATTTCAGTACTTTCTTGGTCAACTAGTTTTAGCCGTGTCAAACTATCCTAGAGATAATTGAAGAATCTACTGATTCTCTTTTCTAGGGCGATATGGGGGAAGTATCATATCTCTCCATTTATGTTGTAAATGTGTCTCCATTATCTCCCTTATGTTGTTCAGGGAGTGTACTAAATCACATATTGTTTACTCTTTGAATGGGGATATATATTCACATTGTCTTACCCAGCACTTTGTATAGGTGTGTATCACTTTGAGTAATAACCTTTTCAGACTTGAGACACTACATCTCAATTACCTCCTTCTAGAAAGGGTAGACATTTTATAAGAATTCTCTCTTACTAGAAAGCAATTACTTCTTACTAGAAATAATAGACACTACATAAAATAACAATTGCCTCCTTCTTGAAGTGACAGAATTTCATATTAATTATCTCCTTTTAGAAGTAGTAGACACAGTACAGCAGCTGCCTTTTACAGAAATGGTGGACACTGCATGCCTGTTGGTTTGTACCAATGTAAAAAAAACTCTGCAATATAACAAACAATTTTTAAAAATGAAATAAAAAATTCATGCAAATATCCCCAATTAAAAGGCTCAACAAATTCTTATCTTACCATTTTTTTTTGTTATGGCCTCCTTAAGTTGCAAAGTGACTATGGATCATCTCATGGATTGAGATGAATGGCTAAGCATTAGGTATGGTTGGAATGATGTTGCCCACACATCAGTTCCCCCCTCCCCATTTCACACAGCTGATGTATCCAAAGGAATGGCAAGTGCCGATACAGATTGAGTTAAGTGGTGTTAGGCTTTCCCAGGGTGTAGCACTGAGTGCTGCAGACTGTCTAAGGGTCACCAGCTCCTGATTTTTCCTAAGGTTTGCCTCTTGAAGCCTTTCCCATGATTAGGTATAGCTGGCAGCAGAAATTTGAATTCAGAGTTTTCCTTCTGCTAGATAGGTAGCCAGCCATGGCTAAAGAGCCCCTCCTGCCAGAAGCTTACATTTTTTAGGTACTCACCTTTGCCTCTTCACCTGTTTGTGAAAACAGTTCCACCATACTCATTATCTGAGCCACATGTGAAGGCCAGGAGTTGGACTAGTTGCCAGAGGCTATTTTTTAAAATGGTCTTAACTATCCCTCAAACCTGTAAAACTTAACATTGAGTGAAACATTAAGTTAAATTTCATGTCATTTGCAATTATTGCTTAGTGCAAAAATATAGTTGAGGTAAAAAACATGAAAACATTGGGCACAATGACATGACTGTCTGTGTTCTGTCATTGTGCTATCTATAGACCCCTAGCTTTGTATTTGTGGTGATACCACGTCTGTTCCAGACATTTTTAGACAGTCTGCCATAGAATGCACTGGCCTTGGTGATGCGCAGGTCAATTTCACTATCGATTTTTCCGTTTCTGGAGAGTGTGCTGCCAAGATATGTGAATTTGTCCACTGCGTTTATAACCTGTCCATTTATAGTGATGCTTGGATCCGAGTAGGCTTTCCCAGGGGCAGGTAAATATAAGACTTCAGTCTTGTTTGTATTATTAGTAAGGCCAAAGTCTGAGCATGCTCTTGAGAAGTCACTGACAATGCTCTGCAGATCATTTTCAGAGCAGGCATTTAGGGCACAGTCGTCAGCAAATAGCAAGTCTCTGGTTACTGCTGAGTTTGTTTTGATTTTGCTTTAAGCCACCTCGGGTTGAATAGGCCACCATCAAATTTATGATATATTTATCCCGTTGTTTTCTCTATTTGTGAATGCATCTGTCAGCATAGCGGAGAACATGATACTGAACAGTGTAGGTGCTAGGACACAGCCTTGTTTCACCCTGTTTGATACTTCGAAGGGCTCTGACGGTTCTCCGCTTTCTTGGACACGAGCCTTCATGCCATCATGAAATAGTCTCACCATGGTTATGAATTTTCGTGGACAGCCATACTTTGACATAATTTTCCAGAGTCCTTCTCTGCTAACAGTGTTGAATGCCTTTGTTAGGTCGACATATATTAAGAACAGGTCAGCATTTTGATCTTGGCATTTATCCTGGAGCTGCCTTGCTGCAAAGATCATGTCAATGGTTCCACGCTCTTTTCTTAAGCCACACTGGCTTTCTGGTAGTAGACCATGTTCTATGTGTTGCATGAGCCGATTTAGTAGTTTTTGTGCAAGGATTTTCCCAGCAATAAATAGAGAGAAGAGATATAGAGCCGTCATCCTCCCTACATTGCTCTATGCCTCAGAAACATGGACAGTGTACAGAAAACATGCAAAGAAACTGAACCACTTCCACACGACATGTCTGAGAAAAATACTGAATGTCATTTGGCAAGACAAAATACCAGATACTGAAGTCCTTCGAAGAGCATGTCTGCAAAGCATCCACACAATCCTGATGCAGTCCCAGCTGTGATGGGCAGGACACGTCTGCAGAATGGAAGACCACGGCATCCCTAAAAGACTCTTGTATGGCCAACTAAGCAAGGAAAGCGCTCGCAAGGTGGTCATAGAAAGCGCTTCAGGGACACCCTCAAAGCTTCTCTGAAGGCGTTCAGCATAGACCCAGGCACCTGGGAGACAGAGGCACATGACAGAGCATCATGGCGTCGCGCTGTGAAAACTGGCGCACAGGTTGCTGAGCAAAAAAGAACAATGCTGGCAGAAGAAAAATGCCAGAGAAGAAAAGCAAGGGAAACGACACTAGCTCCAGCTGGAATAACCTGCCCAGTGTGCAGCCAAACATTCCGGGCTCACATAGGTCTCACCAGCCACGTGAGGAGGCATAAAACCCCAGTGCAGAGCCCTCAGTCCCCTGGATGACAACGTGGTCATCATCGAACCTCGATGGACGAACTATATATATATACCTAGGGTTTTGTGGGGATTGAGTTTTTATTAATTGTCTCCCATGTTGATAAAATCAATTGTCTCCAGGCAACAAGAACTAAGAAAACCCGTCAGATCAAGGAAGCAAAGCCAAATAGTAAAGAAAAATACAAACATATGGCAGGTGGTGTAGACTTAATCCCAGACCATCAGGTAAACTTATTTTATTTTGTGGTTCATGTGTACACTAGGAAACTAGTAAGACTTGAAGTCTTTGAAGTTAAAAAATGTAATACTTTGGTTACTGGTGTCTCTTTAAACAAACAAAAAAAAACAACCAAAAGCTAGCTTCTTTTCTAATGTTTTGTATTTTTTAAAATATGTACATTTTTGTGCAAGTAATAATACAAATAATTTTGAATAATGTTTTAAATATGATAACCATGTTTCGTGACTTTTCTTTTCTAAATAATGAACAGTTAGTTCTGAGACCTTTCAAATGTTTTCTAGATCAGCTGGAATAAAAAAACAACACTACTACTACTTATTACTATAACATTATCAGAACCTAAACATTTTTTTTTTGGATAAAATGCTGACTACAAAGACTGAAATAAAATTGAAGCTAAATCTGTTGCAGAATATTAATTTAACCGTTGACAAAAAAGTGAATGAATGATTGAAAGTAGAACTAGATTCTTATTTAATCACTGTCCAGATGGGATTCAAATAGTGAATTGTAATAAAATAACTTTTGGTTTAAGTATTGAAATAAAAGATCTAATGTGGGTTATTGCTGGGTGGATAAATACTGGATTAACACATTTTCTTATTCATTTCCATAGTTTGAGCTTCCCAGATGATGTTAGCATATACAAAGGGAGACAAAATGAATTTTGGTTAGGCAATTAGTAAATTTTGGTGTAAAGGTTCTTCAATTTTATTTTATGAAGCTGAATTTATTTGGAGAAACTTGTTTAGATTATACAACTTAATGTCTTGTTCTAAGTTTATTTTGTTGAATATATATACATATATATATATATATCTTAGTGATGTTCCTATCAACAGGACACTGACCTAAAATAGTAGTTTGCTAAGAATGTAGTAATTATTTATTCCTTCCCAGGATCTAAGAAATGTGAAGCCTAAAAGTCCCAGTTCTGTGAGACAGGCAGAGAATGAAAGAATAGAACATCAAGATCTACCAAGGCCAGAGGAACATGAACAGCAACAACAACATTGGCCAGAGCATCAGTTCCAACAACAACAGAACCAGTATAGACAGAATCTAGACGAGCCACTGCCTGCGCCTGTCCCTTATAGTGATTATAATGACACTAGTGATGTGTATTCTGCAAACCATGTCAGCAATATACAACATTCTGTAAGTCTTTAAGCTGGCTTTTTTTTTTACTTTTAGTTTATACCGTTAAAGAATTAATGTCTTGAAGTGAGTTTTTTCTTATAAAACTTTATCTAAAGCAACTGTAAATTCAGTTTTATTCAAAACAATTTTGATCTATACTTATGTTAAAGCTTATTAGTTAAAAAAAAGTAAAGTTCCCCTTAAAGACCTTGTGATCACTGGGGCAGATGATGAAAAGGTCATCTGTTGCTGTGGCCAATGGTTTATGAGGGTGTCGTGTGGCCAGCACAATGACCAACCATTTTTACTAATACCAAATACCCATTAGAGCTGGGTGGACTCAGAGCCGCCCTAAAAATCCCAAAAGTAAAAATCCCAACCTTCACCAGGATTTGAACCTGGGACCCCGCTTTCAGAAGCCAACCACTTTACCACTCAGCCACAGCGTCTCCAATGTTTATTGGTTAGCATCAGGT
Source organism: Biomphalaria pfeifferi (assembly GCA_030265305.1). Taxonomy (NCBI): domain Eukaryota; kingdom Metazoa; phylum Mollusca; class Gastropoda; family Planorbidae; genus Biomphalaria; species Biomphalaria pfeifferi. The sequence goes on from JASAOG010000260.1 coordinate 566,835, forward strand.
TTATTTTAATGGAAACTAGAGATCTTTATGCACTTTTGATTATGAGAGGTGGTGTGTGAATAGTAATTCCAATAGGGTTATTTCAAGTTCACTTTTTTTTTTTTTTTTTTGCTTTTAGACTACAGATTCTGATTTATTTTTTTTTTACCTTTAAACTTAATAAATGACACTAGTGAATTTTACTTAATCCTTGAGAACATCTAAAAAAAAGATAGATTTGCATAAATGAGAGATTATTAATTAGATTCTATACAAATGATTTTTTGGTTGGGCATGTTATATTTAGCTTCTTATGAAACATGATTCTATGGTCTGACATGTTACAGATAACACATTTGGGAAATGCATGTAACTTGAAGTCTTTTTTTTTTTTCTCCACCCATAACTTATATCTGAACTTTGTTGCATCTGAAGTTTTTTTTAAACATTATTATTAGCTTTACATTTTTTTTGTCAGCAGTCACCTGATGGACTTGTGAATGGTGTACTGCGAGCAGGAAGAAATAGACATCGTTATGATGATAGGCCATTAGCTCCACCACCTGCGCCCCCGCCAGTACCTCAAACAAACAGGGACAGTCTACCACCACCTCCATCTCCACCACCTTCTGATCCCTACACAAACAATTGTCCACCTGTCACTCAGATGACCAATAAAATGGGCAGAGGAGATTCTATCAGAGACTCACCGAGACACAAGTTTACTCCGTAAGTTTTAATCATCCTACACAAGTTTTAAGAACATAAAATTAGTAGATATGTCACATTGTTATTTCAGTTTACATTTACATTTTCTCATTTACATATTTTCAAATAAGTTAATGTCTCATTATTTATATTATATATATATATATAGATGTCTCATATCAATAATAGTAAAGAAAAAAATGCAGAAATATTACACTAATATAGATGTCTCATTGTAAATAAAACTAAAAAATGCAATAATATTACATTAATAGTCTTTTTATTACTTTAGTCTGTGTCTTTTATATATGTCACTTAACATTCCACAGAAATGAAAATGATCTACCCCCACCTCCACCCTCACCTCCATTTAAATATCAACCAAACAATCAAATTCAGATTTCTGTGCCCCCTCCTTCACCACCACCCTTGTCACCAACACCCAATGAGAATGTCCACCAGTCCCCACCCCCGCCTCCTCCTCCACCACCACCACCCCCACCACCAATGGCAGTAAATGGGAATAATATATCTGGTCCCTTGGCATCGTCTGGTCCTACCAGGCCAGATAGGAGTGCTTTGATGAAAGAAATTATTCAAGCTGATGGTAAAAGAATTTATTTTTGAAATCAAAATACTTTTAACATATTAAAGAGATGTTAAATTTATGAGATAGATTATGTATGAACATTCAGAGTGGGCCTCACCAATCCGTTGTTTAGTGTGGGCCTCACCAATCTGTCGTTTAGAGTTGGTCTCATCAATCTGTTATTTCATCATCATCAAAACTCCATTTGAATGAGGGCTTTAGAGGCTCAAATCCTCTCTTGCAAAAGCCCTGGACAGAAACCCTGCTGTCTTTGCGTAGTGCATACATGTCACCATACAGGTCAAGAATTTATGGTTTTCCAGACCTGTCGAGACGGAGATCAGCAAGTCTGGGGCAGTCAAACAGAATATGAGGCACAGTTTCCTCTTCTTACCCGCAACGGGGGCACCATGAGTCAAAATTTGGCCATAGCCGTGAGAAATATGAGCCAACAGGACAGTGGCCTTGTCCTGCACTGTGCTATAATAGCTTGCTTAGTTAGGCCTGGACAGCCTCCACTGCAGAGAAGTGTAGTCAGGGCGCCTCATGCGCTCCCAGACTCCATGGGCTTTTTGGGACTTGTCCCAGCACTCAAACCACTTTTCCATTTCTGTTTTTTGAATTATAGTTAGAGCATGATGAAAACTTACAGCCTGTTCGGTGGGTGGAATTTGCCCTCCCTGGTGGGCCAAGGAGTCTGCAATAGTGTTGCCAGTCACACCTATGTGACTCGGTACCCACTGCATTATTATTTAGAGTTAGCCCTGTTATTTGAGTTGACCTCACCAATCTGTTATTTGAGTTGGCCTCACCAGTCTGTTATTAAGAGTTGGCCTCACCAGTCTGTTATTAAGAGTTGGCCTCACCAGTCTGTTATTTAGAGTTGGCCTCACCAATTTGTTAATTAGAATTGGCCTCACCTGTCTGTTATTTAGAGTTGGCCTCACCAGTCACCAAGGAAAAAAAAAAATGTTATGTGATTACTATTTTTTTTTCCCAGCCAATAAACGTTTGCGTAAAGTAGAAGCTAGAGACCAAAAGAAACAACTGCCTTCAGCTCCAGATGTTCTGGACGTGCAAGCTATTATGGACAAGGCTATTGAGATGAGGAGGAAAGTCATTGAAGTAAGTGATAGTGGAGGAGAGGAGAGTGAAGACGACTGGGAAGATTCTGATTGATAGTTTGGTTCTACGACAACACTGCAGGAGGTATAGGGTCTTTTTATAGACGGATGTTTCTTCTCTAGACTATTGTATTCACTTTATGTTCCAACATTATATGTTGACATATATATCATGTACTTTATATATATAGTTATATATATATCAAGTCATGGCTCAAGTCAAGCTGTATGTATGTGTATTTTAATACATGGCTCAAGTCAAGTTGTATGTATGTGTAATAGTAAAATTATGGCTCACATATAGATGTATATGTAATTTTCAAAGTTGGCATGCTGTTGAGCTACTCGTACTACTAAATGATAAAAGTAACACTTGTAACTGTAATTAATGTTGAAATGTTGATATTTCAATGCTAAAAACAAAAGTTGACATGCAGTTGTTTTTTTTAATTAGTCATGTAAATTTAAAAAAAACAAATTAATTGTAGGCATAACTATTAGGGAACAAGTTCTCTCTGTGTTGTTGTTAAGGTCTTCTAGTTAGAAGAAAATAATTATCTCTGTGTAGGCCTTCAGCTCTATTTGGAAAGGTCTTCTCTTTGTTTGCCTCCAGATGTAGATAAGTCTGGTCAACAGCTCTATTTGGAAAGGTCTCCTCCTTGTTAGCCTCCAGATGTAGATAAGTCTGGTCAAGACTTGCCATATATAACTATGGTTAGTTGTGCGTGCATCTGTTGACATCTTCTGAAAGTAAATTTTTATATCTGTCCAGATGTGTGTACATCAAATTATCATCATTCATATGTATATTTGTATATCAACCCAGTTGTGTGCATTAGGTGATCATCATCTGTATGTGCACTTGAATATCTGTCCATGTGTATGTATAAATGATTAACCATTTTTTTGTATGTATCTGTCCAGTTGTGTATCTCTTGTGATGAAACACATTTTGTGTCTTGGAATGATGGTTACAGATCTGAGATATTTGCTAACAAATATGTATTTTAAATCATGTAGTATACAACTGAGTTGTAAGAACTTGATTACCTGAATAGCTTACATCAGGAACCACTCATTTGGTCTAAAAGTGTGGCTTGATTTTATGCTGAACAATGTGTTAGACACACTAGTCTGTTATGCAAATTATAGGTGACCATTATTTTGCCCTTGAAGCATTGACACAATAGTCAAGGGATTGAATTGTGTACCCCAGGAAGAAATTTAACTGTGGACTCCTTAGTGCTACTCACTGCTGAGCTCTTTTGTTAGTCAGTATTTAGCTAAATAGTGCTTATAGCCTTTTTCTAACAATAAAGATCACTTTGGAGTAATCGTTGCATTTCTGATGGCACAGGAGGTTTATTAGCAATGCACTGGGAATTTCTGTCTTGAATGTGTTTCTATTTACTTACTATACAAACATTTTCATACTGACCTCTAAATTCTAGTCTTTAAACTTTGACTTACATTCCTTTTCAGTACTGTCTTTGTCTTTACTTTTACCCACAGCTTACTATTGAACATAACACAGCAAAATTGTTTTTCTTTAATTCTGAAGAAGTCTTGGTATGGTCTGTATTAGTACTAATTAAACAAGTAACTGAACAACTTAAGGAAAGAACTGGGTATATCAAGCTGATAATATAAACTGTGATGATGTGTGAGCTGCCTATATCTTGTACTCATCCTGTACATAGCATCAAATATATTCTTACTTCTGCTGTACATAGCCTACTGTTTGTAGCTTACAATTGTGTCTTAAACTACTGATACTTTTTTATAATGCTGGCTCCAGTGCCAGATTTAACCCTTTGGAACTTGTGTGGTCATGAAAACTCCCGCCTCTCTTCATTGTTTTATCCTTAAAAATATGAGTTAAAAAAGCTTTCACTCACTCGCATTTCTGTTTTTTTTATTAATTTTTAAAAATTAGAAATGTATTCAGAATAATTCTTCTATTGAAATGCCATTTAGTTCAAATATTCTAATGGACAATGTTTTTATGATAATAATCTCAACACTTTAGATTTGCAATTATATTATAAAGTTCTTTTTGTATAATTTTGTGTTAAAATGAATAAAGTAGGAGCTATGTGCACGTATTATCATGAGATACGCTTTACATATTATCATGAGACATCCCATAATTTTTTTTTAGACTCGTGTATTATCATGAAATTAGATTTTCTCACTAGAGACACCAATTCACATGCATGTTTAGTTTATGACACACATAGTTTTATCATTAGAGAAACATACTTAGCTTATTGAGACTCTATCATGTTACATATTTTAGAGGGACTCACATTATCATGAGATATATTCTACTGATACGCACACATATTATCATGTCAATTTCATACATATCCTTTATTACTGCCGGAAGCATTGATGTCACTGAAACATTGATGTCATTAGACGTTCTACAAGATGTTGCATAATTGTTCATACACATATTTTGATTAGGATTTTGTTATGTAAAAGTGAACTCAAGAGACCAAGTCAAATGTCAGTTACTGTGTCATTAGTGAGAATAATAGAGCCCTTATGAATTTACCCCCCTCCCTTCTTTTTTTTTTGTCACCATATCTATTTTGGGCAAAACAACAGAATGATTTTATAAGCTTTCTGGTTGATAATACTCTAAGAGCAGACTAATCTGGCCACAGCATTTCCTCAACCAACTAGAGTTGTGACTCCTGCATAGTTAGCTTGTTTCACTTTGGCAACTTGTGATTGATGACTTTGTAAGAGCCTGACATACGACACTGTCAAATGACTTTTCTTCTTGCTGTCAAAGGCAGCACAGTGTAATGTAGCAGAGAAGAAGTGAAAGCAACCAATCTACTATAGGCCTGGTAAACTTTCTTTGTTCAGTGCTTCTACACTCAATATAACATTAATACCAACACACAGCAAGACTTGCACTAAAAAATTCCAAATTGATGTGAACATTCTGAAGTATTCATGCCATAACTTAGACTCTTAATGAAGTACCCGGGTATGTAAGTTTGACCCTAGTCTAGCTTTATGTAAGTTTGACCCTAGCTTACAGAAGATGGCGCAGGGGCTGAATGGTAAAGAGCTTTCAAACCGGGGGGGGGGGGGGAGGGTCCCAGGTTCGAATAATGATGAAGACTGGGATTTTTAATTTTGGGATCCTTAGAGCTTCTCCGAGTCTATCCAGCTCTGAGTACCAGACATTAGAGGAACTTTACTTTTTTTTTTTTAGCTTGCAGATAGACTCAATGAGCCAGTGCACATAGACAATTATTAAACTATCATATATCACATATACTTTTTTTGGTTTAATCTCACAAAATCCCTTTCATTTTCTTCGGTTCCTGTGTACATTTGTTTTCATATTTCAGTGATATTTTGATAAACTTTACAAATTCTTTATTGGTGACTGTTTCTCCATGAAGAAGATTCTGACAGCGCCCCACCCTGCACAGTATGAACTTCCACTCTTTTTATTACAATGCACCCTTTTGATGTATAGGTTGTGATCCTCAGAATACCGCTCTCCAACATAAGAAGTTTCAAATAATAATTCACTAATTGAACCTTTTGCTCGGATTCATATAGTACATAGGTTATATCATTTGCATTTTTTTTTTGCGTGTTTCCTATGTTATTTAGTTGGCAGATGTATTTAAATGAAGAAAATGCAATCATAGAATACCATAATTTTTTTTTTGTTGTTGTTTTGATTGAATTTTAAAATGCATTTTTACCGAGTAACTAATCCAATATTTAGAACTATAAAGCCATGACTTTCTTAGTCCCGTGGAAATAACCAATCAACCTCCTAGGTCCAGGGGTTATATCTGGCTCTGATGAAATGTAATAAATAAGCACGTTTTTTTTTTTGTTTTTGTGGTCACATTCACTCCTCGTATTCTTGAGTTCCTTGTAGAGACTTCACCTAGCATGCTATACTAATACAACAATCTCATTTCATAGTTGTAAATCTTCATTGTGCATTGACTTTGACTGGCAGTAGAAACGTCATGACTTGGATATTTAAAGATATCTAGCAGCTTGTGCGCGACTAGAACGGAAGGACAGAAAATAGAATTTTCAAAGGCACCAAAAATGCAGCAATTATAAAATATAAAATAGAAATATACCGGTATCGTGTTTGTAAGTTTCTGTTGGACCAAAATTTCGTACCGGTACTAATAGTATTTTTCAATGTTAAAGAGTTCAGCTACCCATTTTGTAAAATTCTTAAATGCTTGCCGATGTAACACTGAATCCTTTTTTTTTTTAATATACAAAATCATATGCAGAAGTGACCAATAAAATGTCATACCAGTTTGACAAAGACTCGGCAATGTTTAATTTCTAGAAGGATTTTTTCTAAAGAATTAAGGGAGGGGCAAGGGATAAAGAAGCAACCCACACACGCATATATATATATATATATATAAACAGCACTGAGTCTGTGTGTTGTCATAGATTGTCACAGCACTGAGTCTGTGTGTTGTCACGTCTTAGAGCATTAGTCGCCTATCTGCTGCTTTCCTAATTAACCAGATCGAATGGAACACATCAAGTCTTCCAATACCCCCCCCCCCCCTTTCTTCATTTATACTCAAGAGCAAAAAGGCTATAGTGAGTTGTGCAATTTTAGTTCTGAAGAAGAAAACGGAATAGTGTAAATACCTGGTCCAAAATTAGCAAAGAGAAGTGAGCTCTAACACACTGTGTAGTCTGTACGTTCTGTGTCATTGTCCCAACTCGGGCTTGGGATTGTGATTTGTCTTTGTATTGACATAGTGCACCTCCACTGTATGCTGCCACTTCTGAAACTCTTTTCATTGGAAAATAAAAACCTTTAAACTACAACTTGAGAGTCTTGTTGTTATTTAGATTTAGTGGATATCAATATTAAAACTAAATAGAAAGAAATGCTTCAACATTTCACTGTGTTCAAATAGTCCACAGAATGCCAAACAAAATGAATGAAATGTTAAAAGGAGATATTGTTGGAATCAAACCTCTGCTAGATCTAGATTTACTGAACAAATAAGTAACTTGAATTCCTCTACGTCAGTGTTTTCCAATTAGAATAACTATTAGCCCACCACGTGAATTTATCTCTCTAAACCAAATAAGCAAAGTGTTCCGCTAAATACTCTTAGAGTGTGCGAAGTGTTCCGTTAAGGAAAAAGTTTGTGAAACTCTGCTCTACATTGATGTTTGTGATTAGAATGTAATTTCGTGTATTTTGCTAACAAATCTTTTTCTAACATAATACCGGCATTATCACAAATCATGTTTGTGACTGAGGGCTATACGTTTTTAGATCCCCTGTAAATTTTGTCTTATTGTACTCCAGGTACTGAGACACTTGTCCATGGATAGTTCGGGGGGTAGTTATATTATATCATGGCGGGTTCTAGACATTTAGTCTACCCCTACACACATTCACGTGGACCTGTTGACCAGAATCTCATCATCTCGTGCAAGCCATGGTAGAGCAAAACTGTAAATATAGCCCTACCATTATGATAAACAAACACGGTTTGTAACTATATACCGCCCCCCCCCCCCCGCTCAAAAGGGCTAAATTTGCAATCGTAGTGTTAACGATCACTTCACACATCATACTATCTCAAAATATAAACCATCGTGGTTACACACATGAACCAAAAAAAAAGGAAGGGTGGTATCCTTCATACATTCTTCACACTTCAAACAAACTCAGTGACAAATCAATAAGTATTGTACTCTCAGTAAATACAGACAAAATATTACATCGACAAGGCTATCGAACTAGCCATGATACCTACACAAAAGAAACAATGTACCTGCTCCCTCAGAAAACAATCCGAAAAGAAACTCATACAAGATAAAATAAAATACATTTCCTCCTCATGAACACAGTTTATACTTCCCCAAACGTGTGAAGGTAGGAATAAAAAATTACATGATACAAAGCCGTTGAAAACACATTTCTCTCATATGTAATACTACTATCACAGCGTAGTGTGTGACTATCAAACAATGATCAAAGTCAGTGATGCCCAAAATACGGACCGCGGGCCAGATCTGTCTCGCGATATGGTTCTATCCGGCCCGCATGTCGAATTAGGTTGGACATCACTGATCTAGGTCATGTAAAGCCATCCAATAGAACCCAAAGAGTCCATCAGTGACTCTCTCTTTATATAACAATTTAATATGAAAACTAAATCCATCTTTAATTACATCTAAATTAATTTAACCTGCAATAGAAACTTATAACAAAATAGACGACAATCTTTAACACTGACAAGACAAAATGAATACTGTAATTAGGCCTACGTTTCGAGGGCGCGGTGACTGAGTGGTTTAGCATTTGGCTTCCAAACCTTGGGTCTTGGGTTCGAATCTCGGTAAAGACTGGGATTTTGAATATCGGGATTTTTAGGGCGCCCCTATGTCCACTCAACTGTTATGGATACCTGACTTTAGATGGGTAAAGTAAAAGCGGTTGGTCGTTGTTCTGGCCACATGACACCCTGCTCCACGACGGTTAGTCAAAGAAACAGATGATAGATATAGATCGCAAGGTCTGAACAAAAAAAACAACCGTTTCACTTAAACAGGCTAGTAATGTAACAGTTACCAAACAGCAAAGCTATTGTAAAAAATGTTTTACATGTTTCGGATGTTCCTTCAGAGTTGAAGATAGTTTACTTCCTAGTCCAAACCTCTCGCATGACGACGCTGGATGGGAGCGGGCAGGATTTGAACCCTCGACCATCGATAAATCCGAACGACAGTCCAGCGAGCAAACCGCACGACCAGGCAGCCATCCTTTACTCTTTACTATTCTTTACTGGGCAGTGACTTAACACACTTGCTCCCACTCATAGTTAAATACAACCGTACTAAAATAAACTAGACTTAGTAAACATTTTCCAGCTATAAAAAAAGTAAGAGCTGTCAAATTTATCTCTAAAACCCCACCTCTTTCTTCTCCAAGGTCTATACGAATGGGATGTAGTCTCCCTCCTCGTCCCTCTAGTAACCTCTCTCTCAGCAGTATCATTGTCTACTCTAGATACAGGGATGTCTATTAAAGCCATTTGAATTTATGGTGTAACAGGTTTACATTACTGTCTGGTGCCGTACGCTGACACAGCCCACACGAAGAACAAAACTTCCAAACATCAGTCGTCATGCCCGTCTAATAAAACTCCTTAGTTACTATGTCTTAGACTAAGGGTAAGGTAAGTTGCCATGTCTTACACTAAGGGATAGGTAAGGTAAGTTACCATGTCTTAGACTAAGGGATAGGTAAGGTAAGTTGCCATGTCTTAGACTAAGGGATAGGTAAGGTAAGTTGCCATGTCTATTGTTTTCTTAGTTCCCAAACGCCCACCAGACAAAGCCTCGTGACATTCTTCGGGTACTTCTAGTTGAGTAAGACTAAGACTAAGACTGCTTTATTGATCCTTACGGAAATTTGTTGTGATTACAAGGACTCTTTTCTCATATAAAGACAACACGACAGAAAAATACACACACATACAACAGACAACATAAAGAGTTCATTCAGCAACTACACACAGGTATCTTGGTGCATTTCATGTTCCCTGATCAATGAGTGGCGGTGATAGAGTCTGACCGAGTGAGGTACGAACGAGTTTTTGTACCGCTCTGTTCTTGTTTTGATTGACAGCAGTCGCCCACTTCGCGACGACCTGTCGTAGTTCTGATGGAGCGGGTGGCCGTTGTCTTCCAAGATTTTTTCGATTTTTCTTAGGCACTTTTGTTCAAAAAGCTCCTTTAAATGTGGCAATGTTGTAAGTGTAATTTTAGATACTTTTTTAATGATTTTTTCTGGACGTCGCGACAGTTTAGATGAGGCGTTGCCTTGCCAACAAGTTATTCCGTATGTTAGCAGACTCTGCATAGTCGCGCGGTAAAATGTCTCAAGGATCTTCTTGCTTAGTTTAAAGCTATTGAGTTTGTATAGAAAAAAAGAGTCGCTGGGCTGCCTTCTTTGTCAGAGTTCCAAGGTGGTCTTCCCATGAAAGCTTGTTGCTGATGATAACACCTAGATATTTATATGCCTTTACTTGTTCTATAGATGTAGTGTTTATTTGCAGTTCACGTATAGTATGTTTTTTCTTTCTAAAATCTATTATAAGTTCTTTAGTTTTTGTTACATTCAGTTCTAGAAAGTTGTCGGTGCACCCGTTTGTAAACTCTTCTATCGAGCTTCGATACTGAGTTTCGTCTCCTGAAATAAGACCGACTATGGCAGTATCATCAGCGAATTTAATGAGTTTAACTGAGTCATAGATGCTTCTTATGTCATTAGTGTAAAGAGTGTATAGTACAGGAGAAAGTACACAACCTTGTGGAGCACCCGTACATAGTACTCGAGTTGACGATTTGGTGTTGTTGACTTTAACATACTGGGGCCGTTGGGTTAAAAAGTTTAGAACCCATGCTTGTAAGTAAGGGCTTACATTTAAGTTACTCAGTTTGTTTATCATTAGATGTGGCTGTATGGTATTGAAAGCCGAGGAGAAATCTACGAAGAGGACTCGTGCGTATGTTTTGGGTATATCGAGATGCTTATAAAGCTGGTCCAAAAGCAATAGACATTACCCTTTTGGTCCACCAACTCACTTTACAACAAACCATTCTTGATAACAAATCTCTCTATTCCCCAGTTAGATGGTCGGGTCCTACCTATCCCATCCTCTCTCTCTCTCTCTCTCTCTCTCTAAGGATGGGACATACCTTTAAGCTTGTAAAACAAAAAAAAAATGATCTCGGTCCGTACAGGCGGGTGGAATAGGTGGCGTTATTATAGGCTCCATAGCCGCCTTCTCTCTTTTCCATACCACGGGCCACTACTCTCGCAATCTCTACGCACACTACTTCCCTTGAATAATAATAATTACCGTAATAATAATTTTATTTATAGAGCGCTGTTAGGGTTAACAAACATAATGTAGGCTCAAGGCGCTGTAATAACATCAGAAACATAAACACGAGAACTAAAATGACAAACTAATCTAAAAAAGTTGTAATCAGGTAGGTCTTAATGTTCTTCTTGAATGTAGAGGGAACCGTGGTCGAGAGGCTAATTGCGCTAAAATGACAAACTAATCTAAAAAAGTTGTAATCAGGTAGGTCTTAATGTTCTTCTTGAATGTAGAGGGAACCGTGGTCGAGAGGCTAAGTGCGCTTGATTTTAATGATTTAACTGTATAGAATTTAGCCCTTGGTGTGTAGAGAGAGTAGTCCTTAAAGGACTGTAGGTGAATAGACCTTGATTTTAATGATTTAACTGTATAGAATTTAGCCCTTGGTGTTTAGAGAGAGTAGTCCTTAAAGGACTGTAGGTGAATAGACCTTGATTTTAATGATTTAACTGTATAGAATTTAGCCCTTGGTGTGTAGAGAGAGTAGTCCTTAAGGGACTGTAGGCACGACATGGCCTAAATTGTGCCGATGTGCCTAAAATCAAAATCAAATCAAATCAATAAAAAAAGATGATGTTTACGCCCTACGCGTCATGCATTAAGTCATGCATAGGCGCTTCAATATGAGAGACTACCTTTATCATTCCATTCTAATTAGAAGATCGTACTCTAGCTAAATCCCTTTTAGAAATAATGGGCAGTCCCCGAGCCGGCCCTGTCGTGTTCAACAGGCTCTGTCTGAGTGCTACTACACACCTTGGGTCCATTTACATAGTCAACCTTTTCTTCTATATCTCAGTTGGGCGCTACATGTGAACCACCCCAAACTATCATAATAGACGTCCATTTGGGATGACCCCTAATAAACACATAATTTGACCTGCAATCGTTCACAACAGAAGAAAGCCCCTGGACTTAATCTTCTTCACGGCTTCATGCTTGGTTGAACATTCTAACTACGTTCTCGGCCAGTGCCTCATTTTGGTTTACACTTACATGCGAACAATCATTTTTCGAGCATGAAGTCTACAGTAAAAACTGAGAAACTATAATCGTGCTTAAACAAACAAACCCAACTAAGAAATGTAAGGCCATTGTTTACGTTAGTTAAGTATTTGTTATATTTGTTTTAAAGGATATCTTTTACATTGTTTAACTTGTTGTGTTTGTAAATAAATATTATCCAGATATAAATACCACAAGACACCAGCTACGCACGTTGATTTTTTCCCAGGTTTTATGTTTATTATGGTCGGATCACCCCCATCTTTTTTTATTGTAATAAACGGGTCTCATTTTAACGATAAACATAATATACTTTTTAGCAAGTTGTCGTACTTTAATATAATAAAACATCTAAAGCTTTATTGCACTGAATGACGAAAATAACTACACACATAGTAAAGGTCAAGACACGGAATATGGTCAGTACACAATCTCACGTCAATTCACAAATTTAAACAAACACTAGGGGTGACAATCGAAATGAACGACAACAGTGAATTGTTGTATCTTTAATAATGAAATTTCACGTCCAGCTTTCTCTTTCCTGACAACCCGATTTTTTTTCTTGATTTTTTAAAAATAAACGGTTTATGATTTAACGTTTAGCCTAACATTCTTTTTTTTTAGCCCGTGAATTAGTGTAACTAGGACATTTTACAGCCCGCTCTCTTTCCTTCCTTATCTCACTCTTGCTCTCCGCCCCCCCCCCCCCTCCCTTTTATTGTTTGTTTTTTACTTGCGCATCGTCATATCTCCCACATTGACTTTTGACTGGATTAGGAAAGACCCGCAACATAATGCACCCCCAACACACAAACGCTGTTATACTTTGGGTCCGTTAATTTGTGTAGCACTTTTTGAGGTTGAACCGATTACAGATAGGTTCGATACTGTTACTCCAAGCGTAGAACTAAGCTACTCCACAAGTTACGTCTTGGCGTACTCGATACGAATTCCTACTTCTGATAGGTAATCAGCTTCTCATCTGATGAATATCTGCATCTATAGTAATAATAATAATAAGGCTTGTCTTCGAATCCGAAGATGAGTGAGGAATGCAGTTCTGCATCTACACAGCAGATTTCAAAATACACAAAAAAGATTTATCAAGATCGCAACACGAGTATCGATTAATTCAATACCTCTAGGAAGCATACAGACAAACGAGAATTAAACTAAGAAAATCAAGGCGATCTAAAACTATATAGGCTAAGTACTGTAATACTTCGGCAGATGTAGAGCTCTATCGATGGTTGGGCGAACAAGTCAAAGTCTAAGATATAGGTATCTTGATTAATAAAGAGTTCCAGCTCCACGCGATGAAAAAGTCTTATAAGTCGTCTGCTTGACCAAGTGACGTCACTATCACGGCGCCTTCGACATACACGGAGGGGTCACGGAGGTCACGGGAAGAGCAACACAGTGTGTCGAATCAGTGGTTCTCAAGCGATTGGGAGTTCCCTAACTTGTAAATGTTAGAACGAATAAACGTTGGTTTAAAGTCCAGACTTGGCCGCGTGAGATACAGCGTACAGCTTATTGAAGGATAATAACAATAAACAACTCTCAGTTGTATGATGTAGCTGACTGGTGTCAGAATCTATCTATCTAATCTATCTATCTATCTAATCTATCTATCTATCTAATCTATCTATCTATCTAATCTATCTATCTAATCTATCTATCTATCTAATCTATCTATTAATATATAAAGACAGAATGTACACATTTGCCAGTATTGGATTTTCTGGATCAGCCACAGGTAAGTTGTTAAATGAATCGACCATTGGGACTTGACCAATAATTTGATAGATAAAAACCTTCTTACTACAAATAATCGGCGCAAGAGTTACTCGTCCATCAACAATCTCATTAAACTGGGACAAGAAAGTAGAATTCAATCAACCATATCATTTCGAAAGTCTTAAAAAAAAAAAGCATTTCTCTTAATTATCGTTACTCAGTACCCTTATGGGGTATGCAATACGAAGATAATAAACGAAAACAAACAAACTTGGAATTTCTTTCCTTCTCCCACCATTTTGTTTATTTTCTATCTCGGCGAAGAACTACGTCAGAGCTGGTAAACAACATAGTACCGTACCTAAATATAACTTACAACTGTAGATGTGTTGCGACATAAACAACAGCTCAAAGTACACATAGGACATAATTACATTTTTCTTTTGACGAATTTCGATTAAAACAGTGCTTAATTATTAATTCAAACTAATAAATAATATTGTTAACGTATTCTAGCCAGTGGCGTAGCTAGGGTTTGTGATGCCCGGTGCGGTAGGTCCACATGATGCCCTCCAAACAAAAATCGAAATAAAACTGCAAAAAGACTTTTTTTTTTTTTTCAAAAATAACATGTATCTATTGTTAGAGTATTGCTAGTACGCAAAAAATCAACTAGACAAAAAAGGTATGACAAATAAATCGTACGTTGCAGAGTGTGCCAAAGGCTACTATGGTCCAAACTGTGTCCATACGTGTCCCCAAAACTATCAAGATATGCTATGCGATTTGCTTTCTTGCTAACAAAAGTATAAGTACTCGAACATCATCGGGAAAATCTTCATGTCTTTCTCCAAAGTCGTAAGATCTACAGTATATTATCTTGTGTTTTTTTTAAACCGAAAAGCTTAAGGGAATAGGAACTTAATAAATTAATACACATAGAGGAAAAGTTTGATGCCCCTCACACCCTGATGCCCCGTGCGGCCCGCACTCCCGCCCGTGCTAGCTACGCCCCTGATTCTAGCTACGAACATTTACATTAGATGTTACTGCTCTTAACCGAATCCCAATGATTACTGATAAAGGCCCACTAGTTTAGATTTTAAATAATCTTCAAAAATTTAATTTTTCTTGTTTCCTTTGCACCATTTAGTTAGGTACACCTCTAAATTTATTGAAAATGTCGTAGTACGGTATCTAATTTGTTGACATCTTTCCGACCACAGCTAATGGCCAGGCATTCATCTCATTTCCATGACATAATCTATAGTCTCTTCCCGGCTGAAAGAGACCCATAATATAGTTGTAATGATAAAATCGAGATACTGGTGAATAAAATGCACACATCCATATCTTATCTTATCTGATCTTATATAATTCACGGGGTCTTTTTATACAGCGTTTCAAATTTGTCAGTGTCACTTGGTAGAATCTCTCTAGACTAAATTCATGTCACTAGATGACGCTAGATGTCAGCGCCTGGTTATGATGGATAGCTAAATATGTAGCCATTGTACGCACACATTTCGAGTGCTATTCTAAGCACACATAGTCTATGCTTGTTTAAAAGGCCTGCCCTTTTTAACAGACGGCACAATGAATGTGACTCGTTCATTGTAAGAGTTAGAGCCACACGCTGTTGGTGAATGAAAATCTTCGAGTCAAGATTTAGTCAACAAGAGAATTATAAAAACATGAACTTAGAAATTGAGAGGGAAATGAAATATACTGCCTGCATCCAAACTTGTACCTATCGCATTGACGTTATAAAGCTGAAAACAACATTCTGTGCATCATGATTTATGACGTAACTAAATAAATTTTGTTTCTGTGAAAGACAAATTAATGATCACGGAAATTAAAATAACACATGATCACATTACTTATGCTCAAATGTCACATCAGGAACGGCCTTAGGCATAGGCAAACTAGGCAGCCTTCTATGGCCTCTGATTGGTGGGGGCCTCAGATAGGACTATACATTTTTTTTTAGAGAAACAAAAATAGCGAAACAATCAATTTTGTTTTTTTGTTACATTTGTTTCAATAGATAACAGTAGAAACTATTGGAGGGCCTACGGTACATTCTTCAGATTGTGGCATCTAGTAATAAGGCTTGTCTTCGAGTTCGAAGATTAGTGAGGAATGCAGTAT
The DNA here is from genome assembly GCA_030265305.1 of Biomphalaria pfeifferi. NCBI lineage: Eukaryota > Metazoa > Mollusca > Gastropoda > Planorbidae > Biomphalaria > Biomphalaria pfeifferi. Next base: position 583,079 of record JASAOG010000260.1, read on the forward strand.
TTCCCGTGGCTGCGCAGCCCCAGCTGTTTTTACATATTTTGCCACATGCACGACAAGCAAAACCATTGTCCGCAGATTGTCGATATAGCTTTTCTTTTCGTCGTCTGCGTTTGTCCTTGGCAGCGGATTTTCTTTTGGTTTCAGATGTGTATCCCGCGGCCTTTGTGAGTGACCTCCAGCTGTCTCGTTCTGAGGCCGCATGCAACCAGGTGATCTCTTCTATGTCATCTAAGGCAAGTTGACGCCTAAGCTGGTCTTTAAAGCGTTTCTATCTATCTATCTAATCTATCTATCTAATCTATCTATCTAATCTATCTATCTAATCTATCTATCTAATCTAATCTATCTAATCTAATCTATCTAATCTAATCTATCTAATCTAATCTAATCTATCTATCTAATCTATCTATCTAATCTATCTATCTAATCTAATCTATCTAATCTAATCTATCTATCTAATCTATCTATATAATCTATCTATCTAATCTATCTATCTAATCTATCTATCTAATCTATCTATCTATCTAATCTATCTATCTAATCTATCTATCTAATCTATCTATCTAATCTATCTATCTAATCTATCTATCTATCTAATCTATCTATCTAATCTATCTATCTAATCTATCTATCTAATCTATCTATCTAATCTATCTATCTAATCTATCTATCTAATCTATCTATCTAATCTATCTATCTAATCTATCTATCTAATCTATCTATCTAATCTATCTATCTAATCTATCTATCTAATCTATCTATCTAATCTATCTATCTAATCTATCTATCTAATCTATCTATCTAATCTATCTATCTAATCTATCTATCTAATCTATCTATCTAATCTATCTATCTAATCTATCTATCTAATCTATCTATCTAATCTATCTATCTAATCTATCTATCTAATCTATCTATCTAATCTATCTAATCTATCTAATCTATCCGTTTGTCTGTCTCTCCGCTCTCTCTCTCTCTCTATCTATATATATATATATATATATATGTGTGTGTATGTATAATATATATATAAATGGCTCCTTCTGTCTCGGAAGACAATGGATGCGCCCAGATGTGCAACAGAAAATATGACATTAAAGATATAATATATACGCTTACTTACTGCGTGGGCTGTATATTATCTCGTGTTTTTGTTTGCCAACTCAGTTTTAGCTCACCTTTTTTTTACCTGACTGCTAAAAGTCTTTCATCTAAACATTTTTTTAAAACTCAAACCTCTCTACCAAGATTACATGACAGCATACAAACACACATATACATACATCCAAAACCATTAATGATAACCTGTAATGTTTTTTTTTCTTTTCAATTTTTATCCTTTATTAATATGAAGTAAAGACATTAAATAATGACTTAATGGATGCAATAAGATCAATTTAGTAGTTACGATGAGGTGGTAAATTGTAGTCAGACTGAATTTCCATTTGATTGGACCAATAAAAATTATCTTCTATCAACAATTAGAATATTTTTGTACAACAATGAGAAAGGGAAAGCGACTAAGCGTGTATAAAAAAAAGAAGCAGCATGTAATTTATCTTCAACACACCAGTCTGTGGCCACGTAGAATCTGTCTCCCTGTACCCTCCCTTCCCCCACGGTCTTAATTTTACCTGGACACGGACCAAATTTAGATTTCACTTTTGGGTCACAAACAATCTTACTTTTGTACATTCTTTAAAAATAAACAAAGTCAGGCTAGCTGTGGCGTGCTCATTTCCTTAATGTCCCAGAGTTTAAAATAGACTTCTTGATGAAGTTGTCAGTCACGCTACAGAGAGCCATTAGCTAAAACTTGATCTCGGACTTTGATGACGCTACCAAAGAAACAGTTCGACTTAGGACTCGGTACGCTTTCTCTCTGATAGTAATAGTTGTTAGAGCAACAATTTCAACATGAAACAAATGTTGATCGTACTATTAGTTCATCTTCAGACTTTGGTCTCTGGACAACAGTTTACTCCGGTGTCTTTCACGTAAGTTCATTGTATCATTGTAATGGAACATTCTGTACTTTGATGTTTTGATTGGATGACACTTTAATCCACATATTGTTTGTTTTTGAGACATCGTGTGTGCTGATATTCGGTAGGTGACATTTACTTTTCAAACACTTTCGCATCTTATGTCATGATGACATGCTAGATGTATCAATAAAACAAGTCATGGTGCAAATGAAATTAGTAGAACGTATTGATTTTTTTTTCTCAATTATTTGTTGCTTCGTTTGCGTTTTGCTCACATTCTATATTCCATGTATCAGGCGGGGTTGCTGAGCGGTAGTGCGTTTGGCTTCGAATCCTGGTGAAGAAAGGGATTTTTAATTTCGGGATCTTCGGGCGCCTTCCAGCTCTGGTGGGTACCTGTAAAAAGTATAGGCAGTTGGTCATTGTGCTGGCCACTTTGAGATCCTAGTTAACAGTAGGCCACAAAAACAGATGACCTTTACACCACAAGGTCTGAAAGGGGAACTTTACTTTACTTTAATATATTCCATGTAAGAATATAAGAAACAATTGATGTCGAAATCTGGACGCTTTTTTTTCCTCTTTGGAATGTGTTTGCCTGTGATGTTTTGACACTTCTTACCAACTTTTATCTTTTAATGTTTTTCTTTTCTATCTTGTTTCTTTATTCCTATCTGCTTTCCAAGGCCTACACATACATTTGTAGAAAAAAACTAAAGATACAAAAACTCTCCTAGGCTGAACTAATATTATTTAAAATAAAATGTGTTTAACTTAATTTGAGTTAAGAGGCGCGGTGGCTTTAGAACCGAAGGTACCGGGTTCGAATCTGTTTGTTTTACATGTTTCGGATGTTCCTTCAGAGTTGAAGATAGTTTACTTCCTAGTCCAAACCTCCAGTAGGACGGCGTGGGATGGAAGCGGGCAGGGTTTGAGCCCGGGACCATCGATAACTCCAAACGACAGTCCAGTGCACAAACCCCACGACCATGCGTTCATCCTAGAGTTGTAGGCCTACAGAATTTATACTGAAAGATTAACACATTTTATGTGTGTACTATTTCTTTTTGTTAGTATTAGCGCAGACGGAGGTAGTTACTGTATTTACACCATTTTACATTCTTGACATTTAAATGGAAGAAGGAACAACAGCTAAACGTCTACGTGCAGTCGGGCACATTAATTATTTGTTGTTGTTTTTTTTTCACTAAGTCGAAGAGCTAGTGTGGTAGATATACAGGCTATATCTATATATCTACTTAAGAACTTTTATTTCCGTTCTCTTGAACTCTAAATAAATAGAATTGTACAAGGTAAAAAAAAAACCAACTTATATGTGTCATGTAGTTTAGAAATTCCGTAAAAATAAATAAATAAGAATTTTAAAGACGAAACTTTATATAATTTGGATGTTTAAGAGGTCATCCAATTCCAATTTTGTTTGTTTCGGTATCATGGGGAGCAATCTTATATTATACAGACGTTACTTCAAAAAAAAAAAAAAAAGATGATTACGTCCTACGCGACTACAGGAAGTGGTCGAAAAGGACATCCTCGTGGTACAAGGAAGGTCATCTGGTTCTGTAGCCTAAGAGTAACGAGCAACCGCCTGTACTTTTCCCTAACAAATGTGACGTACCCATTTAAGTTGGGTGCCCGAAAATCCCGAAATAAAAAAAAATCCCTGCCTGTCTTCACGAAGATTCGAACCCGCTCAGCCACAGCGCGCTAAAGGTTTTCAGGAAGGCTTTGATAGTGTCCCTAGAGCTTTTCATTGACCACCTTGGTTTTGATTTCCATAGCAGAAGAAAGTCAGAAAGTGTACATAAGACTTTTCGTTAGTGCGGAGAGTCGGAGTTTGGGGAGAAAGTGATCCTCGAATTTACAAGTTATAAGCAAGAAAAAAAAGATGGAGGGGGGGTCCATGGGAAAATAAGCCTAGGATCAAATCACTTACAAATCTGGTGGTGAAACGGATAGGGGTAATTGTGTGTGTCTAGCAAGCTGACACACATTAGACAGTTGAGCGCTAGACGAGCTGTCAACCGTGACGAGTGACGGAAGACGCTTCGGGAAGAATCTGTGTTGTGAATACTAGGCCTACTCAGGTCAGTCACGTCACATGATCAACCAGAATGGCCGAGCGACGTTCCGTCGGTTTCTGGGAGGCCTTCGGAGACCCTATACAATGAGCGAAGGTGTCACAGTCAAGATGGCTTGGTTTAGTTCAGTGCGGTAAAGCGGCGCATTACGACGGTTTATTGCGGAGTAGGGTCAGGACACCTCGCGAGTACGAGACGAAGTCGTCTTGATCAAGTCCGACACAACGAGCCCAGTTTGTGAAGTCAGTCCTGGACAATCAAACCCAGTGCAAGTCCTGGACAAGGCGGAGAGGCCAGCAGAATACGGCGGTACGGTTGTCAATTGGTGAAGCATTTGTACAGTCAGTGTTACGTGTTGCCAATCGTACAGTATTGGCTGTGATTTATTGGACATTAAAGTGTTACGTTATTTTTGAGCCCTTAGTTGTCAAGTTCTTTGAGTTGGTAGAGAGAGAGAGAGACAGAAAAAGAGAGTGGTACAATTACCTTACCTCACAAATGTCCATAGAGGACTGAGCCTGTGCTATTAAAGACAGTCTATTCCGAATACATTAGCTATGTTTTGGAAAGACTCATCTCAATATTTTTTCAGTTATTGATAATATTAAAATTTGTATTAAATCCTAAACTCAAAGAATTTCTCGGCTCAAATGTTGCTAATAAACAACGCACATTTTGATACAACGTATTTACTTTCCAGGTTACCCGCGCCACCTTCACTGATAGGACCATTGTCCCCCAACTACGCCCTGTATAACGCCGAGAAGTTACATCCCAGTAAGATCAGAGGACCTACGTCATTTGCTTTTCTACATGGTAATAAAACAATACTATCAGATACCTAGTTGTATTACAAATTTTGATCTTGCAGTACAATATTTATGTAGAGTTTGGTATACCTGTGATATAACAATTATTTGTGTATTTTAATATCAAGTTCAAATCACCGAAGCCCAAAGGGACGTTTCACCCTTAAAGTGCTGCGCTATTTTAGAATGAGTGCATACAAAATGGAATTACTATTTTGATGTTTACAGGCTAAACTACCACACGCGTTTTAAGGGTTAATGTTTTTTTTTCAATAATAACTACAACAAAGGAAGCATCACGTCTCTCAGCCTAAACCTTTTGCAGTACGGCATGGGATGACTACGGGCTGTGTTGGAACTAGGGCAGCCTTCCATCATGATTGGTTTTCAATGCTAAGATGAAAACACTCGTTTAGTTATTTCTTAAACTTTCAAACAGAATTGAAAAATAAATTACTCTGAGATTATACAAATGAATACCAAATAATGTGAAATAAATACATAGCTGGAATAAGAACTTAAACACAAGCTCATCGCGCAAGAATTACCTTAAAAAATGTGACTAGTGCGGCCACTTGAGAATCATGAATAGAGGAACTTGTACTAAAATTGAATCTTATGGATACTACATTGAATAAACATTGAAGAAAAAAGCAATATTATATTTATGTGCTATATTACCTGCTAGCTTGTGAAACTGGCCTATACATTTTTTTGGTAAAAAATCGTAAAGATTTCTTTTCCCATTTACAATGTTGATTTACAAATTGATTATATCTCGTGTTTAGATCATGTGTAAAGATTGATTGTATCTCGTGTTTAGATCATGTGTAAAGATTGATTGTATCTCGTGTTTAGATCATGTGTAAAGATGAATTGTATCTCGTGTTTGGATCATGTGTAAAGATTGATTGTATCTCGTGTTTAGATCATGTGTAAAGATTGATTGTATCTCGTGTTTAGATCATGTGTAAAGATTGATTGTATCTCGTGTTTAAGTAGGCCTAATATATAAAGATTTGCATCTTGTGTTTAGTAATATGTAAAGATTGGTTGCATCTTGTTAGATATTATGTAAAGATTAGTTGTATCTTGTGTTTAGATAATATGTAAAAATTGGTTGTATCTTGTGTTTAAATAATATGTAAAGATTGGTTGTATCTTGTTTTTAGATAGGCCAGATATGTAAAGATTGAAAGTATCTTGTGTTTAGGTAGGTCTAATATGTAAAGATTGGTTATATCTTGTGTTTAGATAATATGTAGGCCAAAAGATAGATGGTATCTTTTATTTAGGTACTGTGTAAAGATTGATTGTATCTTGTGTTTAGGTAATGTGTACAGATTGATTGTATCATGTGTTTAGCTAATGTTTACAGATTGATTGTACCTTGTGTTTAGGTAATGTGTACAGATTGATTGTATCTTGTGTGTTTAGGTAATATGACTATATATAAATATTGATTGTATCTTTTAGGTAATGTATATACAGTAACAGCTGACAAACGAATTGTAAACATAGTGACCTGTAACCCAACAACGATTGCTACTCTAGCTGTAACAGGATGTCGTAAGTAAATGTTTAGTTAAGTTAGTGGTTCTACTTTTCAAAAGCATTTTTTTTTTAAAATAAAATAAGCAATCTTTATTAATGAACACTGGTATCCTAGTTAAGACTAGTATTGAGTGTATGTAAAGCTAGTATCTTTAGTAGGGATGTGCAAACTACACCCGCTGGTACTACATGATCCGCTACAACATAAGATTCGTCACTTTGACACATTGTGACCTTACTGTCAATGTTCAATTTGATGAATTTATTCTCAGTAAGTTATTCGAAATCTTGGTTGCCACAGATCATTGTCATTCGAGGCTTCGTATTCTTCTTTTTTCTTTCATGGGGAATTAATATTTTTCTAGGTTTCTTAAAGATAAAATTAAGATATTGAATAGAAGGGCTTAATAGTCTACAGGCGAATCAACAGAATTGTATATAGCCTACATATAATGTAATAACGGTTCTGTCTGCATCAAAGGCAAAAAAATATGCAGGTCGCAACTAGGTTTGTGTTATCACGTAAAAATCTGCACTCATCCTTAATCTTAGGAATCGAAGACATTGTCATTATATATATACATGCATAAATATGCTCCTTGCGCTATGGTGAAATCTCTTTGTAGACTATTGAAAGTGGGTATCTGGGAGAAGGTTTCCTTGCTGCCTTTAGGCAATGTACTTTCTTCACGTTCGCCGTGACTGAGCGGTAAGGCGTTTGGTTTTCGAACCCGGGTCCTTGTTTGAATCCTGGTGCTGACTAGGATTTTAATATCGGGATCTTTGGGTGCCTCTGAGTCCACCCAGCTCTAATGGGTAGGCTACCTGACATTAGCTGGGTAAAAGTAAGGCGGTCGGTCGTTGTGCTGGACACATGCCACCCTCGTTAACCGTGGGCCACAGAAACTGATATGCCCTATAGATTGCAAGGTCTGAAATGGGAACTTTACTTTTTTTTTCTTCACGTGCAACTATTAAAATTTGATGTAGAAAGAAACAATCACAAAGATTATTTATAATAGTTTGACCGTTTGGCCCACATCCATAGCTGTATGTTGAATAAGCTCATATGTTTGAATTATATGATTAAATATTGCTGTAAATGTTAAAGTATAAGTTTATCAAGGGCTATGTTTATCTTTGCAGGTTCTATAGCTGAATGTGGCATGTTAACAAGCATCCGGGTAGACAACAATGGTAAACTAGTAGTCTTGGATGCATACAAGGGACTTTACCGAGTAGACCCACTGACTGGTCAGTAGTTCATATTAAAATTGATAGGTAAATGTATATAAATATGAAGAACCAGTATGCAATGGTCTCTCGTCCTATTGCTCTGAGGCTGGGAACTTAACTGACTAGTGATCAGTAAAAGTTCAAAAGCTTGTCTACCTTATATATCTTGATTTGGACCTTTAGTCCGTTCTTTTTGATGTGTGTGTTTTTATTTGTGATATTTGTACAGAACTTTAGTATATTCTATGTATCTGTGTGTGTATCCGTCTCTTATTTGCGATGCCTGTAACAAATTCGAATTTTCCCTAGGAAACTGAAGCGAGTCAGTGGTAACACAAAACGAGGTTACACAGTAGGCTACTGTTTAATCCGTTAATGAATCACATAAATATTCCTCACACAATCTTGTCTGGACATAAAACTTCGCAAACTTTAATCATAAACAGCTGGACAAATCTTAATGTGTGGCCGACTGGATTAAACGACCCCGAGTTCTTCACATCAGGGATAGAGACATTGTTTGTAAACAGTTCTATTTATATATTGTTACAAGTACCGTCTACATGTGTTCTCTGACTTAAGACTTCTTTTTTTTTTTTTTTTTTTGCCTAAAAACAACTAAGTAAAGAAACACTGACTCCATTACATTGTAGTATTTGCGTTAAAAAAAAACTGGCTTAACTGTATAGTATTTTTTAATAGCTTCTATAAAGCGCAATTGCATTATCAGAACGCTATGGTCCAATCTTATTTGTGGACCAGTTGGGGGGGGGGGGGGGGAGGAGGGAGGAGTATCTGGTTAATTGTTTTCCGTGCTGCTTTTAGGCACTCAGTAAACACATCTCTGCTCGAATCGGGTGTCTAACCTCGAGCCACCTAGATAGGTAGCCAGGGCCAAGTTCAAGCGTACTTAGCTTCTCGGTCACACATCTCACTCTATATAATTTTCAAGAAAAAATGGCCTACTAATAATCAAAAGGCATTATCATTTTCTAGGATCAATAAAATAATGTAGAATTGACCCTCTCTTTGTGGTGATAACTAGGCGGATGTCTGTAGAGGTAGACTTACTTAATAAAAGGAATGCTTTTGCTTTCTTATTTGAATTAAGATCATAATCTGCAGAGTGAGATCAAGATGTTTACTTGATCGCATTATTGAATAGCATATGTATCTTCTTTCTTCATCCTGGGTAATAGGATTACCTCTTTATGCGTTTATCCTGGGTCATTAGTTGTTATCTTCAGTCACCAGTAGCAGCTGGGGCTGCGTAGCCACGGGAAATACTGCATTTCTCATTAATCTTCGGACTCGAAAGACAAGCCTTAGTCATCATTCATTCATTGGCCTCCTTCAGTCGTAGAACGACTATGGTTCATCTCGGAGCACACGTCCTCGTGTGGCTGTGGATCCCAATTTGGAGAGACACTTCCGTCCACAGATAGCGCAGGTTAAAGTGGCTTTTGCTTCGGTGGTAGAGGAGCTGGCCGTTTTTCGGATTGTGCGTTTTTCTTCCTGGGCTGAGACCCATGTACTTTCACTGTTCATAGCTTTCTTGGTTACTGTGTCTCTCCACCTGTTGCGGTCTAGAGCTATGTCTTCCCAATTGTCAGTATTGATGTTCACTGATTTGAGGTCACGTTTTATTACATCTAGTATATACATATAAACACTAACCCTAGGAACAAAATTTCTAGCCCAATGAACTTGATACTTTTTTTTTTTCATTTAGGAATGAATACAGTCCATCCGCAAAATATGTAGTATTTCATAATGGGGGAAATCTTTGTCAATTCACCGGTTGTATTTTATGGGCTGCGTAGGTAAAAAAAATGCAGCCATTTACTGTAGCGTGAATAAGAAAAACCTAACTATATTTAAGCAATAGGCCCACAATGATATATTAAGTTGTTTATTAAGTTCTGTGTTTGTCTAACATCCAGGTGCCATAGAACAATTATATTCTAGCACAGTACAAGTTGGTGGCCGCACTCCAAAATATTTAAACGATATTGTTATCAAATCCGACGGCACAATTTTCATAAGTGATTCAAGTGATAAGTACGATGCAGCTAATGACATGTATATTATTTTGGAAGGAAGACCGAGTGGAAGGTAATACTTTGAACTAAACATATAGGTACACAAATTTCAATTCAACACCCCCCCCCCCTCCAAAAAAAAATTAAAAAATTAGTCTTAAGAGCTCGAGAAAGAATAAAATGTTTAGTACCGGTATAGGCCTACTAAAGGTCAATTATTTTGTGAACTTAACGTTAGTTGATCCTGCAATCCTGCATTAGATGTAGGAAAAATGTGCAGGTCGCTACTGGGTTTGCGTACCCACGAGAAACACTGCTTTTGTCCTAAATCTTCGGAATCGAAGACATTGCCATTTTTATTATTATTACAAAATAAAGCGATCATATTGTTATTAAAAAAAAAACAAGACACCGACTTCTTTGAAATGGAAAACGATGTCCTAAACCATGGAAAATATGTCCCAAACGCATGACAAACTATGTTCTATACACATGATAACTATGTTATATAAACATGTAAAACTATGTTCTATACACATTACACATGTAAAACTATGTTCTATACAAATGTAAAACTATGTTCTATACACATTACACATGTAAAACTTTGTTCTATACAAATGTAAAACTATGTTCTATACACATTACACATGAAAACTATGTTCTATACACATAAAAAACTATGTCCTTAACCATGGAAAACCATGTTCTAAACACACGAAAAGATATTTCCTAAACACACGAAAAAATATTTCCTAAACACATGTTAAAACTTTGTCCTAAACCAAGACCATGGATGGAAAATTATGTCCTAAACTATGGAAAATAATGTCCTACAGTTATAAACCATGGAAAACTTGTTTTAAACACATGGAAAGCTTTGTCTTTAACACATGGAAAACTTCTATGGATACAGATACTCATGTATTTAAACATGTAAAAAACTCTGTTAACGACGCTAATTTATTCGCTTTGAATCATACAGAAAGAAAAAGCTATTTGAGCTATTTTAATACAAAAAAACACACCTTTAGTTTAAGTTGAAGAATATATAAAACCTCATAAATGTCTCATAAGGTTTACAAATGTCTCTGTATTACGCTTTTGTTTATTGCATATTTCTATTGCATATCGATTTACAGGATTCTATTGTACAGCCCTGATACTAAGCAAACCACTGAATTCATAAAAGACGGTATTGTTTATCCAAATGGTTTGGAACTTGCAGCGAATGAAACAGAACTTCTCGTTTCTGAAATGGGCAGAGCTAGACTAGTCAGGTAATTCAATCATGTATACTTTTGTTTGTTTGTAATGTATACTTTTGTTTGGTTTCGCACCCGTTCGGGTTCCTAAAGACCGAGTCCACTACATTGGCGGGTATGAAAGAAAGCCCCATCAAACATGGCACTATCAAACGCCGTTCCTCAAAAGGCCGTTTCTATGGCGGATACCTGCACGGCTGAAATCTATTACAAATCTAATTACATGACTAAGCCAGACTAATTGCTAAAGTTACACTTAATATAAGCCTTGTTTAAAAAATATTTTTTAAAATCGTTTACATGATAATAATTTGATATCTAAAACGATATATTTGGCTAACCAAAAGTGTACAAGCTATATTTATACAACGCTCTAATATACCAATAAATACCGGTACATAGAATACATCTACAGGCAGTAAAGTTCATTTTAAAGGACGTCAACGAATCTCTACCAGCCTTAGATTAAAGCCTTTAACTTTTTCTTGCCTAATGCATCTCTGCGTGGTATGTCTAGATGGCGTCATGTGAAAGAAACTTTTCAAAACTAAAATTAACAACTATTAGGCCTAATAACTTTTGAAAAACGAATTTCCAATCAAGCAGTTCTGTCCATTGAAAACGAAGTTGCAAAATATTTGAAATCCTGAAAAGGAAACTTGAAGTTTGTATTTTCTAAGGTTATTGTAATCTTTTAAATGTTAAGAAAAAAATGAAAAATGTTCTTTTCAAGTTTTTGTACCCATCAATATACTTTGCATAAAGTGCTTTTTTTCATTAGTCGACCTCAGGACACTACCACTATAATGTTAAAGGTTTCCATTTAGAGCTGTTTAATGTTTACTAGAGAAAGCATGTTCAGTTGATGTTTAATTTGCTTCTAATTTAAAAATCTTAGATGTTAATCTATGTAATAATTAACGAAACGTCAGAGACAAAAAAAATAATTAGAAAATAATATCGACACTCACTTTAATGTTGTGTAACAGCAATTAACGAACTGTATTATGGCGCAAAAACAACTAAACAGGGGGGTGGGGTGACACCCTGATCTTACCGCACCGGGTGACACCCATCCTAGTGACGCCACTGTGAGAAAAAAAAATTCGATTTTTTTCATCCTTAGGATAAGTCTTTTGCCAAGTACTTTCCGACTATTGAGTCTCTTCTCTGAGAACCTTCCTGGCTTACCTGAAAACATTCGAAGATCTTCCCGGAACACATTTTGGGTTGGCATCTCTTATGTCAGACATTCAGGAATTCCAAATTCAATGGATACTTATGCTGGGAACCCAACAGCTAGAGCCAGAACTGCTTATGTAAGTTTTTGGATTAAAAAAACAACCACTATTATTTATGTGTAGGTGTCTATGTGTACAAGATTTAAATGAACATTGATATATTATAATATCAGTACTATATAGATTATAATTCTTGTATCAAGATTTTATTTCTAGATATACATTATTTTCATCTATAATAAAAAGAACGGGTTCTAAAAGACCCAACAGCAACAGCCCAATTTCGTGGTTAGTTTGTAAAAATGTTTTACATGTTTCGGATGTGGAAGATAATCTACTTCCTAATCCATACCTCCCACGGAACGACGGGGGATGGTAGCGGGCAGGGTTTGAACCCTGGACCACCGAGACAACTGAACGACAGTCCAGAGAGCATACCGCACGACCAGGCAGCTATCTTTCACCTTCACCATTCACATATCCCTTAGTCTGTTGGAGCACGACTGTCGATCGTCTGTCTCCATTTCTCTACCTTTAAATGACAAGCACTTTCATTCTATGATGTTGTTGCCTTTCTTTTTCTTGATAGGCCTATAACGTGAAGGTCTTTGAAGCTCTTGAGAAACTCGTGATGTGGCCAGTGGCGTAGCAAGGTACCCGTGGGCCCGGGTTCAAGAACATTTTGGTGGGCCAGGGTTCAAGAACATCTTGGTGGGCCCTCCTCCAGCCAATAAGACAAAACGAGTAATCTAAATGCAAAGACATTCCAATGTAAAGATCGTAACTTTTTAAAATATATAAATAAGTTATTCGAATGGAGGGTTTTAAGGTCATACGATGTGAATGTGTGGACATTGAATCGCATTGGTTTCAAAATCAACCACAGCAAGAAAACAAAGCAACAGCTAACTTTGAATGGATGGTTTTGAGGTCATACGATGTGAATGCAGGAGCATTGGCATCGTATTGGTTTCAAAATCAACCACCACTGGAATCCGCTATCGGAATAATTTAAATAGGCACTCGCTGAACCTCCAAGATAACATCTATATTTCATTTAGTATGGGGATCCAACCCAGGACTTGTGTGACAGGCTCGAGCTAAATGGGAGATGGCATAAACACGGCTTGGTGTTGGACCCAATTGATGTTGGAAATCAAGTGCCAGTGCTTCTTGTGACTGAATTAGAGACAGTATTATAAGCGCACATTCTTAAAAGCACGGGATAAAACGATATTATTAATTAATACCTATTCGTTTTAAGACACATTAGGAAGTAATATGTAAGCCTGTAGTTTAAATATTGGACTATTAGTGTTAAGTTAAATTTTAATTTAGGTGATGGCCAGAGACTGTAGATGTATACGACGTAACCTCTGCCTGCTACACAAGTAAATATCACACCAGTACTTCTTGTGACGTCCAAGGGCTGAGCCGAAGGCTCTTCGAGCCCTAAGTTTGAAAAAAAACCTGTTTGGTCGTCCAGCCGAACAGTAAAAAAAAAAAAACCTGTGTGAACGCACAGTTCTGCTTGAGAGCGACCCAAGTCAATGCCTATGTAAAACATTGCTGTTTCCAATGCCTTGGCCCCCGACACATGATTCGCCGTTCATGGCCGAAGGCCGAGGACATCGGGAGCCTCCGTCATTTTCCTTCGTTATACCAAGCTAACCGTGGGGGACTCGCCATTTATGTAACGGTCCTTTGAGGAACGGTGCATGGATGTGTGACAGGTTTGTGGGGACTTTTTTGCAACCCCGCCCGTGCAATGGGTGGACTCTCGTCTACCCGTGGGCATCCCCACGGGAGTTATGTTTCGCCATTCATTTAGCCTAGCTACCCCCTCAAGTAGCCGTTTCCACCCAGGTGCCACGATGAGGCAGATCAGCTCACCTGGGTCACACCAGTACTGCGAGGACTATAGGACGTAACCACTGCCTGCTACACAAGTAAACATCACACCAGTACTGCGATGTCTATAAGACGTAACCACTGCCTGCTACACAAGTAAATATCACACCAGTACTGCGATGACTATAGGATGTAACCAGTACCAGCTACACAAGTAAATATCACTCCAGTACTGCGAGAACTATAGGACGTAACCAGTACCAGCTACACAAGTAAATATCACACCAGTACTGCGAGAACTATAGGACGTAACCACTGCCTGCTACACAAGTAAATATCACACCAGTACTGCGAGGATTATAGGAAGTAACCACTGCCTGCTACACAAGTAAATATCACACTAGTACTCCGGGTTAAAGAACATCTTGATGGGCTCCTCTCCAGCCAATAAGACAAATTTAGTGTGTGACAAAAAAATGAGTAATCTAAGTAAGATGAGTAATGTAAAGACATTCCAATGTAAAGATCTTGCCATTTTTTTTAAAAGTAATTATGTCATAACGTTTGATTCAGTTAGGACTGCATATAAGTAGGCTAATAGTGTCTTAAAAGTCAGTGTTTTTACAACTTCTTAACAGAGTTAAACTACTTAAAAGTGTTTCAAATGAACAAATAAATGTTCTTCCTAAGTTCTAATGTGGGCTCCAACTGGCCTTGAGGCATGAGCCCAAGCGTAATGAGCTCCTTCGCGCCATGGTTGCTACGCCACATCTGTGGGCCCCCTATTGCTTGTGGGCCCTGGTTCATTGAACCCCTTCGCGCCATGGACGCTACGCCACTGGATGTGGCCATACAGTTTAACTTTTCATTTTCAAACAGTGTTCAGCAAGTTATCGTGCGTTAGAGTTAAGGTTTAAATCTTTGCTAAATGTAAGATGGAAGAAATAGAGTTCAACAATAACAAAAAAACATTAAAAAGGTTATAGAGGCCAATAGACCATCATATTTATTAAAAGTGTGAAGCCATTCATCAAAAGAGTATATCTTTTATGAACTTGGTGCAAACATTCACCTCGAGGTCAAAATGCATGTTTCTTTTTAATTAAAACTTTCAGAAAATAGGTCAGCTCGTACAGAAAGTAGTCTTTTTATGGAATCTTTCAATTGTCATAAAAAATGTAGTGATCTGAACTTTGACGTAACTATCTATTTATACATGTCACAGATAATTTAATCTCTGATGGCTATTGTCTTTATCAAGCATCGCAGTCTTTGTTAAAAGCGTATTAATTTTTAGGGTTAGGGTTAGGGTTTTTATTTCGCGAAGGACGTTTTGGCGTAGCTGTTTCGACATTGGGTGCTTTATTCACATTATATATGTTGATTTTATTATATCCTGACAAAGAATGATACATATCTAGGTTTGTGTGTTTGTGTTTAAACGTATTTGACGTAAAGAACGCTAGTTATGTTTGTCCATTAGATTTGATCTTTACGTTTGTTGTGGAATTGTTATATTACTAACATTATAATGTATATATGGTAAATGATTTCGCCTTGAGAGCTCGAGCCTGGTACCATTGAGGCTTTCCCAAGTTCATTCTATACAACCAGGCAGTCATGGCAATATGCTCCAATGTTTACTATAAAAAGATTTGTTTTATAAATTACCCCCATAACCTCGAGAGCCAAAATGGCTACGCCAAAACGTCACAGCATTTTTTTTTTTTTGCAATATTTTGTATTTATTATTAACATGTTTTCTGTTGTTGTTTTTTTGTCTGTAGTCAGTTGATCAAAACACTATCAAGACCTATTACCCCAAATATGGTTTGGCGATTGAAGTCGATAGTGAAGGGAAGCCTGTCGGCAGTCTACATGATCCTACAGGTAAGACGTCATTTAACTCCGAAAAAATGACAGGCTAGAAAATATTTTATAATAGTCTGCATGGTGAGAAGAAAAATTAGACAATAAAACATCCGACATTAAGACATCTTATGAAAAACATAAGGCAAGCAATAAACATCTGACAGGAACAAATAATATTAGAATAATTAAGAATAAAACATTTAAAAATAAAACCCCTGAATACGAAACAAATACAAATAAAAGACTTTAAAACGTCTAATAAAAAAATAGAACAGATAAGGTGACCAGACGTCCCGACTTAGGCATGACATTCCCGCTTTGAAGCGTCTGTCACGTTTTTCATAAAATGTCCAGACAGGACAGCCAATGTCTCACTTTCGTTTCATTTCAATGTCACGCTTTTGTTTTAACATCTTTCTTAATCTTATAAGCCTCAACTAAGGTACTTCTCCATCATTTTAATACTTAATAGATAAATTCTCAGCCGGTTTATCTTACAGTTTTCAATCAAATGTAAAGCAATCAATACTAAAGGTTTGGCCCCATATAATGAACAAAGTAAAGAAGCAGGTTAGTGATGCCCAGTATTTGACAGCGTTGGCAGATGCTTCGAGCCGTGACCATATCGAAGGTGCCGTTCGAGCTCACAATAAAGTGAAACTGCTTCCCCTGATACGATTCTTTGCGGCACCCTATCCTGGAAATCTTTTTTTTTTTTTTTTAAATTTAAACTTCGTCGATTTAGAATAGAGCAGAATTCAGGCTATGCACAGACCAAGTGGTTAGTTCTGAAGCATTCGGTGGAGAGAGTATTTAAATTATATCCTGCTTTGAAATCGTATCTCTTCTCACAAGAGAGTGCCCCATCCTAATCAAAAGCTTCTATGAAAACCCATGTAACTGAATTGTGACTGCAGTTTTTACACAGCATTGCAACAATATTCCATGCAGAAGGCTTACAT